>OZ024904.1:33384177-33802347 GCA_964017125.1 Flabesymbios commensalis | reverse complement strand
CTATTAATGATGACGCCAACCCGATCCCTTCAAATATTGCTCCTGCCATAACAACAGATTACACGGCTCCTGACTGCTATCCTAGAACCCCCAGAAATGTGGCTCAACGTGTGATTGACGTTGGCCCATCATCAATCCCACGCTGGCCCACTTTATTGTCTGGCTTCAATGTACAGAATGGATAAAAATGTTTACCCTTTCTTCGCCGTGTACAACTGTCTGTGGTCAGTGTTATTTTGTCGGATTTCACTGGCTTTAATAATAGTGATTACGGAATTAGTTGAAAATCTGTGAAACTCAATGACCTCGACCTCCTTTGTTTTCACCGAGCTGGCTAATACAATGAAGTATGGGGGAGGGTTCTTATATAACCTTGTTTTCACCGAGTGACGTCACTGCCTTTCAAAAATAAAGTATGGGGGAGGGGGTGTTATATAACCTTGTTTTCACCAAGTGACGTCACTGCATTTCACAGAATTTTGATTATCCTTTTACTTCTCGACAACATTAGACTGAGTCTGATTTATTCGCCGGCTAGCACAATGTCACACACACCCTGATCCAAGCTCCACCATCACAGGTAAAGCTGAAAACGTAAGCCATATATTCTGCATGAAATAGGTTGAACATTTTCACCCTTGTCCTGCTGAATTGTTACTTAGAGTCTTATATCGAAATGACGCTGGAACTGCTAACCCAATTTACAGCTTCGAATGGCGAAAAAATGGTACAATTAATGCATCATTTGACTACCTATGATAACACCACAAACTAGTTGATCATGCTATTTCAATGACACGTTTTTGGTTAGCAAATTGCTTGACAATAACCTTTATATAACCGGATAACAGCCAAGTATTCAAGGATTAAAGGTTACATATTTGCATTAAACACTTACATTTTAAATGTTGCGATCTGGCGGCTTGCTGTCAGGCCAAATGTTTCCAGCTTGGAAACATCTACCCCGTCTTCAAGATGGCTACACTGCATCGAAACATCTATCCCTACCCATGACAGGATGGCTACACTGCATCGAAACATCTATCTCTACCCATGACAGGATGGCTACACTACATCGAAATATTTACCCCTGCCCACGACAGGATGGCTACACTGCATGGGAACATCTACCCTTACCCATGCCAGGATGGCTACACTGCATCGAAACATCTACCCTGACCATGACAAGATGGCTACACTGCATGGGAACATCTACTCCTGCCCACGACAGGATGGCTACAGTGCATGGAAACATCAACCCCTACCCATGACAGGATGGCTACACTGCATCGAAACATCTACCCCTACCCATGACAAGATGGCTACACTGCATCGAAACATCTACCCTACCCATGACAAGATGGCTACACTGCATGGAAACATCTACACCTACCCATGACAGGGTGGCTACACTGCATCAAAACATCTACCCCTACCCATGACAGATGGCTACACTGCATCAAAACATCTACCCCTACCCATGACAGGATGGCTAGACTGCATCGAAACATCTATCCCTACCCATGAAAGGATGGCTACACTGCATGGAAACATCTACCCCTGCCCACGACAGGATGGCTACACTGCATGAAAACATTTATCCCTACCCATGACAGGATGGCTACACTGCATGGAAACATCTATCCCTACCCATGACAGGATGGCTACACAGCATGGAAACATCTACCCCTACCCATGACAGGATGGCTACACTGCATGGAAACATCTATCCCTTCCCATGACAGGATGGCTAAACTGCATGGAAACATCTATCCCTACCCATGACAGGATGGCTACACTGCATCAAAACATCTACCCCTACCCATGACAGGATGGCTAGACTGCATCGAAACATCTATCCCTACCCATGAAAGGATGGCTACACTGCATGGAAACATTTATCCCTACCCATGACAGGATGGCTACACTGCATGGAAACATCTATCCCTACCCATGACAGGATGGCTACACAGCATGGAAACATCTACCCCTACCCATGACAGGATGGCTACACTGCATGGAAACATCTATCCCTACCCATGACAGGATGGCTACACTGCATGGAAACATCTATCCCTACCCATGACAGGATGGCTACACTGCATCAAAACATCTACCCCTACCCATGACAGGATGGCTAGACTGCATCGAAACATCTATCCCTACCCATGAAAGGATGGCTACACTGCATGGAAACATCTACCCCTGCCCACAACAGGATGGCTACACTGCATGGAAACATTTATCCCTACCCATGACAGGATGGCTACACTGCATGGAAACATCTATCCCTACCCATGACAGGATGGCTACACTGCATGGAAACATCTATCCCTACCCATGACAGGATGGTTACACTGCATGGAAACATCTACCCCTACCCATGACAGGATGGCTGCACTGCATGGAAACATCTATCCCCACTCATGACAGGATGGCTACACTGCATCAAAACATCTACCCCTACTCATGACTTATACCGACTATGTATATGGAACGCCATTCCTGCCTTTTATGAATGGTTTATTTTCGCTTGAAGGTCTTGGCAGATGGCTGGGATCAGGTGTGTGTTGGCTGGGAGGGTTTGTCTAATGGCTCGGTGCACACACCTCATGGCTGGGAGGGTTAATCTCATGGCTCGGAGCACACACCTAATGGATGGTAGGGTTCGTCTAATGGCTCGGTGCACACACCCAATGGCTGGGAGGGCTCGTCTAATGGGCTCGGTGCACACACCTCATGGATGGGAGGGTTCGTCTAATGGCTCGGTGCACATACCTCATGGCTGGGAGGGTTCGTCTAATGGTTCGGTGCACACACCTCATGGCTGGGAGGGTTCGTCTAATGGCTCGGTGCACACACCTCATGGCTGGGAGGGTTCGTCTAATGGCTCGGTGCACACACCTCATGGATGGGAGGGCTCGTCTAATGGCTCGGTGCACACGCCTCGTGGCTGGGAGGGTTCATCTCATGGATCGGTGCACACACCCAATGGCTGGGAGGGTTTGTCTAATGGCTCGGTGCACACACCTCATGGATGGGAGGGTTCGTCTAATGGCTCGGTGCACATACCTCATGGCTGGGAGGGTTCGTCTAATGGTTCGGTGCACACACCTCATGGCTGGGAGGGTTCGTCTAATGGCTCGGTGCACACACCTCATGGCTGGGAGGGTTCGTCTAATGGCTCGGTGCACACACCTCATGGATGGGAGGGCTCGTCTAATGGCTCGGTGCACACGCCTCGTGGCTGGGAGGGTTCATCTCATGGATCGGTGCACACACCCAATGGCTGGGAGGGTTTGTCTAATGGCTCGGTGCACACACCTCATGGCCGGGAGGGTTCATCTCATGGTTTGGAGCACACACCTCATGGCTGGGAGGGTTCGTCTAATGGATCGGAGCACACACCTCATGGCTGGGAGGGTTCGTCTAATGGCTCGGTGCACACACCTCATGGCTGGGAGAGTTCGTCCAATGGCTCGGTGCACACACCTCTTGGCTGGGAGGGTTCGTCTAATGGCTCGGTGCACACACCTCATGGCTGGGAGGGTTGTCTAATGGCTCGGTGCACACACCTTATGGCTGGGAGAGTTCGTCCAATGGCTCGGTGCACACACCTCATGGCTGGGAGGGTTCGTCTAATGGCTCGGTGCACACACCTCATGGCTGGGAGGGTTTGTCTAATGGCTCGGTGCACACACCTTATGGCTGGGAGGGTTTGTCTAATGGCTCGGTGCACACACCTCATGGCTGGGAGGGTTAATCTCATGGCTCGGAGCACACACCTAATGGATGGTAGGGTTCGTCTAATGGCTCGGTACACACACCCAATGGCTGGAAGGGCTCGTCTAATGGCTCGGTGCACACACCTCATGGATGGGAGGGTTCGTCTAATGGCTCGGTGCACACACCTCATGGATGGGAGGGTTCGTCTAATGGCTCGGTGCACATACCTCATGGCTGGGAGGGTTCGTCTCGTGGCTGGGCGTGTAGATGCGATGGCTGGGAGCTCTCACATAAACGCTGGGCTCGGCCTCAGTGGGGGGGGGGGGGGGGTTTGCACTTGCTGTGTTCAGTGTATTAGGATTAGGTGTATTTTAGCCAATTTCTTTTCTATATAGGCTATATTCAATAATTTTTATCTGTTATAAAAGGTGTTTTTTGGCCAAAACTGTAGGCTTATCGGCTTTTTGTACTCGACGCAGACGCACACGCACACGCAGACTCAGACGCAAACTCAAACGCATAAAATCTGGGCTTGTGTACTTGATACAGAATGTTGATTAATTGCTGGGCCAGCGTCGTAAATGGTGGGACAAGTTTAAAACAACATTGTGGTGGGGATAGCATCGGACCCTGCGAAAGTAGGATGTGGGTCATCATATCATGTATGGCAAGGCAGTTAGGCCTAGGCCTAATATAACAAATGACTCTCGTTGTTGAATACAATGTAGGCTATCTTTGACGGAGAGGACGGGAGGATTTCTCACATCTGTAATTTTCGAAGCAGACCTTCCTGTTGGTTCTATTTTCATTTTGACCAAATTTTGTTTTAAGTTGGGGCCACCGTCTACGGCACTCGACCAACATTAAAGCAACAAACATATGCAAGCATGAGTTTACTTTATTTTGATTCAGTATTATGCCAGCATCGCATCGCAGACGGTGGACCAACATCGAGTCAGCATAGGATGAATGTCTTGAGTCAGCTGGGATTCGAGACAAGACAGCAGCATCGTCTATCTAGAAAGAGATCATGTCTTAGCACGACACATTGAACCAATGTTAACTGAACACTGGGCCACCGTCTACAGCGCTGACCGCTATCTCGGCCCGAGCTACCCCTCAGTCAAACAAACCCGACCCGCTGACAGATCGCTTGCAGATCACCCTCTGTGGACTTGTCATGCAGATATTCTTTCTAACATAGTGTCATGCGTGATACTCTTTAAAACATGGTGTTCTGCTTTCTAATAAGCTGTCAACAAGCGCATAATATGACGGCCATTAATTCACAATCTACAATATCCAACAAAGTATATTGAGACATAATGAAAAATCAATGGAAAAAATAAGTAAAATTTCGTCTTTTTTAATTTTCTTAAATCGCCGACCCTATATCAACTGATAATTATATATATTGAAATATTAATGAAAGTTATGCGTATTTCAAATAAAATAAGACTACACTTCAAAAAGTGTTTTTTTTGTATAAGTTACAAAATATAATCAAAAAGTTTTATTTTTTCGGACCCCCTGCTCTGAATCTTGAATATAAATTCTTAAGAATCAATTTATAAAAAAAACTGTGGCCTAAAGATGTTAGATCTACATCACAGGGATTTTCATACTTAACACTATTAACACTGGAACAACTAAACCAAATATTTATTATATTGACGCTCCATTAATTTCACATTACATGCCAATTCTCATCAGGTTCTGTAGATCCGGTAATATTCGCAAGGTTTTATTTTTCGCGAATTTCGCGAAAATTATAATTATGAATGCTATACTTATCATCGAAATCGAACATTTGAGAATTCTAGACTTTGTAAAAAGTCCCCAAATCACAAATTCGCGAAAATCTAAACACGCGAAAATTACCAGTATATGGTTAATTTGCCGTCTGCCGAATACATACGTCTGCCGAATACATACATGTCTCGTCTGCCGTCTGCGTCTGCCGAATACACAAAGCCGATCGAGTTTGAGTTTCTATTTCCTTTATCATGTTAATCACTTTAACTTTAGTGTACATTATTAGAGTGATCTATAGCCGACATTTAGCATGCTTAGGCCTAGACCTAGGCCTATATATTTTGATATTGGCTGCCATGTGTGGCAATAGGTGTTCTAATTTGGGGAGACATTTTTTCTCAGAATTTCGGAGCTTGATTTTCAGCAATGGCCACGAAAAATAAAAATAAATGCTTGAGGGTGAACAAATTGCACCCGGTGGTTTTACAATCTAGACATATCAATTATACCTCTGGAGCAAAAAAAACACATAGGGCCTAATACTTCTCGAATTGCAAGGTTAAGCTAAATATGGTGGCCTGGCAAACCGACAGAGGAACTTTATCATTGTTATCGGAACGTGCGAACTTCGAACATGGGAACGTTCGTCTGCGTCTGAGTGTGCGTCTGCGTGTGCGTCTGCGTCGAGTACACAAAGCCGATTTTTTGGGCCCACCAGTGCCAGAGACTGAGGTGATACCCTTAAACAAGTTCCGAAGTTCCCAAGTTCCGGGAACTTCAAGTTGCCAATTTTCAAATTCCGAGAACTTCAAGTTTCGAAATCCAGAAAAAAAGTTAACAAAAAATTGTTTTTTCCTATTTCAACAAAAAAACATTTTAGATACTGCCTTTTGCCTTTTCACGCATTATAGTATTGCCAAGCTGCGCGCATGAATGGAATTAAATGTGGTTTTCTAGACTAGGCCACCTTTCTGCATATGGGCCTATGTCAGAGGAGGGTTCGAACCAGCGATCTTTGATTTCCAGGCTTTAACCACTGCACCGGAGACCGCACACATTCATTTTTATGTTCATATGACGAATTAGACCTCTAAGTGTAGGGCCGACGTTGACCCAAAGTTGACTTAAGGTTTGCCCAACGTCTGTGACCTTACATCAGCATTAATCCAACATAGGGTCAATGTCTGTTTGATGGGGAGATTTACATCTGGTATTAGGCAGCCATCCACAGAAGTGTTGATCTGAGTAGGCCCAGTTGTTTTTCAAGTTCAAAGACTATTATATCATCGATCATGCCGCTATAGCAAAATATGTAATGATATATAGACCTACAAATCACACCTCACAGATGACAATTAGGGAATCCATGTAGTCTTAACGTTGGTCCTTAAAATATCATCGACACTATTTTTACTGTACTAACACATATCATAGGCCTACTTTTCTCACGGGTTGTTGTTTGTTGTTCTATCGTCTGCGACCACCACTCGAACATAATTAGGCCTATATCTGGGAAAATATCATAGGCTTATTGTAATAGGGCCTACTCTTCATTTTAGATTTTGTATAATAAATTTGCTGTTCTATTGTAAATTTTATTTCATACCTGTAGGCCTATATATTTAATTTCACATCGTGAACTGTTTGGAAAGATTGCCTATAAACAAAATATAAATATGTGAAAAACTAACTTTAGTCTACAGCACTTAAAATTAATAATGAGTACCAAACTGTTTTTCCGACCAAAAGCGATTTTTGCAAAAATCGTTTTAGATCTAATACATTTTTTCAATTATTTTGGAATTTCGGAACTTGAAGTTCCCGGAACTTAAAAACTCGGAACTTGAAGTTCCCGGAACTTGGGAACTTCGGAACTTGTTTAAGGATATCCCGAGACTGAGTGGTTACATAGGCTACTATGCAGTCTGTGGTGCACGAGATGTTAATACAGTGGTAGGCATACCAGTCCCAGCAAACACGTTGGACCAGCGTCGGAGATGGTGGGCCAACATTAAACCAGCATTGGCGAATTTATCTTGTTTGATGAGATTAGCCATGTAATGAACACAAGACTATTCAGGCGGTTGCATGACACGACAAACAGGAGACATGGACTCAATGTTGGGCCAGCGTCGCAGGCGTTTGCTCTATAAGCCTATATATCGTGATTACTGGGATCCATAACCTTGACACGAGCCATAAAAATACCCCTGCTTTCTGCTGGTGTAGCTCTATAGAACATGTCACCGAGGGTTGATCAAGCGTCGATTTAACGTTGGTTCACCGTCTACGCTGGCCCAGCACTCAACCAACATTAACCCTATTTGTTGGGATATACACATTCCACACTATAACTACCTAATACATGTGTCACATATAAAAAAATAGGGCTTGTGCAGTGGCGGATCCAGCATAGGGCGTACGCAACCCCCCCCCCCCCCTTATTGGTGAAACTATTGCATTTTTATGCATTTTTTTTAATAAAGTGAAGCTAACACCCCTTTTTTCAGCCAAAATGTGGCTTACGCCCCCTCCTCTTGCACATTTTGGATCCGCCACTGCTTGTGTGATTTATGGGATAGGCCCCCCCTATACAGCTGCTGGAATCATGACAACAGTTGCACCGTGACCTGGCGACTCGCATTGTTGTTGAAGGAAGACTCAGTTTAGGGGAACAGGTTCCCACAAAATACAATACAATAACTCAACATTGGTTTAACGTTGGCATAGTGCCTACGACGTTGGCCCAACATCCGGTCAACGGTATACGAGTTTTACAATTTCCACATGGATAAAGTGTCCGATCTTAACCGTTCAGCCTATACAGCCTGCCGTGGGTACATATTTTAAAAAGTGTAGAAAGATAGGCCTACGTGAAATAGTTATAAAATGTGTAAAAGTGATCATTTTATGTTACAGAAAGTGAATATTGACGTGAACTCTTTATAAACTCGAAGACGGAGAGTTAATATAAAAACTGACACTTGTTGTTATTGATATTAATATAAGACTACAGTTTTGACCAAAGACACACCTTTTTTGGAAATTGGTAAAAAACAATCCTTTAAATTATTGAACATAGCCTAGCCTATTCATAAAAAATGGCTAAAATACACCTACTTTATATCAATCCTGAATACACTGAGCACAGTGAGTGCAAATCCCTATCCTCCCACTCCCACCCACCCCTCCCCCTCCCCCACTGAGGCCGAGCCCAGCGTTTATGTGAGAGCTCCCAGCCATCGCATCTACACGCCCAGCCACGAGACGAAACCGCCCAGCCATTAGGCGTGTGCACCGAGCCATCAGACTAACCCTCCCAGCCATTAGGTGTGTGCACCGAGCCATTAGACAAACCCTCCCAGCCATGAGGTGTGTGCACCGAGCCATTGGACGAACTCTCCCAGCCATGAGGTGTGTGCACCGAGCCATTAGACAAACCCTCCCAGCCATGAGGTGTGTGCACCGAGCCATTGGACGAACTCTCCCAGCCATGAGGTGTGTGCACCGAGCCATTGGACGAACCCTCCCAGCCATGAGGTGTGTGCACCGAGCCATTAGACGAGCCATCCCAGCCATGAGGTGTGTGCACCGAGCCATGAGATGAACCCTCCCATCCATGAGGTGTGTGCACCGAGCCATTAGACGAACCCTCCCATCCATGAGGTATGTGCACCGAGCCATTAGACGAACCCTCCCAGCCATGAGGTGTGTGCACCGAGCCGTTAGACAAACCCTCCCAGCCATTGGGTGTGTGCACCGATCCATGAGATGAACCCTCCCAGCCACGAGGCGTGTGCACCGAGCCATTAGACGAACCCTCCCATCCATGAGGTATGTGCACCGAGCCATTAGACGAACCCTCCCAGCCATGAGGTGTGTGCACCGATCCATTAGACGAACCCTCCCAGCCATGAGGTGTGTGCTCCAAACCATGAGATGAACCCTCCCAGCCATGAGGTGTGCGCACCGAGCCATTAGACGAACCCTCCCAGCCATGAGGTGTGTGCACTGAGCCATTAGACGAACCCTCCCAGCCATGAGGTATGTGCACCGAGCCATTAGACGAGCCGTCCCATCCATGAGGTGTGTGCACCGAGCCATTAGACGAGCCCTCCCAGCCATTGGGTGTGTGCACCGAGCCATTAGACGAACCCTACCATCCATTAGGTGTGTGCTCCGAGCCATGAGATTAACCCTCCCAGCCATGAGGTGTGTGCACCGAGCCATTAGACAAACCCTCCCAGCCAACACACACCTGATCCCAGCCATCTGCCAAGACCTTCAAGCGAAAATAAACCATTCATAAAAGGCAGGAATGGCGTTCCATATATGTAGGCCTACTTGTAAATTGAAGTAAGCAGCTGCAGATGTCTGCCTTTGCACGACACGACACAACACGAAACCCGACTATACATGACTGGTTATGGATCTACAGTCAGGTAATTATGTCACGATGGCGTGCGCTTCGCATTTCTCTCATCCACGTTTCATAATTCCAGCTTTATAAGACAGATTCACTGACGCGTTTTTATGTCCCCGACAAATGACGCAGCTAGAACTCTCCCTGTCAATGTCCCAATGTGATCCCAGTGTTCGTGCTACTAGCTCCTCATTCCCGGATAACTCCCCGATCAAATAATGGGGGATTCTAAGCCAGCGTGAATTCGATGTTCTGCCAACATTGACATTGGCTGCTTCTTTTGCCTTGTTTCATAGGCAGTAAATTTATTATGTCCTCTACGCCACTGTCCGCATGATTACTTCACCGCCGGCACAAAGCAGGGGAGGGGGGGGGGTCGTCTTCAACGAGCAATTTTTATTATTGTTAATTGGCTAAGTATATCAATTAAAACATTGGGCATACAAAATAATGTATTTTAAATTTTCAACTCTATAGTATCCAGATATATTATCTAGACTTTGTTTGTTGGATATCATATCATTGTGAAATATCGCTACTAGACTAACTGTCACTAGTATTAATACTACTAGTATTAATTTATCATTAGTTAACGACTCGTGTATGCTGGGATAGCCCCATCTGAGATAGCCTCAGCTGATCTCCATATATATGTTATATAGCCTACATTAGATTACGCATCGCAAAAATTTATATTTTTTGTAGATGGAACATTACGTATAGTAAAAAATAATGTACATATATTTTAACAACAAAATAAATAGGTAGAATTTTGTTTCGTTGAATATGTATGATTTAAAATGTATCTTCATGTCACAATAATTATTCACTTATTTTCCTACTTTTTTCTCTTTTTCCGATTTCAATGATATAGCCTACTCTTCGAATTGGCCGATGAGCATGGATATTACGATGGAACACATATATTGTAGGCCTATTAGTAAAACAAGTATGAGAAGAGTTTATTCACTCGCTTTATATATTATCCTAAATCAATGATCTTATGCTGATCCAGGGCTGTTGTTGTTCCATCAATGTCATTTTATAAAGCTATATCAGAGAATTGAACAATTAAAACATAGATTATGATTACGCGAACGCACGAAAAAAAGATAACTCTAGCAGACGCGAGACATTGACTCAACGTTGGTATCATGTCAGGCCACCGTCTGCGAAGCCGGCACAGCATTTAGCCAGATTTGGGTGTCTGCTGTTTTTCAACGTTGCCCAAGGCCGCCTGGACCACATGCCCAAATAGCGTGGCAGATGAAACAGGTGAAGAATCTCTTTTAATGTTTCTTTAATAGTCATTTTGAATAGTCATAATCAGTAGAAATAAAATATTTTTTCAACTTATATAGCAGCTTGAAATTAGATGGGCTAAGGTTGCACTTCTGTCACTGATGACAGTAGGCCTACACAGGGTACAGAATGATTGTCTTTCCTGCGGCACTGCGCAACATCTCAGCCTCTGACTTCCGTTTATCATGGAAGGCACTTCCGCTTAAACCAGAGGCCACCCTTAGAAGCATGTTATTTTGGTTAACTCAGTGATTAAGGGCAGTGTACTTGCCTAAGGTTCCACATTGGATGCCATGGCTACATCTCCGCCAGCCCAACTACTATAATCTTGGGCCAGCGTACATCCAGCTTTTGCCTTGAAGACGTGGAGGTGCAAGACAAGAGATCTCGATTTCACAGCACTGACAAACACGCTATTCTCTCGTACATCCTGGTTTAGTTGTGTTTCTATAGCTTTTCTTGTGACAGCTTGCGTACCTATTCTTTCCACCTTTTTAGATAATTATTTGTAATAATATTCAACGGTAAACTGGAAAAACGTTTATTAGTGCAATGGCTATTTACTTTAAACTAACTAAATAATAGGCCTACCTCCCACGAAATAAAATAAATCCCATTACTCTCATAATTATATAGCAGGGTTCCCACAAAAAATTCGGAACAAATTTTCCTGAATTTTCACTGACTGTTCACAAATTTCCAGATCGAAAATCCATACATTTATACAACTGGTGAAATAAACAAAATATTAATGAATGGCCTCGCATCTGTCATACGGACATCCTATATACCGTACAGACATTCTGTATACACTGTAATACATCTGCTACCACAATTTAGCAATCTGCAGTGCTAAAACTGATAAATTATATTCATGATTTAAGAGTGTGTGCCATAACTGCTAATTCTCAGATTTTTCCCTGACTATCCAGATTTTTTCCAAATTCCAAGTTTTTTCAGATCTTCTGGGAACCCTGTCTAGTTATTCTTCAGCTGCTTGGTTTTGTTTCCTATTAATAATTTTCCATGAATTTGATGGGTTTTTTATTATTAGATAAGTTATTGGCTGTGATATCTTAGCCTTTTCATTCACTTGATTCAGCTGGTTTGAGCGCCAACAGCAATAACCACGCAGTTATATTCCGTGACCTTTTATTAAAATTCTAAAAATATAGGAAGGCACATTTAGAAATGCGCTTTAGATGAAATTTCTCATCGAAGGGGTTGTCAATAAGACTTATTTTGATGGTTAGTGTTCATATTGGAAAATTTCAGAGACACAAAAAAAACGTGTTTGCTGGGAATGAGAATGGGAATATTCTCAGAAATGACAAAATAACATTTTTCATGGGAACACGTTTTGTAAAATAGTTTTGCAGGAGAAAAACAAATCGAGTTTGGTAAAAATTTGCCTTGAAAGATTCATGTCAAATTAAAAGTGACACCCTCAGCAAAATAACTGTGAGTATGCCATATTGGATTTACTTGGCAATCAGCAACCAGTGTCGTGCAAAGCTAAATAACAGTAACTGCTAACTTGAGAAGTAAGCAGTTACTGCATTTTGCCTTTGTAAGACAACACGGTTCTGATGTCAATCCAAGCAGAGTGACACGAGAGTTTCGAAGGTTTTACGTGAGTTACTAAAACAAGTAATTTTGCAATAAGCCCTTTGGTCGCCAATCATGACTACAATCGTTTTTAATCCTTTTGTATAAGCACATAAAAAGATGATATTAAACACATAATTGTGTACATCGTCAGAGGCTCAATTCTTCAATTTTTCAAGCAATATTGTTTCATCCTGACTTTTCAGCTTGTTCACTCCTGAAGTGACACATGCATGTACTGTCGTACATCTCCTGGCTCAGCGAGGATACATTGTTTCTGCTAGCTTATGTAATATATAGACTCATATTAGCACATGTTTCACAGAGACGTCCGAAAAATATTGTTTGAGCAAAAATATTTCAAAAAGCGGCAAAGGAAATTAATTGTCGGGGAGGGTGTATTTGAGTAGGGGACAGGCAAGGAACTTCTTCGTGGATTAATAATCTCAACTGACGGAAATCCTCATTAGTAGGCTATGTTTTATATTTTCTATTGAGTGTACTTTTGATGGAGCGTTGTATTGAATTTCTAGAAACCATGCACATAGTTTGTCAGTCTGTGTACATATGGAATGCCTATAACATATACTTCTATAGTAAAAGTTCTATTGTTGATTTATTATGTAATTAAAAGAAGGAAAGATGGTTTAAATTATCAGCCAGAGTTTCATTCAGGAGTCAAACTGGGCACGGCAGTCCCACCTAAAAGGAACACTTTTTTGCGCGAAACGACCATTTTAAGGACACTTAAGCGTAGGTAACGGGGAAGAATAAATCTATAGACCACTCTATGTACCTGTCTGATGTACCTCAGTTGCCTATGTATCTGTAATCTGCGTGGTGCTTCTGGTTACTGATGTGTCCCGATGTTGGTACTCATTTAAAGGTACATAAAAGCGTGTAACGACATATAAATAAAAATACATGTAAATCATAAATAAATAGAAAAAAATAGCAACAGAAATAAAATAGAAACATAGCATCAAAATAGTTGTTAAGCTATTGCAAACACAAATGTAATACACATGTAATGAATGTATTTCAATCATAAAAGCAAAGTGTCAGGATGACGTACAATGACGTACAATGACATACAATGACGTACTGGTTCGTAGTTGATACAGTTTTAATTGGCATTATAGGCACAATGGCAGTGGAAGTGAGGTTTCAATCATGTTTTATGATTGTTTATGTTTCTTTGTAGGATTGTTCATTGCAGTATACTTTATGTGTTACCATTAAAGAAATGTGTCTTTACTTACAGAAGCATCTTCAAGGCTCCTTCCTTGAGTATTCATGTGGTCAGTTATTATTAGTTTCACCTGACTAGACACTCTTTCCACTACGGTGGCCCATAGAGGCCAGGAATAAAATAAATTAAAATGATTATTGCGTGCCTATGCAATAATAATGCGTGCCCACGCAATGACTAAAGCGTGCCCACGCAATGGTCAGTGCGTGCCCACGCAATAATGATGCGCGCCCATGCAATAATAATGCGTGCCCACGCAATAATTATGCGTGCCCACGCAATAATAATGCGTGCCCACGCAATATTAATGCGTTCCCACGCAATAATAATGCGTGCCCACGTTAGAACAATGCGTGCCCACGCAATTATAATGCGTGCCCACGCAATAGTCGGCACATGGCCAGCCGCTTGTGAAACCGCTTGTGAAAGTCTTGACTTGTGAGACATAGACTGGTTTAACATGGTTATTTAATCATTAACTTGGAGGCCTAACCCTAATATCTATCTATATATTATTGCGTGGCCACGCATTATTATTACGTGGGCATGCAATGACCAATGCGTGGCTACGCATTATTATTGCGTGGGCACGTAATAATAATGCGTGGCCACGCAATAATATATAGAGTGATAGTAGGCGTAGGCTTTAAGTAATAATTAGCCATGTTAACCCAGTCTATGAAGTCTCACAAGTCAAACTCAAGAGGGGTTTCACAAGCGGCTGGCCATGTGCTGACTATTGCGTGGACACGCATTATTATTGCGTGGGCACGCATTATTATTGCGTGGGAAGGAATTATTATTATTGCGTGGGCACGCACTGGTCGTGGCGTGGCCACGCATTATTATTGCGTGGCCATGCAGTAGTCGTTGCGTGGGCACGCACTGAGCATTGTGTGGGCAAGCATTAGTCATTGCGTGGGCACGCATTGTTATTGCGTGGGCTCGCAATAATCATTTTAATTTATTTTATTCCTGGCCTCTATGGGCCACCGTATTCCACACTAGCACCATTTTCAGCTAACACCCCGATCATCGCATTTATGCACCACATGACATGTACAAAATTAACCCTTTCAGCGCGGGGACCGTCATTATACGTCAGAATCTGACGTCTGTAGACGTCAGATTCTGACGTATAAAGACGACCCCCGCACTGAAATAATTTAAATATTTATATTAGCCGTAGACCCATAACATAGGTATTCAAATAAACCGGAAAAAACTAACCAGGACATGTATGATGATTTCAAATTGAAAAACCCTTAGTCTCCATGGGTTAAACAAAATAATTCAGCGTTGTAGGGGTTAAAACGTCGGCTAGACAGTCACCACAGACAACTAAAACTCAGGCGACTAATGAACGATGCAGAACGCCACGGAGACAACGCATCAGACGACGACAGTAGATGACAACTGTTGATTAACATTATGAACTGTAAGTAAAAGACAACGATGAGAAATGTTATAGGAAATATGAATCTTGACCTACCCGAGTAGAGTATAAACAACAAAAAACTAACACCGATTATTGTATCAATGGATAAGAAGTCCTAATATTGATGTCACGGTATTACAAGAAAATTGTTGTACACAAAATAGTGTATCAGATTTTGAACTAGATCGGAATGGGACAAGTTATCATTGTTTAACAAAATCCTCTCACTTATTCTGAGTGATGTTGTTATTCATCGATATTCACTAGGACGTAAAATCCCGTATCTATAATACGCGTGTACACCCCCAATGGCCAACTATATAAAAAACTTTTTTTTTTTGAAGATTTAGAAAAATGGTGTTTGAAACATGTTCCACAAGACTCGACTCTACTGTTAGGAGGTGAATAAACACTGCTGCTACAAAACATGACGGGATTTCGGGTACTTTAGACCAAGTGGCACCAAGCTTATCAAAACTCTTAGAACATTTGGAATTACAATATACGTGGCCATATTTAAATAATGTAAACACTGATAGATACACATGGGTTCACCCTGCCAACGCTATTATACAAACAGAATTGATTTTGATTAGCCCATTTGCAAATGTGTCATATTGAACGCACCTGACCGTTCCTGACCGTATGTATATATGCATAAAAGTCACTATAAAATTTAAAATCAATGAATGCTTCATGGCAAATTGTCCCAAAAGAATGCACATAATTCAAAACGTGATGTTATAAAATGAAAAAAAGATAAAGGAAACAACCCTGATACTGACTAATTTAAAATGTATCGAAAACGTAGAAATCTAGAGAGACAGAGAGCAGATTACAAATTAAATAACATGAAATTTCAATGGAGAAGGCTCGAGGATATTACATAAGATGGCTTGAAGAGGAGAAAGAACACTCGTTATTTTCTTTCGCTCGAAAATAAAAATCAACAATATAATGCAACAATTCCTTAAAAAATTTAAATGATAATGATGAAATACCGAAACTTTGAACTTTTATTCTAATTTATATTCAAGTAAGAAATCCATTAAAAATTCAATAAAACATTTTATCAAAGAGTGAAAATGAAAGGCACAGTTAAGAAGGCTCTATAACAGTACAGGAATGTTGAAAAATAATCAAAGAAATGAAAAGGAGTAAAGCTCCTGGACTAGATGGTTTACCTGTGAACTTTTACAATACTTTTTGGCTTCTCTTTGAAAACTATTTTGTTGGTGTGTTTAATAAAGCGTTTGAAACCGGCGAATTAGCTGAATCGCAAAAAAACGATTTTTATTATCTTAGGTTATAAAAAGGATAATCGGACGCTGATAAAAAATTACCGTCCGATTAGTTTATAAAATTATTGCTTTATTTTAGTTAATCGACTGAAACCTATTATGCCAAAGAATATTTGTGAATCTCAAACAGGCCATATGAAAAGCAGATATGTTGATCGAAACGTTATAACGGTTCAAGAAGTAAGCTCATATTTAAAGTTAACTAAAGAAACAGGGATATTACTCTTATTAGACTTTGAAAAAGCTTTTGATAGTATCGAGTGGGAATATATATGGCAGAGTCACAAAAAAATGTAATTTCGGTTAATGGTCGGTTGTCACAAGAAATTAATATGCAAAGAGGCATACGATATGGTACGTTGTCCTATATCATAGTTACTCTTTATTATTGCAACATAATCGCTTGTTCAAAAATTAAAAGAAAAACAAAATTATTGTAGGTATCTATCATTTTAAATTATTTTTAAAACATGAATTGCTTAATAAGGTTGGCATTTTTAAACAAATGAAGAGTCTATTTAATGAGCTCTTATCACTAAGCATGTATATTATTTAATATGTCGCGTATTACAATTGACTGTAGGCCTACTAATTCATGTGTTTTACTGATAATTATTATCAAATGTATGATGTATAATATGTACATTTATTTTCGTCCCATTCGAGGATTTGCAGAAACACTGTCGTATGTGATTTCCCCCTTTTTATTTAAATTGACTACCCCCTTGCACAACCAACTATGTTGTCCTTAGGCTTAGCAAAAAATTGACACAAGTACTCTCATGTATACGCTGCGACAATTGATCAATTGAAAAAATCGATTGAAAAGTGAGTGAGATATATGGCAATTTGAAAAATTGCTCATTTTTTTAAACCGACATATCCGTATTCGACACTATTGGCTGGATTGCTTAAAAAAGTCATAGGAAAATACATTGTGAGCAGCATGAACACGCTGTCCAAAATGTCATTTGAATAAAAAGGACAACAAAATAGGCTGGGGAATGATTTAGAGAATAAATATTTTAAGATGATGAATAATAACGTAGGAGAAGTATCGAAATCCTTAGTAAGAACAATAGTTCATACGAAGGTACTTAGTCCAAACTAATAATCACCAGTTCAAGCTAATAATCATTCCTAGCAAAAATTAGGCTTTGATCCGATGTCGGTTAACTTTTGGCCCAACATCTGCGCGACGTTGGCTAAAATAAGACCATTTAGGAAGGCTAACCATTTAACGTGGGCCCTATTTCCTCATCGAGTTTCCGAACTCTGAACACGATGCACTTGATTGAGCACGTGTCTCCGCTCCATGTAGCGTCACTAATACGTACTTTGATGTAGGGCTTTTGTACCTAGTAGCGTTGGTTGAAGATGAATATACATTAATCCATTATTTATGGTACATTGCACTGTACACACCTTGTCGATTTAACCTCTGACCAGGTCATTCATGTGAGACGGGTGTTGTGCCTGAGAATATAAGCCACTGTAGATATAATTGTACTGGACACAACTGAACATTGCTTATCAGAAAGACTACAGCACAGGATGTGGGTTTACATTATATTGGCCATATTATTACTTTTCTGGTGGTATCAGAAGAAAGATAAGATTCGAACCCCAGATCATCGGTTACCTGGTCCAAAAGGATTACCACTCATAGGGAATTGTCTATGCCTCGCTACGCCTACTCCGCATGTTGCTGTAACAGAACTGGGAGACAGGTATGGTCCCATTTATAAGCTGGAAGTGTTGAACGAGCACTGGGTTGTTATTAACAACTTTGATTTAATTTATGAAGTCTTGGTTTCTAAAGGACATGTATATTCTGGGAGACCTGGTGGATTCCGGCTGGAGTATCTGGGCAAGCATACAGGAGTTCCTCTCCTCAGAGATTTAAACCCCACTCTCAGCAAAATGAGACAGATGTCGATAAAAGGGTTGAAAAACACGGAAATGAGACAAAAAGATGAAGTTATGACGCACATCAGGACAAATCTGCTGGACATGTTTTCCCATCACAATGGCTGTGCTTATGACCCCATGAATGACCTTTACATATTTGCGTCTAGTCTTATGGCTCATGGTTTGCTCGGTGAGGAATTACTCACGGAAACCAACCTCACACAAACAGTTGTGAACTTTACCAGATCTTTCGTTGAGGCACTGCAGCCGTGTGCAGAAGGCTACATATTAGACAAATGTCCATGGACTCGCGTATTTAACGGTAAGATCTGGCAAAAATGTGAAGAAACTAGAAAATTGGCTGACGAAATTTACTTGGTCAACAAAGAAAAGATTATGGCTGGAATTGGTAAATCTGGAGACAGCGATCAGTCAATGATGCACTGGGTAATGGATCAACTTCAGCAGCAAGAAGGTGGTCTGGATGATGATGCTGCTAAAGGTATATTATCAGGTCTTATATCGGGTGGAGCTGAATCAACGGCTGTCACATTGTATACTATTATTGGGCTTCTGGCTCATTATCCTCATATACAGAAACGTCTTTACGCTGAAGTCGACAATGTCATTGGTCAGAGGTCGGTCGCATTGGCTGATCGTTCCAAGTGTCACTATGTGGAAGCAACCATTCTGGAGGTGTTGAGGAACACCGAGATTGCCCCGCTGCTGTTTCTACACAAAGCAATGCAAGACACCACCTTGGATGTATACCACATACCAAAAGGCACTATGATACTCACTAATGTTTGGAAAATGCATCACGATTCCGCATTCTGGGAAGAACCATTTGATTATCGCCCTGAACGTTTCCTGAATGAGGAAGGTCACTTAGTTTCACCAGAACATGTCAGGCGGCGACACGTCCTTGCATTCGGGGCTGGGACTAGAGTTTGTCCTGGTAAAGCATTCGCCAATAATCGTCTTTTTCTGACTGTAGTCGCCATCTGTCAGAGATTCAGCATCAGTCCCATTGACAAGCCTGATCCAGCCAGCATGGACCCCAGAAAGTTCCAGTGTCGTGGATTCACAATTAATCCTTATGAATTCAAAGTGCGAATGATCGAACGCTCTTTTGAATAGAAATGAAACGTCACATCAATTTTTTTGTATTAACTGTATGTAACTGAACCATCTCATAACAGCCTATTCAATGGCCCATTATGTTAATAAATATTACAATGAGTATGATCAAGAACAAAAACTGTTTTTTTATGTATAAACAATAAGTATATATAACTGTTATTCGTTGCGCCACATATGGCCGTTGATGCACGATGAAAGCAGATCGTCCCCTTGAACTGAACATGAACGAATGTATGCAGATACACCCTCTTAAAAGAAAAACTAGTATATTCCTCACGGTGTGACTCAACTCCGTTTATAGTTTACAAGGGGTCTCAATCTGACGTGCGATATCAGGAGCTACCTAAAACTCGCATCTCAGTTGATTATATTATTATATGTACATATTTCTACAAATGCATAAAGCGTGAGACACACCAACTCGATTGCCTGCGCGACGTCGCGTCTGGTTTTCAAACACACGATTTCACCATTGGCACAACACACGAGCGCGACGACGTGCGTGATAGGCAACGCGATCTTTTTCAAAACTGTTACATTTTCGTCGCGCCGGCCGTCGCGCCTCACATGCGGGCTCACATGTTGCGTTCGCGCTCTCGTTGGTGTGTTTTGCACTTGATACAATTGTGTTCTGCATTTCTGATATTATGGGACCTATTGTAAAGTGCTTTCCCTCCAAAGTAGAAACAACGAACTCATTTCCTTTCAACTCGAGCATCGGGGTATTATTTCTGCTTAGTGTCAAATTTTGCAGCTCTCCGCTTATTCCACCTTCAATCTTCTTGTTGTTTTGGAGGCTAGTTAGGTCAAATTCATATTCATTCATTCATGCTCCAATTACAATTAATACTACTGTTGTTCAAAGTGTTGTTTTATGGTTTATAGGTGATTTTGGGTCGAGAAATTCATTTTTGTGTAGCTTAGTTATTTTGACCTATATTTCAACTGCGAATCCGAGTTGGCGGCGTTTTTTTATTTGTGAAAACAACTCTTGCTTTTCCACCTATACTAGATAATATGTGTGATTTATAGTTTTTTAGTTCAGATATAATAGGAGGCCTAGCTAGATGAGGTCAACGCCCTGTTTATTTTCTTGTTGTTGCCGAAGTTGATTTGATAAATTTTCCGCCAATAAATCAAATCGGCCAGAGATTAAACTAGTGTTCAAATGCAAAATGCGCATGCCTGGGACGGTCAAGTGTAGGCCAACAGTTGCCTATTGAGTACAGATTGACGGCAAAGATATAGCCACTGAACTGATTACAAGATACTACTTAAACGAGACATTGATCCAATGCTGTTTTAATGCTAGGCCCAACATTGAACCAACATTGAACAAATGTACAATGTTTGAGAGAAAGTCTTCTGCAGCCCAGCAAACACAAGACATTTGTATAACATTTATACAACGTCGGCCAAACGTTTTCGACGTTGGTACAACATCGCATGAAGTCATACAAATGTTTTATGTTTACTGAGTGTCAATACAAGCTATTGGGGTCAAGCAGTTTCCAAATCCCCGCAGTAATACAGTCAGTTTGTTTGCAAGCCAGCGACCAAGTAGGGGCAGGGGCAAATGCTTTGAATTATGTACCCATAGATGTCGCTAAAGTATATATGAACTTACTGTGATTTGAGAACTTGCTCTTAATGAGGCTTTGGGTATGAAACGCATATTTAGTGTTATTATGGAATAGGGCCTTGGACTACCCACGGGCACTATTGCCTTCTGGGGGTCCCTTGTCCCGCGAATTTTGACAGTTGACCACACCTTTAATACTGTCTGGCCTATGGTGGCTTCTGAGTCTGCCTATACTGCAGCCTTTTCCCCATATGCCCACACGCGAAATTAAAATAGAATAATAATGCGATGGTTGAACACATATTTCTATATCATCAAATTTGAAACATCAGACTGTTTTAAAATTTCAGAAGTTTTCTTCAGACAGTTTAAATGTTAAATTGATGATAATTTTAAAATAATCAATACATTATTCTCGTTCGTTGTAGCATAAAGATCACCAATATTACTTTCTCGGTGTTACTCTACTGTGTGTGCATTTTATATTCAACGAATTTTAGTCAACATTTGTCATGCGGTGAATAAAAAAGACGAGGGAGCTTAAGCCTTAAACAGTTAAATTAAATAATTAAAATTTTTACCCACTTGAAGTTGCGCGTCGCTTTTGCGGCCCACAACTTTAAGTGGGTGAAAACTACTCATATGTGTTTAATTTGAGACCAAATATTTGTAAATCTTGATGTTTAAATACGCATTTCGTTCCCAATAACAGCGATTTAAACGGCTAATAAAACGAATTAGAAACGACTATAGTCACGCTTAGTGGCTTCAGGGTTTAGGTGTAATAATAGGGGTTAATCTACACTCAGGTGTGCAGGTACTATGAGAGGGACATGGCGCAATGGTTAGAGTGTGGCGCTCTGCCGATGTCGCTGCCTGTCGTGCGGTTTCGAATCCCGCTTGGTGCAGGATTTTCAGAGAAATATCATGTTTTCTCCCCTCTCAATCTTGGGACATTGTTAAGATGTTGTGTCCTTGGGCAAGACACTTCACTCTCAAATGCTTCATTTGTCTCAGGCAAAAATGAGTACAGGGTAGGACAGAGATGGCAATGTGTACGATAAGTTTAATGCGCCGAAACGGCTGCAGGACTGTATGCTCCCCGAGGAGTTGAAATGGCACACGAATGAACAGCTCCAGTGACCAGGGGGTAAAATGTAAAGTCCGATGAATGATAGGTCTTCAGACTTGATATCAGACTATAAAAAACCTGCACCTTTTACTATTATCGTAAACATAGAATATCGTAACAATTTTAGGGGTTTCTCGTCTCTGAGTTATATATACAGCTGACATAGATAATAGTATCCATAATAATGGATACAGCCACCGCTGTACATCACTACATGGGGACGTTATTAAACATCTTAGTGAATGCGAATAATTGCCTAACAAGATAAACAGTGGATCAGACATGTCTATGTCGTGAAGTGAATGATATTTGTACTAAATCCTGGAGGCTATACTATAACAGGTGCACTGTACGAGCAATTAAGTTGTCCATACAAGCAGAATACACATTTAGCCTGCCAACGCATCCCTCCAGATTTTGCTACTCCTACATCGGATTACGTGACTTTAGCAACGGGAGAATGAGTCATGGAGATAGTTTGTGTGGAACATTTCTTTTAAAATAAAATTATTCTTTCCATATTTATTATAACGTATTAAATGTATAATTGTTTAAATATGTACCTTGGTATTTGAGGAAAGTACATAGTATGATTTTCTGCAGCACTGCGCAACATCTTAGACATCTTCCTTTTACCATGAAGGCCACTTCCGGTTAGCCCAATGGCTATCTTTAGAAGCCTGTTATTATGTCGGCCAACATAAAGTAGTGGCCCAGGGCAAGTTACATGTATCAGGACGTATCCAAGATTCTGCCTTGATCAATCGTGTGACAAACACTGGGCCAGCTTATAATGCGACGTTGGTCCGACTTTGATCCAACCATTGACATGACGATTTAGTGCCCAAGAAAAGAAGGGCTGATAAACACGGTATTATGTCGTTCATTCTGGTTAAGTTGTTTTTTGTCGTTTTTTTCTGACACATCGCATGCTTGATATTTCTACCTGCAAATGTGGATGTATGTTTTCTCTGTCAGAGCGAGGCAAATGCTAGGTTTCCTAAACACCTTGAGATGTATATATGTACCTATAGTGTGATCACATACAGGATTTGTTTTTATTCGTGGCAGTGAGCATAAGTCATGAATGATAATAAGACGGTGTAATTGTCGCAATCACAGAAGAAAGAAAAATGGAACATTATGTTGGTTTAAATCGGCCAAATGTCCAAGATGTTGTCCGAACAGCACACATGATCGTGATCTCTCTTTTTGTTGCCTATTACGCATAGGACGCGATTGCCATCAATCTCAAAATGTGTTAGGCATATCTTAGGCCCTGTCATGTCGTAGAGCTCGTAATAACGTCACAACTAAAAGCCCGTTTACTCATTTATCATAGCATATCTCAAAGTGACAGCATAGTCCTACCGTTAGGCTTATATCTACCTTAGGATAATTAGTGAGTAATACATAACAGCATTTTCTGAAATGACCGGTGTTTGTATTATGCGGTACTCATCCCGGCAAGCACAAAACATTTGCATAACATTTGTACACCGTCGGCCCAACGTATTCGACGTTGGTCCAACATTGTACAAATGTTATACAAAAGTTTTGTGTTTACTGGGATAGTATTATAGAATGAGTGGACCCGGACAGAGGGTTTGGATTCTCAGACGTTGTTCGACAGGATGATCACGAGAAGGCTGTCACAGCACTCAATGCTAGTTAATGTTCAGCGTCGTAGACGGTGGACCAACAATAAACCTGCATTCGGTCAACGTCCTATGCATGCTGGACTATGAGATTTGAGTGGATGTTTTGTTGGAGGACGTTGTCCCTGTCGACACGGGTTTTTAGCCCTATCATGATTTATAGTCCATGTGAATTATGGTTCGATCCGCAAAAAATAACACTTTAGAAGCTGATTTTTTAAAAAATAAGTTCCTGATATAGTAAGGAAAAACATGCTAAAAGTCCCCGAGTTTCCCGCTGTTTTACGGCTGAAATTCACAATGACAATTATTGGGCTAAAATGGTTCCTTTTTGGTCTAGTCAAAGAAACTCACATGACCCTCTGGCCTTGTAGCCAGGATAATTTTGAAAATATATCTATATATATTATATTTAGCTTATTAGCCACTAAACCCTAGCTATCTCCTGCAGTACCTTACACTCATATATTTATTCTCATTTCTATTTACTTATTCTGGAACCCACAGAGTGAAACACCCATAATTTTATGATTACAGTTTTTTTCTAAAAATCTGTGCGCAATTTTAAAATAATAAGTGCGTTATGTATTCCGTTTGTTACGCATATCTGGGCACCACAGGCTAAAGTTCACATAGTTTATATACCAGAGTTTAGCAGGCTTATCTAATCCTTGTTTACCAGTTAACATCAAGACCACTGCGGAATCTTTTTATGGAACCAGTGGCTCCCTCTATCCGCATTGCAGAAATATTAATCTCGTTTTCCATTATGTGTATCGGATTATGTCTGGACTAATTCAATCAGCTTTATCTTGATCTACGTCTCTGTCATGTTTTTGCTGTATTATCGAAATGTACTTAACCGCTTGACATCCTGCCTTGCTACTATGAACATCGAATCATAAAACGTATTACAAAGACCTACAAAGTCACTTAAATGACCAACATGGCCGAAAAGTTACGTAAATTTACTACTACTATCCCAACTCTCGTACATTTGTATTTGAGCAGGTATAATATATGGCATAATTTTGTGTATCCCAAATTGACATATACCTACATGCACTAAGATACAAAATTGCCTTCATGTCTTCAATTAGTTGTAGGATATTGAAATTGTTAATATCCTAAAATAAAAAATACACATTTAACCCACAAAACACTGCTGCCACTCTCACCTATGAGCAAAAGAATCAAGTCCCAAGGGCGCAGAATCTCCTCTTGTTCAATAGAAGGTCGCATCTAAATACGATTGCCTCTATGCTTTAGACAACCACAGTGTAAATAAAGTTCTTGATAATACATCTATTATGACAGCATATTCCATTACCAGTGTCCCACTGTTATCTTGAGTCAGGGGATGAGTAACTCCGCTGGTTTCCTTGTATGTATCTCGGGACTGGAGATTGCGTAGCTGGATCATATAAAAAAAGGTGGATCCTGGTGGAGCTGTATCGTGACTAGAATGTCATTAGTAGTAAATCCTGGTGACTGGACAAAACAGGACTATGGCTGTCGTGTAAAGGCAAATAGTATTGTCTTTACTTTATTGACGTATGGGTGTCCATACAATGGCGCCCCGAGCAGGATAAATCTGTGCGCGGCTATTAACCCTTTGAGCGCCGAATTTTTTTATGAAAATCATGGAAACTAAAGGGTTTTTTTCAATTTGAAATCATCATAAATGTCTTAGTCAGTTCATTCTGATTCATTTGAATACCTGTGTTATGGGTATGTGGCCATTAGAAATATTTGTACCCTTACAGTGCGGGGATAGACTTTAGTCGTCAGAATCTGAAGTCTACAGACGTCTGATTCTGACGACTAAAGTCGATCCCCGCGCTGCAAGGGTTAATGTCACAACAGCCTGATCCCTCCATATACAGATAGTACATAATTAATGCTAGACTGTCAAAACAACGCCTAAAGATATGCATACGGGTCTCTAT
The DNA here is from genome assembly GCA_964017125.1 of Flabesymbios commensalis. Taxonomy (NCBI): domain Eukaryota; kingdom Metazoa; phylum Annelida; class Polychaeta; order Terebellida; family Flabelligeridae; genus Flabesymbios; species Flabesymbios commensalis. The sequence goes on along the minus strand of OZ024904.1, from coordinate 33,776,167 downwards.
GGCAGGGCCAGGACTATATTACTACTCTCGTAATATTTGTAATTCAGATCACCCTGCTCCTGAATGACATCCATAACGTTCTAGAAACGTTGACGGATGCTGTTGGATATGGTTGGCCATTACCCTCATAAGCAAATAAACCTTCTGCGGAGAATTACAAACTTTCCGCGGTGAATTCAAAACATCCAGTGCCGAATTAAAAACCTCCCGTGTAAAATGTAAAACCTTCCGCAGAGAATTTAATACCTTTCGCGGAGAATTTGAAACCTTCCCGGAAAATTATAATGTTCCGCGGTAAGTTAAAAATCCTCTGCAGAGTATCAGCTGGCCACCATTCAGTTACCAGGAGAGGGGGGTGTAGTATTTTTGAAATAAATATTTTCAGCCTAAATTTTCGTGATCTAAATAATTGTCTGAAAAACATGTTGTAAATAAATATTTAGTGGTCCTTAAAAAAATATTGAGCTTCGCTTCCCTCGGCATCATTAAATGACCTTTCGCTCCTTAACCCTTTAATCGCCGGTTCCGAATATATTCGGGGTTTCACTCAATTATTACCACATTCAGTACCGCCTTTTAAACATGTTAAAGGCATAATGTGACATAAATCAGCACGATTTGAAAAGTTTGTCAAATCTGCATAATTTTCACTCATTTGAAGTTGTGGATCGCGTCAGCGAGACACAACTTCAAGTGGGTGAAAATACCAATTGAATAATTTTGCGGCTAAAAGGTTAACCTCTAGATCAATACTAAACCTAGTATGGGATCCGACTTTCTGGAGAAGAATGTTGGAGATTGCTGTTTTCTGGGCGACGGTGATTTCCCTTTACGCCATCTGTGTTATATAAGCCAGGCCTCTTACTCCGACTGAGCCCATTTTTTTACTTGCTTACAGCTTATAGACAGTCATTGCTCTCCATGGAAATTAGATCTGAGTAGTCCTGACAGAAAGTGGCTCCCTTGTCCTCTAATGTCCATCCTCTAAATAGACAAGGTCTCGGACCCTAACCCACAGGGCGAGTCATTGCCCGAGGAAGATGCTGATACATGTATCTCACAATTAAAATGGCGATCCATGTTAGAATAAATGGGACAACGTGTTCTCCCACTGTAAATACGAGGTGACATGGATCTATGTTGGCTTAATGTTGGGTCAGCGTTGTAGACGATTAGCCAACATTATATCAATATCTCGTATCTGATAGCCTTTTTTCCTTGTATTGGAAGGGATGTGTCTCATGTATCACTCTTGTAACCCAGCACACTTTTTAACAAATAAATTGAAAAGATAGCACTCTTTTGAAAACATTGCCAGATTTAATCACTTTTCTAGACTACATGTTGTGAAACCCTTTTGTAAAACAGCCACTGTAAAGTGATATAATAACTGTAAGGTAATACAATAACTGTAAGGTAAGACAATAACTGTAAGGTAATACAACCACTGTAAAGTGATACAACCATTTTAAAGTAATACAACCACTGTAAAGTAATACAACCATTTTAAAGTAATACAACCACTGTAAAGTAATACAACTACTGTAAGGCAACACAACCACTGTAAAGTAGTACAACCGCAGTAAAGTAATACAACTACTGTAAAGTAATACAATAACTGTAAAGTAATACATCCACTGTAAAGTAATACAACCACTGTAAAGTAATACAATAACTGTAAAGTAATACAACCACTCTAAAATATTACAACCACTGTAAAGTAATACAACAACAGTAGAGTAATACAACCACTGTAAAGTAATACAACCACATTAAAGTAATACAACCACTGTAAAGTAATACAATAACTGTAAAGTAATACAACCACTGTAAAGTGATACAACCACTGTAAAGTAATACAACAACAGTAAAGTAATACAACCACTGTAAAGTAAGACAACCACTGTAAAGTAAAGTAATACAACTACTGTAAAGTAATACAACCACTGTAAAGTAATACAACCACTGTAAAGTAATACAATTACTGTAAAGTTATACAATAACTGTAAAGTAATACAACCACTGTAAAGTCATACAACCATTGTAAACTAACACAACCACTGTAAAGTAATACAAGCACTGTAAAGTAATACAATAACTGTAAAGTAATACAAGCACTGTAAAGTAATACAAGCACAGTAAAGTAATAGAACCACTGTAAAGTAATACAACCATTGTGAAGTAACACAACCACCGTAAAGTAATAAAATCACTGTAAAGTAATACAATAACTGTAAAGTAATACAAGCACTGTAAAATAATACAACCACTGTAAAGTAATACAATAACTGTAAAGTAATACAATAACTGTAAAATAATACAATAACTGTAAAATAATACAACCACTGTAAAGTAATACAACCACTGTAAAATAATACAAGCACTGTAAAAAAATACAACCATTGTGAAGTAACACAACCACTGTAAAGTAATACAACCACTGTAAAGTGATACAACTACTGTAAAGTGATGCAAGCACTGTAAAGTAATACAACCACTGTAAAGTAATACAATAACTGTAAAGTAATACAACCACTGTAAAATATTACAACCACTGTGAAGTAATTCAACCACTGTAAAGTATTACAACCACTGTAAAGTAATACAACCACAGTGAAGTAATACAACCACTGTAAAGTAATACAATAACTGTAAAGTAATACAACCACTGTAAAGTGATACAACCACTGTAAAGTAATACAACCAAAGTAAAGTTATACAATCATTGTAAAGTAATATAATCACTGTAAAGTAATACAACCACAGTAAATTAATACAATCACTGTAAAGTAATACAATCACTGTAAAGTAATACAATAACTGTAAAGTAATACAACCACTGTAAAGTCATACAACCATTGTAAAGTAACACAACCACTGTAAAGTAATACAACCACTGTAAAGTAATACAATAACTGTAAAGTAATACAAACACTGTAAAGTAATAGAACCACGGTAAAGTCATGCAACCACTGTAAAGTAATACAACCATTGTAAAGTAACACAACCACTGTAAAGTAATAAAACCACTGTAAAGTAATACAATAACTGTAAAGTAATACAATCACTGTAAAATAATACAACCACTGTAAAGTAATATAATAACTGTAAAGTAATACAATAACTGTAAAATAATACAACCACTGTAAAGTAATACAACCACTGTAAAGTAATACAAGCACTGTAAAAAATACAACCATTGTAAAGTAACACAACCACTGTAAAGTAATACAACCACTGTAAAGTGATACAACTACTGTAAAGTAATACAATCACTGTAACGCAATACAACCATTGTAAAATAAAACAAGCACTGTAATATAATACAACAACTGTAAAGGAATACAACCACTCTAAATTAATACAACCACTGTAAAGTAATACAACTACTGTAAAGTAATACAACCACTGTAAAGTAATACAACCACTGTAAAGTAATACAACCATTGTAAAGTAACACAACCACTGTAAAGTAATACAACCTACGTAAAGTTAAAGAATAATTGTAAAATAATACAAGCACTGTAAAATAATACGACCACTGTAAAGTGATACAACCACTGTAAAGTAATCCAACCACTGTAAACTAATACAACCATTGTAAAGTAATACAACCACTGTAAGGTGACTTGTATAACTATTTCTGCGAGCAGATTTTCAAGTGCAAATCAATGCTAGAATCGTCGCGTTGGCATTTTAACTACTGACATAATATGTTTAAGGGTGGTTTAATTTTACAGATCAGTATTTTGGAACCCATTGTGAAATTGTGAAGCGTGGTAGCGAGAGATGACTTTAGGTGGGTGAAATTTCCACCTTTAAATATTGTTTCAATTCCTGAATGTGACAAACTATTGACAAAGCAATTACTGAGATAATGCGAATAAAATGTCTGGCACGTGGACTGCCCAGCTACGACGTTGGACCAACGTTAAGCCAAAATTGATTCAACGTCTTTTGTCTGCTGGGGAACAACTCGTGGTGTGCATGTGATGTGGCAGCAAACACGAGACGTTCATCCAATGTTGGTTCAATGTGGACCGGCCCAATGTTTCTACCTTAAAGTGACACAATCAGACTAAAATCATCAAAAACTCAGTATTTTTATTTTTGCTTTTCATTATGGCCATATGATGTGAACATGTCTATAGACTTAATTGCGCAAGTTTTTTTTATTTTTTGTGTTGCGCATTTACCAGTTAAGCGAGATATAAAGACGAAATTCCCGATTTCTTATTTCGGACATGCATGTCCAAAATAAGAAATGGCGTAATTTCGTCTCTATATCTCGCTTAACTGGTAAATGCGCAACAAAAAAATATAAAAATATTGCTGTTCTAGTCTATGGACATGATCACAGCACATTGTCATATTAAGAAGCCAGAATAAAAATACTGATTTTTAGATGATTTTAGTCTGAGTGTGTCGCTTCAAATCAACGTAAGCCCAGTACACAAAGCATTTGTGTTTACTGAGAGGTCAAGGTCTCGTGTGTGCCACAGTAGACGCCTAGACTACATGTTTTTGTACCGCAGTTTAGTTACACCATACACAGATGCAGTGTCTTGCCATCACGATATTGTGGACAATTTAAACATAATTATGTTAAAATCAAAAGTTTTTTCTTATACAGGTGTTATCCCAGCAAACACAAGACGTTGACCCCCATATAGTTTGTCCATCGTCTGTGATGCTGAACAAACATTGAAACAACGTTAATATAGCGTTAATGCCAAGTTTTTCTTGGAATGAACTCTAATAGCATAATCAGCGGTTATTCACCTTCCACCGCCTCGTAAAATACACACTGTTCATCTCTGTGTATTTCACCCGATGCGTCAATATCGATCGCTTTGTCAGCAGCCTTTTTTGGTATTGTATTTTTTAACCCTTTCATTCCTAATATTGGGCCTTTTTTATTTATATTAAACATGTCATATTTGGTCAAATTACTCCAGATGACAAGGATGTGTATATTATTTTACATTATGGTTGGCTAGGACACAAACTTTTTTTTTGTGAAAAACGCGATTTGTGATCGCGAAAAACACTGTGCACTTCGTCAAGTGCCTGTAACACTGATAATCCATAGACAATGTCACAATTTATGTGCGAATTCGTAGCATCACAGATGAAAAGGTTATATTAAACCCTTTTGTCGCTTCATGCCAAAATTACAATTATTTTCTGAATTATCGACGTAGGGGACCTTTTCAAGTTTTTATTGATTGATTTTTTGGAGAGTAACATTTTTGGCTCAAAATTGGGTCAGCGTCGCAAACGGTGGGCAAACACTGAACCAACAGATTGAAGATGTTCAGTGCAGTCAAATCTGGAAACCAATGAGAGGTTTGTTTAAGTTCTGATGCTAGAACATCCTCATTTCAACATGAATTATGTCACGGATGTTGGATTATATAATGTTAGTGTGGGCTAGTCACAATGAAAATGCTATAAGATTTTATAAGATTTTGAATAATTTAGAAAACTAATAAAGGACATTCATAAAAAAGAACTACTCTACGATTTTGATCCCTATGGTAACAGTTTATATATAGTATATACAAAGTTATTTTTCAAAATTTGTTATTAAAAGTACGACAAGTCTATCATAGATAAGTTTTTCTGAAAAAACTTATCATAAAATATGAGCGTACATTGAACAATTTGATTCACGCAGTTCTTAGGCGCCTGGTTGATTGAGATTGAACTATGACCAATCAGACAAGTACGAATTTTCTGAGGCCACACTTATAATTTATTGAACTAAAATTAAACTACATACCATTATAATAGTACTTGCTATATTTTTATAAACCAGAACGCATTCACGTCTCTCACTTTACCATTCATGATGCAATTCCGGTCTGATTTTAACATACATGTATGAGCATTGAATACAATGTTAATCATAGGTCGATTCAGGATTAGTTGATTGAAAGCAGGTTGCTACTACTTCACGACTGCCCGGTCTAAGTCTTCGGGTGGTGAAGGCTACGGTTTGCTGGCGGTGTAGTTGTAGTCGCCAAATGTAACATTCTTTTCCCTATTGAATGGAAGATAACATCAACATGATCAAATAGGTACATCCTCAAAATGATATATATAATTTTGCTTTTATTTCAGTCCTAATCTTGCGTTTTAGGCAAGACATGCAGGCAGACAGGTAGAATAGTAAAGGCCATTAACAGACAGACTACATGTTGTGAAACTCTTTTGTAAAACAGCCACTGTAAAGTGATATAATAACTGTAAGGTAATACAATAACTGTAAGGTAAGACAATAACTGTAAGGTAATACAACCACTGTAAAGTGATACAACCATTTTAAAGTAATACAACCACTGTAAAGTAATACAACCATTTTAAAGTAATACAACCACTGTAAAGTAATACAACTACTGTAAGGCAACACAACCACTGTAAAGTAGTACAACCGCAGTAAAGTAATACAACTACTGTAAAGTAATACATCCACTGTAAAGTAATACAACCACTGTAAAGTAATACAATAACTGTAAAGTAATACAACCACTCTAAAATATTACAACCACTGTAAAGTAATACAACAACAGTAGAGTAATACAACCACTGTAAAGTAATACAATAACTGTAAAGTAATACAACCACTGTAAAGTGATAAAACCACTGTAAAGTAATACAACAACAGTAAAGTCATACAACCACTGTAAAGTAAGACAACCACTGTAAAGTAAAGTAATACAACTACTGTAAAGTAATACAATCACTGTAAGGTAATACAACCACTGTAATGTAATACAATCACTGTAAAGTAATACAATATCAGTATAGTAATACAACCACTGTAAAGTCATACAACCATTGTAAACTAACACAACCACTGTAAAGTAATACAAACACTGTAAAGTAATACAACAACTGTAAAGTAATACAAGCACTGTAAAGTAATACAAACACTGTAAAGTAATAGAACCACTGTAAAGTAATACAACCACCGTAAGGTAATAAAACCACTGTAAAGTAATACAATAACTGTAAAGTAATACAAGCACTGTAAAATAATACAACCACTGTAAAGTAATACAATAACTGTAAAGTAATACAATAACTGTAAAGTAATACAATAACTGTAAAATAATACAACCACTGTAAAGTAATACAACCACTGTAAAATAATACAAGCTCTGTAAAAAAATACAACCATTGTAAAGTAACACAACCACTGTAAAGTAATACAACCACTGTAAAGTGATACAACTACTGTAAAGTGATGCAAGCACTGTAAAGTAATACAACCACTGTAAAGTAATACAATAACTGTAAAGTAATACAACCACTGTAAAATATTACAACCACTGTAAAGTAATTCAACCACTGTGAAGTATTACAACCACTGTAAAGTAATACAACCACAGTAAAGTAATACAACCACTGTAAAGTAATACAATAACTGTAAAGTAATACAACCACTGTAAAGTGATACAACCACTGTAAAGTAATACAACCAAAGTAAAGTTATACAATCACTGTAAAGTAATATAATCACTGTAAAGTAATACAACCACAGTTAATTAATACAATCACTGTAAAGTAATACAATCACTTTAAAGTAATACAATAACTGTAAAGTAATACAACCACTGTAAAGTCATACAACCATTGTAAAGTAACACAACCACTGTAAAGTAATACAACCACTGTAAAGTAATACAATAACTGTAAAGTATTACAAACACTGTAAAGTAATAGAACCACGGTAAAGTCATGCAACCACTGTAAAGTAATACAACCATTGTAAAGTAACACAACCACTGTAAAGTAATAAAACCACTGTAAAGTAATACTATAACTGTAAAGTAATACAATCACTGTAAAATAATACAACCACTGTAAAGTAATATAATAACTGTAAAGTAATACAATAACTGTAAAATAATACAACCACTGTAAAGTAATACAACCACTGTAAAGTAATACAAGCACTGTAAAAAATACAACCATTGTAAAGTAACACAACCACTGTAAAGTAATACAACCACTGTAAAGTGATACAACTACTGTAAAGTAATACAATCACTGTAACGCAATACAACCATTGTAAAATAAAACAAGCACTGTAATATAATACACCAACTGTAAAGGAATACAACCACTCTAAATTAATACAACCACTGTAAAGTAATACAACCACTGTGAAGTAATACAACCACTGTAAAGTAATACAACCATTGTAAAGTAACACAACCACTGTAAAGTAATACAACCTACCTAAAGTTAAAGAATAATTGTAAAATAATACAAGCACTGTAAAATAATACGACCACTGTAAAGTGATACAACCACTGTAAAGTAATCCAACCACTGTAAACTAATACAACCATTGTAAAGTAATACAACCACTGTAAGGTGACTTGTATAACTATTTCTGCGAGCAGATTTTCAAGTGCAAATCAATTCTAGAATCGTCGCGTTGGCATTTTAACCACTGACATAATATGTTAAGGGTGGTTTAATTTTACAGATCAGTATTTTGGAACCCATTGTGAAATTGTGAAGCGTGGTAGCGAGAGATGACTTTAGGTGGGTGAAATTTCCACCTTTAAATATTGTTTCAATTCCTGAATGTGACAAACTATTGACAAAGCAATTACTGAGATAATGCGAATAAAATGTCTGGCACGTGGACTGCCCAGCTACGACGTTGGACCAACGTTAAGCCAAAATTGATTCAACGTCTTTTGTCTGCTGGGGAACAACTCGTGGTGTGCATGTGATGTGGCAGCAAACACGAGACGTTCATCCAATGTTGGTTCAATGTGGACCGGCCCAATGTTTCTACCTTAAAGTGACACAATCAGACTAAAATCATCAAAAACTCAGTATATTTATTTTTGCTTTTCATTATGGCCATATGATGTGAACATGTCTATAGACTTAATTGCGCAAGTTTTTTTTATTTTTTGTGTTGCGCATTTACCAGTTAAGCGAGATATAAAGACGAAATTCCTGATTTCTTATTTCGGACATGCATGTCCAAAATAAGAAATGGCGTAATTTTGTCTCTATATCTCGCTTAACTGGTAAATGCGCAACAAAAAAATATAAAAATATTGCTGTTCTAGTCTATGGACATGATCACAGCACATTGTCATATTAAGAAGCCAGAATAAAAATACTGATTTTTAGATGATTTTAGTCTGAGTGTGTCGCTTCAAATCAACGTAAGCCCAGTACACAAAGCATTTGTGTTTACTGAGAGGTCAAGGTCTCGTGTGTGCCACAGTAGACGCCTAGACTACATGTTTTTGTACCGCAGTTTAGTTACACCATACACAGATGCAGTGTCTTGCCATCACGATATTGTGGACAATTTAAACATAATTATGTTAAAATCAAAAGTTTTTTCTTATACAGGTGTTATCCCAGCAAACACAAGACGTTGACCCCCATATAGTTTGTCCATCGTCTGTGATGCTGAACAAACATTGAAACAACGTTAATATAGCGTTAATGCCAAGTTTTTCTTGGAATGAACTCTAATAGCATAATCAGCGGTTATTCACCTTCCACCGCCTCGTAAAATACACACTGTTCATCTCTGTGTATTTCACCCGATGCGTCAATATCGATCGCTTTGTCAGCAGCCTTTTTTGGTATTGTATTTTTTAACCCTTTCATTCCTAATATTGGGCCTTTTTTATTTATATTAAACATGTCATATTTGGTCAAATTACTCCAGATGACAAGGATGTGTATATTATTTTACATTATGGTTGGCTAGGACACAAACTTTTGTTTTGTGAAAAACGCGATTTGTGATCGCGAAAAACACTGTGCACTTCGTACAAGTGCCTGTAACACTGATAATCCATAGACAATGTCACGATTTATGTGCGAATTCGTAGCATCACAGATGGAAAGGTTATATTAAACCCTTTTGTCGCTTCATGCCAAAATTACAATTATTTTCTGAATTATCGACGTAGGGGACCTTTTCAAATTTTTATTGATTGCTTTTTTGGAGAGTAACATTTTTGGCTCAAAATTGGGTCAGCGTCGCAAACGGTGGGCAAACACTGAACCAACAGATTGAAGATGTTCAGTGCAGTCAAATCTGGAAACCAATGAGAGGTTTGTTTAAGTTCTGATGCTAGAACATCCTCATTTCAACATGAATTATGTCACGGATGTTGGATTATATAATGTTAGTGTGGGCTAGTCACAATGAAAATGCTATAAGATTTTATAAGATTTTGAATAATTTAGAAAACTAATAAAGGACATTCATAAAAAAGAACTACTCTACGATTTTGATCCCTATGGTAACAGTTTATATATAGTATATACAAAGTTATTTTTCAAAATTTGTTATTAAAAGTACGACAAGTCTATCATAGATAAGTTTTTCTGAAAAAACTTATCATAGAATATGAGCGTACATTGAACAATTTGATTCACGCAGTTCTTAGGCGCCTGGTTGATTGAGATTGAACTATGACCAATCAGGCCACACTTATAATTTATTGAACTAAAATTAAACTACATACCATTATAATAGTACTTGCTATATTGTTATAAACCAGAACACATTCACGTCTCTCACTTTACCATTCATGATGCAATTCCGGTCTGATTTTAACATACATGTATGAACATTGAATACAATGTTAATCATAGGTCGATTCAGGATTAGTTGATTGAAAGCAGGTTGCTACTGCTTCACGATTGCCCGGTCTAAGTCTTCGGGTGGTGAAGGCTACGGTTTGCTGGCGGTGTAGTTGTAGTTGCCAAATATAACATTATTTTCCCTATTGAATGGAAGATAACATCAACATGATCAAATAGGTACATCCTCAAAATGATATATCTAATTTCGCTTTTATTTCAGTCCTAATCTTGCGTTTTAGGCAAGACATGCAGGCAGACAGGTAGAATAGTAAAGGCCATTAACAGACAGGCAGGCAGGACGAATAGTAAAGCCATTGACAGGCAGGCAGGCAGGCAGGCAGGCAAGCAGGCAGGCAGGCAGGCAGGCAGGCAGGCAGGCAGGCAGGCAGGCAGGCAGGCAGGCAGGCAGGCAGGCAGGCAGGCAGGCAGGCAGGCAGGCAGGCAGGCAGAGGCAGGCAGGCAGGCAGGCAGGCAGGCAGGCAGGTAGGTAGGTAGGTAGGTAGGTAGGTAGGTAGGTAGGTAGGTAGGTAGGTAGGTAGGTAGGTAGGTAGGTAGGTAGGTAGGTGGGTGGGTAGGTAGGTAGGTAGGTAGGTAGGTAGGTAGGTAGGTAGGTAGGTAGGTAGGTAGGTAGGTAGGTAGGTAGGTAGGTAGGAAGGTAGGTAGGTAGGTAGGTAGGTAGGTAGGTAGGTAGGTAGGTAGGTAGGTAGGTAGGTAGGTAGGTAGGTAGGTAGGTAGGTAGGTAGGTAGGTAGGTAGGTAGGTAGGTAGGTAGGTAGGTAGGTAGGTAGGTAGGTAGGTAGGTGGGTGGGTGGGTTCGCGGATTGATCCAAGAATCTGATGAGAACCGGAGTAATTAAACTAGCATATTACATCCTTGTCATCTGTTTTATGCCAGTATCAGACATAACACATACTAAGGTCAACAACAAAAAAACATTGACATCAGACATATTAAGGTCAACAACAGAAAACATTTAGGTTCGTAATACATACTACATTGATTTTGTTCCGACACAAAAAAAATGAGAATACAGGGCCCACAATATTGCTTTAATATTTTTTACTATTTGTATATATTATTATTAATTTTGTGTTTTCACAACAACAGCTTTCTTTGAAAGTACCCAGCTAATACTGTTGGCCTTTTATTTGCAGGCGATAATAGTAGTATGCGCTGGATCTGCTACTCTGGCACAACCACGACTCATTGCTACTAGACAAGTACCCTAAGATAATCCTTTTTATCCCCCGCCCGTAGGGGAAGGAGGGATTTTTAGTCGCGCCAGGATTCTGTCCGGCGTCCGGCGTCCGGCGTCTGTCGTCCGGCGTCCGGCGTCACGTTTTCTTGTGGGCGCTAAAACTCAAAACCTACTGGTCAAATCATTTTGAAATTTTAACATGACATTCCTAGATATGGGGATGTGCAAGTGATTTCTTAGAGATGCTACCTAAATTCAAATTGGCCGCTAGAGGTCAACTTTAAAAAATTTTGTGGGTGCAAAAACTTTAAAACTTAAAGTCAGAAATTATTCAAATTTTACTATCACATTCCTCATGATATGGAGATGTGCAGGTAACTTTTTTAAGGTTTTACTGAAATTTGAAATGGCCGCCACTGATCAACTTTAATTTTTTGGGGGGAGTTAAAACGCAAAAAAATTGTTAGGTCAATTTTTTTCAAATTTTTACATCACATTCCTAGCAACATGGGGATGTGCATGTGATTTTTTAAAGATGCTACAAAAATTCAATATGGCCGCCAGAGGTCAACTCCAATTTTTTTGTGGGCGCAAAAACTTAAAGTCAGAAATTATTCAAATTTTACTATCACATTTCCCACGATATGGAGATGTGCAAGTGATTTTTTTAAGGTTTTACTGAAATTCAAAATGTCCGCCATGGATTAACTTCATATTTTCTTGTGGGCGCAAAAACTGAAAAATTGCAATCAGTAATAATTCACATTGTACAATCACATCACCCACCATCTGGAAATGTGCATGTGATTTTACTGACATTTAAAATGGCCACCACAAATCAACTTTTTAAATATTTGTGACCGCAAAAAGTCTAACCTAATTTATGGCGGGGGATGATATAGGACTTCGTTCCTCTTGTTATATGACATAATAATTCAAAAACACATTTTCAGAATTGCTGTTCAGCAATGATGATTTTCCACCAGCACTAGACGTTCATTCAATGTTGGATTATGGTTAGACCAACGTCAAAAACGGTCGGCTAGCACTAATTAAACATTGGGTCATCGTCTTGTGCTGTGCAGAGAATTCATTTACCAATGAATGATTTTTAGAATCAGAGAGGAATGTTGGTAGGAATAATTAGTTTATTATTGAAAGCGAATGTCTGCCTTAACATGCTTAATAAATTTATCACTCTATTTTTTTTATTTGAATTTGATCATTGTGATTCACCATTGCTATTATCTTTTTAAAATACCAATATCTACATTATCGGCAAAATACAGGTAAAATTGGCTGTACATGTTACGACGAATGACGAAAGTCACCGAACGGACAACTCTTTCAGATTATAATTGGGTTCCGTTGTTGCAATTATTTCAATAAATCTCACTTTTCGCAATTACATTTTAAACTGATTAGTAATGGATTGATCAACAATATCACTTTAAACAAGAGGCCAGTCGGCCACCATAATCCCCCGCCCGGCCCGCGTAATAGGCATTTTTCAAGATGCATACTTCCTTGAATTCTCACACCCTGTTTTACTTTAATGGTATACCTGTGTTTAGAACAGTTTGTCATGTATATTACAGATATTATGGAATGATGGTCGTAAGTCGGCCATTTTTGCATTAGATCAAGTCGACATTTGCCAGGGCATATCACTCTCTGAAACCACACATTTTGTTTTACAGTAATGGTCTAGCTATCTGGCACGGTTGGCCAGAGATCAGTCAGACTAAACTTAATTATCACCAATTCGAAATTCGAAATTTTCGAGGCATATCCCTACCTGTTTTATAGTAAAGGTATTACATTTTGTTTTATGGTAATGGTCTAGCTAGCTGGAACAGTTTCCCAGATATTACGCATGTTGAAGACAATAATGGCCGCAAGTCAGCCATTTCAAGTTGAAATTTTCAGGGCATATAGTATAGCTATCTGGCACGGTCTGCCAGATATCACACATACTAAGGACAATAATGGTCGATGATCGGCCATTTTGAATTTGATAGGGCTGAAATTTGTCAGGGCATAAATTATCCCTCCCTGAATTTGCACTTTTGTTTTATAGTAATGGTCTAGCTATCTGGCCCGTTTGCCAGATATCAGTAATATTGAAATAAATAGAGCTACTTTGGCCGAGAAATACAGGTAAAAAAGGACTTCAAAGGTCATAACCCCCAAAAGACACATCTACACCACCTAAGTGATGTGTATGTGCAATAATTATGCAAGAAATCCCCAAAGATTTCCGAGATCTGCTCCGCAAACCCTGGACAGACATCCAGGGATACGCCATAACCCCCGCCCCCGACTTCGTTCAGCGAGGGATAAAAATCATTAAAATTAGTGTGAAGTTTAAAAGTTTGTTCCCATAAAATATGGTAAAAGACGTCCATCCCGTTACAGAGTAATTATGACAATGTCAATATTACAACTAGTCTAACATCTGAAAGACACATACAAATTTCACGAAATATACAGACGTGAACAGTGTTTAATTTTTTTTATGAAAATGTGTTGAAAATTGACTTAAAATCGGCGAAACTCATTTACCACGGCCAATGTAAATTAGACTATACTGCTCTGCAAAGCCAGCATCTTCTTATTTATAAGTAAGCAGATACTGCGTTTTGGCTTTGCACGGTGGTGGGCCTATCCACATCGTCAGAACGAATTACAACCGTTTCCCTAAGACTACCTTGTACAGGGCTGGTGAGGCAGAGTTGTCCATTACATTAACCCTTTAACCGCCGGTGCCGCATATATTCGGGTTTTTCTTTTTCATCAGCTCACTAAGTACAACATTCTAAATATGTTAAAGACAAAATGTGACATCAACCAGCAAGACTAATTGAAAAGAGTTGACCTCCATTTTGTCAAATCTGGATAATTTTCACTCACTTGAAGTTGTGGATCGCGTCAGCGAGACACACCTTCAAGTGGGTGAAAATTCAAATTGAATAATTTGGCGGTTAAAGGGTTAAAGTGCATTGTGTTGTGCCGTTGTGCAATCACCGTTCTAAGTATGTGCAAGTGTATACATCTGGCTGGATCGCAGGATTACTAATCTCATTCAGTATCGGATTCTGTCGTGAGCCAATTCAATCAACCTTATCTCGATTAACGTCATTTCCGTGTTTCAACCTACTTCATTGGAATCTGCTTCCGATTAGATAAACAAGGCTTCTAACCAAGGTATCTCTACCTAACCGCGATTTTGTTTTGAAATTAAGATACAGAGTCATACATCAGTATCTGAAATTAAAAGTACAATGGCAAACAGTAGTAGCTAAAAAACCAAACAATTATAATCATGATTGTATGTGATATGGTAACAATGCATAGAATTTTATAGTGAATAAACTGTGAATAAACTGTGATGTCAGAGAGTGATGTTGGAGTGATGTCTAAGAGGCTCGACTCCCTTAGTTTGGATAGTAGGCCTCTGTATGTGATTTAAACAATTAGCTATTTATAAATAGAAATATTTCTGACAATGGTTTCAGATTAAAACGCAAAACAAAATATACAAAAAATGTGTAAATCTATGCTTTCAGCGACTAAAATTGGCTATGATGTAGAAGGATATCGATGCATATAATTATTCACATTTGGTCACTTACGAATTACGGTGGGGTAATAACATCACCTAATCAGCAATCAAGTAGAGTAGGCCTAGTATCAGTAATTGGCAGTATAAGTTTATATGGATATAATAACCGCTTGCCTCGTGCAATGAAGATGATGCTTGGCAACGATGCCGCTGTTATTTCATTTCTAACTCACATTCGCCAATTTTATTGCGGGCTCGTACATCTAGTCGAGTACGCAATTAAAAGTATGCAAGGCGTTGGTTCAATTTTTGGGCTGACGTTGGACCATCGTCTACGACGCTGACCCAGCATCAGCCCAGCATTGGGCCAACGCCTCGTGTCTTCTGGGTGGTCATCCGCTACGTACATGTACCAACACATTACATATACATACAGAATCTGAGAGGGACTCTGCGTGCATATTATGTGTATGCTACTTTATCACATCTTCCACAACAAGTTATCTTACCCACGAGCACGCAGTGCGATACCTTGCTTTATGGAGCATAGCGTCCACCTTTTTTAAATGGCGAGGTACCTTGAATGTCGCGCGTCTTAAGACCGGCCAATCAGACAGCGTTTGACAGCTGGCTGCCAGCAAAGCTAGCTTGTTTCCGTTGGTATGATAGATCAGATAGATATAAAAGCTCGGAATCTCACACTGATGTCATTGTGTGCCCAGCTCCCTTAATGGAAGCCACTATATGATGACTGGCCGCCATGACGAAATTCGGTACAACTCACTGTCCAAAATGAGAGATTACCAACTTGTCTATATACATCTAGCAACGAGAACAGGTAACTGTGCATGACAGATGAACAAGAGGTCAATTCTTCGTGACCTTTTATGACCTATTTATAAATCTGAAACATCCAATGAGGCTTGAATCTCAGACACACCCCCAAGATGATCACATAGACAGAATAACTGATTGTAGTACTCGATACCGCCGGGCTCCAGCGGTAGCACTCATGTGAGACTGGCCAAGAGAAGATGCTTTATCACAGCATTGTTATGTTGTTGACACATTTTCATACAAAAAATCCAATGCTTTTCAAGGCCAAAATATCTCTAAAAAATTAGTGTGATTTTCTATGTTTTTCAGGAGTTAAAAAATGACTGTCAAGGTTTTCAAGACAGTGTACAAACCCTGTAAAAATTGGCGCATTCGAAAAAGAATAGAAAAAAACAGTTATGCAGCTTTTTTAATTTCAGCTAAATATCTTCTTATCCATAGAAATGTCTTTTGCAGAGTATCAAATGCATATAGGCCTACTTATAAAATCTAGAAAGCAATCTAGTAATCTTATTATCCCAGCCTAGCATGATATTAAGGCCATACCTTTTGCAACCATGATAATAACGTGAAACAGACTTTGGGATGAATTCCCTATGATCAAAAGAATAAGGACGTGTAGGTGGTGAATCTCATGGTCACATTCGCTGAATATAATGTGACATCTAAAAATATCACCATCACAGAAGCTAACTACATGTAGTTGTCTAGACACGATTTTGTTAAATAGACAATGCGGAGTGACAGCCATGTATGATCTGCTACCATCGTTACATTAAATCAAGCAAAATGAGGCCACTTACAGAAAATCACATCTAAAAATATCACAGTGCAAAACAATTTCGTGTCCGCAGAGTTTACTGTCTGCAGGGTTTCTCAAAACCAATTTATTTGTGTCTGTATCTAGGGAAATCACAAGTTGATGGTTGTTTTCTGGTAAAAAAACCCATTACATCAGAACTTGTTCAAAATCGCTCAAAATTTCTGTCATGCAAATGCAAACAACAGTAGCTGCTTATATGAAAAGTTGGTGTTGTTTTTCTTTAAACGCAGATTTGGCCAGTATAAAAATAATATTGTATCTGTATGCTAATTATGCACAATTTTGCAATAAAAAGCTACTGCATGATAAAAGCCTGATTTTCAATGTGAACCCCACAAAATAAGCGATGTGACTTGTTTTATTCGAGCCGCATCGATTTTATTTTTCTGACGTTGCGTAAAATGTGATGTATTTAACTGAGACTAAATACATCTGGTAAACTACTCTTCTTGACGAACCATCCAGGACAACATCAGTCAAATCGTGGGTGCAGTCAATCAATGCACAAAGTGCACAAAGGCAATGGAGGATTACCATTTAATGAAACAATCACCGAAACCAAAAAAAAATGCTGAATTGATTTTGACTTTGCACACTATCATCTCTACAAAAAACAAACGTTGCAAGTAGAATCTCAAATTTACAAAGATCCACTCATCCCGTTGATAAAAAGAGTATTATTTGTCAGTCCGTATGTATGTAACTGTATGACATGGTGAAATCCTACCTTGGGAGCTTTTCTAAAAACAGTATTAGGTCTATAAAGAAAAGTCTCATATTACTCCTGTCACTGCTTCGCTTTGTCTGACATGATATATAATAATTACGGCAAGGTTTCATGAGGCCACAAATGTAGGTTACCTAACGATGCCAATCAAGTACAGGATCGTCGGCTGAGCATTGGATCATTAGAGGGCCAATGTCAGAGACATTATTCTTGCTATGAACCATAGTTCAGTCACATTTACTGACGACATGTTGCCGTTTAGGTCGTCAACCAAGTATGATTATTCGATATATCGGCCAGGAATCACAATTCTCCCTAAAATGTTATTGAAAATGGCGATGCGAGTATTAACGACGTTCATATTAATCTGCACACGACTGTGGTAAATCCTCCTTGAAATATGTTTCATTTATGGAGCGTCTGACTGAGTTTTATTCCCCCTCTACCATGATTCTGGGCCAATTCACGAATCACGAATATCCAACAATACACGCACAGCCTTCAACGAACAGGCCTGAACGAAGCTCAGATAATAAAAATAAAAATATGAGTATGAAAATAACAAAACATCGTCTAGTATGTACAGTATGTTCGTAAACTGTTGATGTAAAACTTTTTGAACCATGCACTATATATTTCTCGGCCTCATACTAAGGCCTCGGCCTCATACATAAAGTGAGAGGGTTGCAGGAAGCCATTTATTAGTAATAATCAGCGCACCATCAGACAGTGTGTGGTCTGAGATACCACTCACTGTGTATTGTGTAATCAGGGTTGTTTCCATATACATTATGTTATGCTAGATATATTTTTATCGGCTGAGCATTTGTGATTCATCACAAGATAAAACTGCAAAGATTTACCGATAGCTGCTACCATGGGAAGACTATCCCTTGAAAAAAATCAAATATGCGCACAACCCAGTAAAAACAAAACATTCGTATAGCATTTATTCAATGTTGGTCCAACGTCGAAGACGTTGGGCCAACATTGCATAAATGTTATACAAATGTTTTGTGCTTACTGGAAAGGTTATGAATTACACATCGCAGTTTTCTGTCGAGGAAGAATACGAGCTTAGACAACGGCATGAATAAAATAATGTGGATAACGCTAGATCACTGGGAGCATAAAATCAATGATAAAGAAATATATTAGCAGCTTAGTCAGATTAGTATCCTGTCAAATTACTGTCTGGTCAATATAAACATGGTATTGACAAATAGTTTTCTCCGATCCCTTGTATAGACTACACTCCTCGATGTTCCATGACATGACATCTTTCAGGGGCAGACAAATAAATGTATATGCCACGATGCTTATCTGGCCCCAAACGTCGGCTGAACGTTGTTGTCATATAGTTTGATTAAGGCACATAAAACACGAAAACAACGCCCACATGCTGTGGTCTATTTTAGCAAGAATAAATAATAAGATGGCTCAATCGACAAAGCATCACACTCCCAAAAAACATTAATTAACAAGGCGTGATTTGAGAATTAGAAAATGTTGGGTGTTTGAGTTCCAATGATAAAATTAATCAATGAAACACATATAGGCTAAACTGAGGCAGGACAACATCTAACTGAGGATGGTGAGATGAATTAGATGACACTGCCTTCGAAACACAGCATGTCGGTTCCAGACTTCCAGGCCGAGTAAACTACCTCTCGGTCACGGAGGCTCCCCACTGTGCTGAATATGTGAGCGTAGACATGGTAGAAGAAACATTTCATCTCTCAGAAATGTGAATACCAGAGCGGGAGACTAACCCACAAGTACAGACGTGACAGCCATTCGGCGTAACCCCCGTACCGTCCTCCACCGATTAAATGACGACCTGCCCACGCCTGTGCACACGATATATTTTTCATGTATTTGAGTGATCTGTGATGTTCTTTGTATTTGTTTCAATTCCTGTGTCTGGATAATAATTGTTTTCATTTAAAAGAGGATATACATCTCATTCTATCAAGTCCAATGCGCAGTATGCGTGCAGGATTAGCAATCAGTCCGTCGCTTTATGAAGTAATATTAACCAAACATTGGGTGCTGATCTGGATGAGCGTCTACAGCTACATATTATAAATACGTTAAATCAGATAACTTACGCTAGGTTAACTAATTTAAATTTTCACCCACTTGATGTTGTATCTAGTTTAGCGTGACCCACAACTTCAAGTGGTTGAAAGTTACTGATATTTGTTTAGCTTAATATAAGACCAAATTGCTAATTTTATTTTCAATAAAAGTGCTTTAATCCTCTAAAGAAGAGCAAACTCGTAGCCCGCCGTCATTAATGAATTTGTAAAAATTAAAGACGTAAATGTGATAAATCATATCGGCCATTTTGAGTGATGAATCGACCGTCTGGATTTTTGTCATCCGTTTTTTGGCCAAGAAAATGTTAACGCCGACGGAGATTGTGACGCCGACGCCGCCGAACTTCAATTGCAATAGCCCATTTTTTTAATTAGAAATGAAAAGGCGGGCTAAAAATGGATTAAAAACGATTATGGTCGTGCTTAGAGATTGAATACAAGGCTATATTAGCCAATAATATTTGTTGTATCCATCTGGCTGCTGCGATGCACTACTGAATTTATTAATTTACTTCTGGCTCAACTGGAACTATATATCTTCTGATTGAAAACGTGTATGACATACAAAGCTAAAGAAGGCAGACCATTCATTTGAAAGAACACTAATAAAATAATAGCAGTTCACCGCCACTAAACCACTAAATCACAGTGACACATGATGGGATGGGAAATAAGGTTAATAATAGATGATTAGATGATTTGCAGTATTATCATCACATGTCACGGAATTCATTATCCACATTTAGCTTATCTCACAGTCTCCTGCCGTCATGTCGGTTAAGCCACTAAGCTCCATTGACCTTGACCCAGCACCGTGACACTAACAGTTATTCTAGTGTTGATCCATTGGTGGGCCAATGTCTTAGACGTTGGCCCAACAATGAATCAACACTTCAAATGTGCTTATTTGCCAACCATGTCAAATATGTTTCTCCTAGGAATTGGCCTGCAGGGGTGGTGGGGTTCGTAGTTGCCCGCAAAATAGCAGAAACAGAAGGTGTGCATCTAAACCTGTTTTATTGAACAGCATATTGTAATTCAATATAATTTATATCGCGGACGGATAAATAGAAAATAAACATTTTTAATGTTCACTAACACTTTGAATTTAAAAACATGTTGGCGCCAGACAATTTATTGATGAAATCAGGTTGTCCTTAGCTAATTTACGTGTGTCGATCAGGCACTTTGAACCGCCTTATTTTGATCCCTTCTGAGCTATCATTAAGGCGCTACAGCTACAGTGAAACAACATTGGGATCTTATATCTTTTATCTCTTATATCTTATATCTTATGATATCATGGTTATTACATTCCTATGTGTGACAACGTTCCATTTTTAATGCACCAAGGCCAAGAAGACATATGATGAAAACTCTTCTCCAGCGTTGTTGTTATCAGCAAAGAACAGCATCTTTGTACTGTCATTCGCTTTAACGCACTGCTTCCGCAAAAGTAGACATATGCTGCTACCTATAGGTTGAAACAAAGTTGGTAATGCACTTTCTATTTCATTGCATATTATGTTGCTTCTATTGTGTTGTTTCACTTGAACATTGTGATACCTGAGAGACATACGGTTGCATCTGGGACATGTTAGAGTGCACTGCTTATTTTTACAATAAACAAGGAATTCTATGAGATTTCTTTTACATGTAAATCTTATGAACCTACATGTACGTTCAGTCGACGGTTTGTCTACTGGTAGACAGACACATCATCGCGTATCGTCTGGTATATAAATAATATAACTAGAAAAGTCTAGTTTTTTGTGAAAAAAAACTGGGTATGTCTCCCCTCCAGCAGCGTAACCATAAAGGTTGATAGCTATTAGATGTTGTGTCAATGGCTTTTGTAATTAATGTTACTAAATGACTCCTCTGGAGAGTAGACAGGTAGAGACTATGTATTTTGATGTGGGGGAACCCATTTTTTATATCTACAGCATCTTCCCCCGCAAGGTTCGCTACTCCTGAGGCCTCGCTGTGTCAAGACTTGCTGCCGGGAAGATGACCTACAGTCGCTAAATAGTCTTTAGGCTCAATCAGTTGGGCAACAGTTTTAATATCTTCACACCCGGTGATGTGCCAAACACAAATGTGGCCTGCCAACACTCCCAGCAAACACGAGACGTTGACACAATGCTGGCCCAAATCTGGCCCCCCGTCTGCGACGCTGGCCCAGCATAAAACCAGCACTGGTTCAACGCCTCGTATTTGCTGGACCGCGGGTCTAGCAGTGCAAGCCGACACCGACCCAATGTTTGTTAAATTCTGGGCCAGCGTCGCCGGTGCTGGCTAGTATCCATTCAACCGTAGTCAGTAGGCCTACTTCATGCTGGCTGTAATACCGGCACGATGCTTTGAACAAAAGCTGGGTTAATATTGGCCCGCCGTCTGTGACGGTGAGCTAACAATAGCCCGGCATTGGGTCAACGTCTCGTGTTTGATCGCCATCGCCTGCATGATAGACGGAGAGAACGCACAGGCACACGACTGACAGACACAAAACTGATCGGACTAACAAATGAGCGGTGAGAAATAAAGCAATATATTTCCACCTCTATAGAGGGGAGACATAACAAGAAAATTATGCAAATCGTCAACAAAATGTGGTCTGCTTCACAAGAAAAAGTGATATGGCTCAATTAGCCATTGCACTCCTAGAAAACGCTCATTGTGTAGGCCGGTACCAAAAAATCAACATTCGGTTCGAGTTTCGCTGATGAAAATAAAATTTTGGTATTGGTGTTTCTAACTATGTGAGTTTATACTCGCCACTTGGTTTAGTGCATGTATCCGGATATTTGTTTTTGTTTAAAAGAAGCATATTTTAGACCTTGCATCAACTATGTGTGTACCTGTATTATTAACAAAAAGCGTGTAGTTTTATGAAATCTTTTGGCACCAAATTATATTTCTGATCTGTTTTCCTCCGCTGCGGAACATCATAGTGTATTAACTAGAGGCTCAACAAATAACAATCTTTATCTACCGAAACCCAATTTAACAATATTCAAATCATCGCACAGTTATTCCGGAGCGAATCTCTGGAATTCGTTGCCTATGAATACCAGAGATTCGCCAACATACAATACATATAAATCTCGGCTGAAGAAATTACAAAAATCAAAACCACCTGTTTAAAATATGTGGAACAGTTTAATCTAAGGGTGTTAATTGTAATTTAGCGATGTATGTAAAACAATGTATGTATATTTTAAAAAAGCTAACAAGTACGTTATGTTATGTATATGTATGTGTGTATGTATGTAAATATATATTTATATTTTACTTGTTTTCATAGTAAACACATTCTTTAATGGAAAACAAATCATGTTTTAAAAAGTAATTTTATACGTTGCTACGCTTTCCAGAGGCTATTTTACCTACTATTCATAATAATATTTATATATAATATATATGTAGTTTTTTTATCTCTGGTTTTGGGGCGGGCAACATTTCTATATTATGTGTTTTAACCTTGGGGCGTTTTCATCTGTATTATAAAGCTCACCTGTATTATATATTATATAATTGAATGTTTGTTTTTCATATACCAAAATCTCTACAGGGCACATATGAAAAATAGCCTGACTGCTAATAATGTCCACCCTGTATAAATATGTCTCAATAAATAAATATCCACCGGCTTATCAGGTTTGTGTGAAGTGATAGTGTTAAACATTATTGCAAACTATCAACCAGATGTTACGTATAATAAAGTAAATAATGGCCGATAACAAAAATCCGCGAATCAAATGCGCGCTTACGATGTGTCTTTTTTTGAACTCATTCGGCTGCTTTGTATAGTGACCAATCATATTGTCGTAGACCAAGTTTCAGAACAATAAAAACCTGCGAGTCAATCGCACTTACAAGACAAAACTGTTACATCCGAGCGGCGGCCATTTTGAATCTGCTCTGTATCATTTTCAAACGCCTTGGGAAGGTTTGTATGGCGAAGACGTGCGCCAAGGTTCAGAATAATCGCAAAAAACACGCGAGGCAATCACGCTTACAGAAAACATGAGACATAGAGCCGGTGTTAGGCTAATGTCGGCCCGCCGTCTACGACGTCGGCCCAACATTAGCCCAACACCGGCTCAATATATCATGTTTGCTGGGTTAAGAACGCGGACAGACAGACGGGTAGACGGAGAGGCGAATTGACTGAAGGCTAAAAATAACACTTGTGCCTCATCAAAATGTTAGTGTATTCATACGCGAAGCTGCACAATGGAATAATGAGAAATCATGAGAGAATTATACCAAAACATGCAAATGGAACTGTAAGAGTATCGCAGGGGTCTCCGGCATGCTAAATTGGATACCCTCTAAAATATACTGGTGGTCAAAATAGAGGCCTAATGGTGATCAATCGAATATCAAGCAATAACATTACAGGGGTGTGTGGGCTACTGAAATGTTTCTTCGTCTATTTGAAGCTGAATATTGCGTCAGCAATTCCGGCTTCAAATGGACAAAAAAGACACTAACAGGGAGATCTATGCCACAGCCGGCTAAAGAGAGGTCCATTATCTGTACAACAGGATGTCTGGGGTGTGCGCTGTGTTTTAACCTTTATTCTGCTGATCACGACTATTGTCGTTGTTAGTCTGTTTTCTTAGTCGACCAGATCCCTTTTATTGGGAATGAAATGTGTGTATGAACATCAAGATTTGCAAATATTTTTGCTCAAATTAAACAAATATGAGTGATTTTCAGTTGTGGGTCGCGGTAGCGACACACTACTTCAAGTGGGTGAAAATTTAAATAGATTAACTGAGCAAGTACATATGTGACCACTGGCGATTGACCAATGACTGGGATTCTTCAACAATATGAATACAAGCGATCGGGTATTGTTACCTCCCCCCTCCCCCCCCCCCCCACGCACTTTGACATTTTCCATGGGGGGGGGATTACTGTATATAGGCTCAACTTGACCAAGGCACCTGCCCTATAGAATGACAGAATAATTGATGAAACTCTAGCAGAATCAGATTGTTTGGTCCAGGAATCGACCCCGGGAAGTATCGATCTCCTGCATGCAACCGCTGAACCATTACGCTACCTTTAGACCACGATGGTACCAATAAACAATGAACCATGGATATGGTACCTGTGGAAACTCTGCACCTTGGTGTACCATGATGACATGGGACTCCCTTTAGATCATTATGCCACCTTGTCGCCATTGTGCGCGACACCTCTGGACCATTAGGACCTCTGGACAATTGGCTCCTCTGAACCAAGGCATGCACCTTAATGTGGTAATGATCACACCTTAGAACCACCTGGACCATGGTAGAATCTCTGAGCCATTGCAGCACTTTTAGGCAATGCTAGCACCTCTGAACCACGTGATTAGGTGAGCAGACACACGAATCAAATCGTGTATAAAAATTATGTCTGGGCCTCTGGGGTAATGGCACTACGATGTAAATCAGCGGGAAAACCGTGGGTGGCGTTTTGATCAACATGCAGCAGACAGAAAACCCCGTACATTCCACATCCATCACGGCGGGATACAGCTCTGGATGCCGCACAACACCGACTGAATGTCGGACATTGTTTGGTGGTGAACCGAGGGCAGCGGTGGAAGAAACCGCCAGTATCTCCTGGTGGCACGTCCAATAAAGCACTCTGTCTGGTGATCTGCCTTCTGCTGTTGCTACGTACAGCATAAAGCCCGAAGAACTCTACATTCTTAGCTTTGAAATGGGCCGAGGCTGAGGATTTTTTCAAAGCTGAGAATGTAGAGGTCCTAGGGTTTTAACTGACTTAAAACACATCCGACCATAATGAAAATCCCTCATAATCAACAGTTCAGTCGCGCCTGGCTGATTATAGTAGCATAGGCCTACCATTATAATTGATCTGTACTTGATGCATATTAACTCTCCATACCCGGCTTAGAATGTCGTGGTCGGACAAAGAAAATAATGTAGTGGTGGAGATCTAATACTTGTGCAACGGCATTTTCGGGCTGTTACTCGCATGTTGCCTGTTGCTGTCGCGTCTACAAAAGTAACCCATCTCCTGCTGCATTTTCAGGTAGAAACCCTGTTGCTTTTGTCAGGCATATTATGGTTGGTTCGTCTGTTATTGCCACCACTGCTGCAAAAGAGTTTGGCGATGATTTCCATTGTTGTTGTTGTATTTATCATATTGCTGCAAATTTGTTGTTATCGCTCAACTTTAAAGTTGTGGTATCAGTATAAATGACCGCGTAATTTTCAGTCACTTGAAGTTGTGTATTGCGGTAGCGAGACACAACGTCAAGTGACTGAAAATTAAAGCTGTTGCAGTTTTCTGCTGCTGCATATATAATATTATTAATCACATAATGTATTAATTTCATCGGGAATAATAAGTGGCGATTTCTTCAAAAAGGTTGATATAAAATTAATCAAAATCGGTCAGGCGAATATCATTGAGTTACGCCATACGGTTTAATATCATATGGCCATCGCTGTTACCTTTATTGGTATATGTGAGCACCTGCTTTTTCCGTCATTAATATCTGTTAATTCTGGTCCTTACGAATTAGAACATAATATTAAAAGATAATTCTAGGTCTCATTCACATGCAGACCTCAACCCTAAGTTATGAATTTATACCCACACGAAGCTGTGTCTCGCTGACGCTACACACAGCTTCAAGTGAGTGAAAATTATTCAGATCCGTCAAAATGGAAAACCATCATTTTCAAATCTTGCTGATTGAAGACATGGTATCCACCTTCTAATGATTGTGATAGCCTATTTAAAAAAAAAGAAATTTAAAAATGACAACGATTACACAAGCGATTAGACAGTTAAAATAATATACAGAGGAATCTGTACATGTTGTTTTGACCCTAGAGGCTGGCAGTATGATCTGAAATACAGCGCATCCCAAACATTCAAGTAGAGTTGGCAGTGTGGTCTAGAACCAAGGTACTGCTCCATAAACGTCAGCGGGAAAACGCAAACAACAGTATCGGCTTCCTTTAATAAGTGAACAGGTACTGCTGTTTGCCTTTGCATTACAAAGTCTGCCCTGCAGGAGAAGGGGAAGTAACTGGCTTCTATGGAAGCCAAAACAGTGTCGGCAGCACCAGATAGACGGCGGCACGAAATCATTAAAGAGCTGCAGGTTTGGGCGTCAGCAGAGAGAGTCTACAGACGCCTGCAGCGACAGCCAGCAAGCAAATGAGCGCAGGGTAAGCCAGTGGATGTGAGCCATCAGCTCTAGATGACTACTGTGCTGCAGATCTGTGACCAGACAGAGTATCCCAGGGAACGAGATACGACAGTGTGGTGCGGCCGATAATACACAGACTTTAATGTGACAGACGTCCTGGTAGGACATAGTGTACATCGGCTAAATCACAAAACTGCTCGAGGTGGGTGTTTCAATTGTTGATCTTGCTACATTTTAATTCGTAATTTTAATCAATTTACAGACTCCAAGATTTTTTTCTAATGTGATTAATCTATAACGTGATAATCAGAAGACTATTATTGGTATTATACTGTTGTATGAGTATGAAGATCTTCTCTGTGCCTACTGCAGTTAAAGGGTGGAACATGCTTTAGCATGACATACTTATATATACCACATTCTCTCCAAGTCCCATACAATATTATCCAACGAAATTCCACGCATTTGAAGTTGTGGAACATGAAGTCGTTAGTTTAGTGTTCCAAGATTCGACTGAAGGCTATTGCAGCTTGAAAAGAGTGCGTCTTGCTTTAAAAACCGTAACGTATAGGCTACATGTCTTTAGAACAGGATTCGCTGCTTTAAAAAAACAACATTTTGAATTAGTCTACATGTGTGTATTTAAACCTAGAAGCTAAATAAAGTTATTTTCACATGCCAAGGACTATCCGCCACAATAAGAAATACTACGATAAGATATTAGATACACTACGCTACGATACGATACTAAATGCATACAGCATCGTTGGGAAGACGAGATGGGCTCATCTCAGCACAAGTCACCACACCACCACACCTTTAGGCGAGGGCTTGATGTGGTGACGAGTGCTAAGATGAGCCCATGCGAGATGGGCTGATCTCACCATACGTCTCGTAGTAAAAGCCAACAGCATGAGTGCGAGAAGATGCAATACGATGCGATGTGATGCCCTTATAGCACCTTAACTGTCGGGTACCCGACTTCAACCAATGCCGCGTCGATATCTTCTGAATGACAGCTTGATTGAACTTATTTTAGAGTACTTCAACACCACGACAAAGATATTACAATTGTTGATTGGCATTGCAGTTTAAACGAACAAGTTACATTTTATGGTGATTTGCAACGTACATGTTATGTGGGATTCAATTGAGAAAAACATCCAATTTGTCTGTGCAGATAACAGATTTTGCATGCTCACCATCAATTTGAATACTTGATTAATATAAATGCGCCCTTATCTAGTATGGCTTATGGCGGACAAAACCATAGAACACTAGTTTATAAATTACAGTACTACAGTGCAAAACACACATAACTGCTTACTTCTCAAGTAATCATTTACTGTTATTTGCCTGTGCATGATGGAGTAGGCCTATAGTGACGTACTTCATGATACTTGGACTGCGACACATTGCAATTAACGTGATCTGATCTGCGGGAGATATCTTCGACAAGAAATCGATACAGGTCAGCATAATACGTCCGTTTAACGTTGAGTTAATGTCTTTTTTCTAGCGTTTGACCAATTTGTCCGTTTGTTTCACTGGCTTCTCTTCTGTTCGACATTATAAAGTCGTTATCAGTACACAATTAAACGTGTTCAATAATTGAATTAGGCTATGCCATGCTAATAGATGTTATGACAAACTAAAATAATGAAATAAGTACGCATATATTGCATTCATGCGAAATAAGCCTACTACTCTATAATGTTATATAGCTAACATGTTGCTTAAATCTAGCTGTATTTAACCAAATGACATAACGAGCCACACCACGCTGTGACAATCGACTATCGTCTGTGTGAGAATAATCGGGGGTTGGACCATGCATTCAATGTTTTATAAATACATAAAGAATGTAATACGGTCAGTCTGTATACGCCCAATAAAATTAATATGTATTACCTTATATGTAAATTATGGGTAGATGATAGCCAGAATATTTCTTGCTCGTACCTCACACCCATCGCTATTATCGGTTATGACCTGTGCAATAGAATCAAATAAAACACACGATTACATTATTTTCTTTGTCCGACCACGATATGCTAAGCCGGGAATGTAATGGAGTGTTATTGTTGATCAAGTTTAGACCAGTTACCGTGGTAGTCATATGGTATTATAATCAGTAAGGTATGACCGAGCTGTTGATTATGATCGATCTTCATTATGGTCGGATGTGTTTTAAGCCAGTTAAAGCCCTCGGAGTTCTTCATTCTTAGCTGTGAAAAAGGTGTAGGCCGGAGGCCGAGGCCTTTTTCACAGCTAAGAATGTGTAATTCGTCGGGCTTTATCCTATACGTAATGCACAGGCGATAACATATAACACGGATATGAGCGCAGCACATAATTCGTTGCCTTGGTATTAACATATATATCTTCCACTTTGCAGATATGAGCCTTTAGTACCAAGTTGGCAGGGTATACTGTTAGTATGTCATGGGGATAAGACCCTTTTTACCTCCAGTGTGTTTTTCTAATGTATATATATCACTGCGATATGCACAGAAGGATTCAATATCTGCGAAAAATCCGTACAGTCAAAGTAACTTTAGGTACATGGAACATCATGTCAAATTTTGAAGGTTTTTGTCGCGACATCTCAAATGCCGCAACAACTATGTCACTTACATCGCAAATATTTAGCAATCAATCATACCACACATCTGCTACAAATTACATCAATAAAAGAACTAGAAGAAATCATGGAAATACCATTATAATGTTGCTACCATCAGTAGAAAATTTGCCATAATTGTATCTATGCGTGTAAAATTGTTTGTCTGTTTTGGGGGGACAAACCAGCGCAGTGAGATTGAAAATAAATCGCGCGCTCACGACTGATAGTATGGTTAGATGACACACCCTCGATATAATCTGTGTTTATTGATAAAACAATAAAACGAACACACGGGGAATAGACGTCGTTGGTGCTGTATTATTGATTCATGTCAACGCTTCAACAGGATGACTTTACAACACCTTCTTTGTACTGTGACAGTTCTTTAACATGTATTATACTGTAGCTCTAGTGATTCAAAATACATCTCAAAACCACACATGAGGGATATTACAATTCTATTCCTGAAATTGCTATATTTTTTGACAATGTAGTCAAGGAGAGCGTGCTCTTTATCATGTTTGTAAGCGGCTGTCCGTAGTATTCTCACAGACTATAAGGAAGCGGTGGCTTTTATGAGAAATATTGCAGCTCGTTCTCGACAAGCGGGATTCACAGCACAAAGGCGCTGTTAAATGTACCACATCATCTTTATATATTTTTCTCGTTGTTTCTCTTCCACTCCGTCAAGTCCCATCCCGTTAGGCCCCGTCGTACCCTGTCCTGTCCAGTTATGATCAATCACACTTAAATCTAAAAATTAGGATTATCTTAAATTTAAATTTTTCATTAGAAAAGTAAAGAACATCCTTAATTTTCTGATGAAAATGAGGGGAAGTTACGAGAATCTTAATTTTAGATTTTCTGGTGGGACGAGCTTTTGTCCTGTCTTAAGGCCCACACACACCGCAAGGACTGTCCCCGGTTGCTTCGACGCCACGATAATCTGAACATGTTCAGTCTTAGTCGTGGCCCGTCTTTGCCGTTGTAGACGGTCGTTATGGGGTGGCATGTCCTGCGACACGATTGTAATGTCTCAATATTGCAATCGCGAGGAGTGTGTGGGAGTCCTTATCCTGCACATTTCGGTTTTATTCAGATTTATGCATTGTCAATGCTCGTTTCCGTCCTGTCCTGTCCTGTCTTTTCTTCCCTGTCTTGTTCTTTCCTGTTTGTCCAGCCCTCTCTTGTCCTGTCCTGTCTGTCCTGCCCTTTCTTGTCCTGTCCTGTAATATCCTGTCATATCCTGTCCTATCCTGTGTTATACTAGGCGTATTCGGATTGGTCTTCTATTTTTTATGTGAACGGCGGTCCGTGATTACAAGAAATCTAAAAAATATTGTTTCTCTCTTTCCTATGTGTGACGCGGATGCTGTAACCTTTACGTCCCAGTAAACACAAAACATTTGTATAGCATTTATACAATGCTGGGCCAACGTCGAAGACGTTGGTCCAACATTGTATAAATGCTATACAAATGTTTTGTGTTTGCCGGGACAACGCTGAAATATTGTTTCCATAAACAATAAAGAGACCAACGTCCCTTTTCAATTTGAAGTCATCATAAATGTTTGAGTTGGCTCTTTCCGTTTTATTTGAATACCTATGTTATGAGTCTACGGGTCTAAAGTCGGTCCCCGCGCCGAGAGAGTTTAGCCAACGTTGGATCAATGCATTCACCTTTCTGAATATCTCTCGCAAATGGGATGCCGACTCCAGGGGGATCTCCAAGAGACGGAGGCGTCGGGATCGGTCTCACCGGCAGCCCTCCAGACATTGAATACGTGACCCGCCCTACGACATATGTCACAGACGTCCCAATTTATACGAGTCCAAGACGCGGCGTTGTTTCAACGTCGGACCAACGCTTCTGACGTGGAATCAACACCGTGCCAGCGTTGTAGAATGGGTTCCACAGCAGCTCAGCTCTGATGACGAATTCCGTAGTGAATGTATCGCTTCAAATATGTAGCAGGTCTACCCTGCAGGCAGGAAACATTGCTCGGTCGGTCAGTTCCATAAAATGCCAACGTCTCAGCTAGTTTGCCCAACGTTCACCTTCAAGCTGTGGTTAGTATCTTGGTACAAACTCTCAGGATCCGGTCTCGAAGAAATTGTTTCATAAAGAATAGGCTCGGTTGAATGATGAAGTATTTGCTTGTTTCTTTGTTTATTCATTCATTCATCATTCATTCATTCATTCATTCATTCATTCATTCATTCATTCATTCATTCATTCATTCATTCATTCATTCATTCATTCATTCATTCATTCATTCATTCATTCATTTATTCATTTATTCATTCATTCATTCATTCATTCATTCATTCATTCATTCATTCATTCATTTATTCATTCATTCATTCATTCATTCATTCATTCATTCATTTATTCATTCATTCATTCATTTATTCATTTATTCATTCTTTCATTCATTCATTTATTCATTCATTCATTCATTCATTCATTCATTCATTCATTCATTCATTCATTCACTCATTCATTCTTTCATTGGTTCATTCATTCATTCATTCATTCATTCATTCATTCATTCATTCATTCATTCATTCATTCATTCATTCATTCATTCATTCATTCATTCATTCATTCATTTAGTCCATCCGTTTACTTATAGGATTAAAATGTGCTATATACATGCAGCACATAGTTCTTTTGTGCTACGTGACGTTCACGAGTAAATCCACACAGGGAGGGATAGCTGAAAATAGCACCAGAAAATATTTGCCAACGTGTGTTGACCTATCCCTTCTCGCCGTAAAGAAAAGAAGAGATCCCGCCCATAAATTGTACCCTAAAACTGCAGGCAATCAGGCGGTCATAGTACAGAAGGCAAGAGAAGCTGGCACAATGCTACACCAATGCTGGTCCAACATTGATGTAGTGTTGTGTTACGTGTAAGGGTATGTACGTTAGTGTATATATCTGATATATCAATATAATTTCACTTATTCTTTAAAAACTCAATGACCTTGACCTCCTTTGCTTTCACCGAGCTAGCTAATACAATGAGGTATGGGGGAAGGGGTCTTATATAACATTTTTTCACCGAGTTGCCATTCAAAATGGTTTCCGGTGACGTCACTGCGTTTAACAGAATTGTTCCTTCAGCGGATTGATGTACAAATGTGGGGGTATAAATGAATGAATGAATGAATGAATGAATGAATAAATGAATGAATGAATGAATGAATGAATGAATGAATGAATGAATGAATGAATGAATGAATGAATGAATAAATGAATGAATGAATGAATGAATGAATGAATGAATGAATGCGCTAATGAATGAATTAATAAATGCGTGAATGAATGAGGCTTTATGGTACTTTTGTGCATATGTATGCTAGGCTTGTAGGCAATGGGCTACTAGCACCCTACGTGCACCCCCCCTCCACAAATTAAAACATTATTATTGGCCATATCTATATTTGACTTATGTTTTCTGAACCCAGATGTGTATATGCTTAAAACTGAGTGTTATTTAGATATGTACATGTATATAGCATATATATTTTTAAATTCGAGATTATTGCAGCTATTTTTGAAAATGTGTGTATTTAGCATGGGTTGAAATAGGAAACATTGAACTTTGCTTGACATTTGAGTGAAAAAAAAATTTGCGCTTGTTTTTACATAATTTGGGTGTGCTGAATTTGAATATGTCGGTTGACATTCTATATTCGATGACCTTCACCTTCAAATTAGCAAAACACAAAATGGCTGCCAAAATGTAAAGAAACCCCCGTATTTTCTATGTTTTTTCCCACATGATAGCACAATTGATGGTTTCTGCAAGGTTTGTATTATATATATATATTTCTAGTGTCCTTGGAAAGAAATAACCTTTTGACCTTTAAATACAAGATGTCCATCGTTGTTTATATATTTACTGTTACTTTTAGTATACCACTAAAAATGTTGACGATAAAATGATTTATTTGTGCTAACATGGTGGACTAGAAATAAACGTTACTTACGAGTACATTTAAATGAAAAAATCTAAAATGGCCGCGAAATTCATCTTCATTGACTATCAGAATTCAAATGAAACCTCTTTTTTCTATTTGTGGCGCGAAATTGCTCAATTTGTTTATTTTTTATGACTTGGGTGCCGAAGAAAACATTTCTGATGTTCATTGTTCATCGTCTGACCTATAGTTTATCGTATAATCTAAGATGGACGCAATTTTACATATTTACTATTAAAATAATGACGTAATTTTAAATACTAAGCACATCAAGGCATATTAGATTATACTGTGATTAAACACAGTTTCGAATGCTTTGTAACCTATTCTGCCGTATTACGTAGTCTTTTTTTTAGTTTTTCATTAATCAAATGTTGTTTCTGATATTATAGTTCACGTGCATAAAAACAACTTTTATTCGTGTGTTGGCGGTAACCATTTTGTGTGTATAGGTCATTTTTATCAAAAAACATGATACATACATTTATGCAGAAACCAGAAATCGTGCAAGAATATGTAACAAAAATATAGAACTGATGTCATTTTGGCGGCCATTTTTTGTTTTTGCTTATTTGAAGGTGAATGACACCAAAGATAGAATGCTAACCGACAAATGCGAATTCAGCACACCCAAATTATGTAAAAACAAGCGAAAAAAAAACAATTTGCTTTCAAATGTCGAGTTCAATGTTTCATATTTAAGCCCATGCTAAATACACACATTTTAAAAAATGGCTGCAATAATCTCGCATTTAAAAATATATGTCATGTACAAATCTAAATAACACTCAGTTTTAAGCATATACACATCTGGGTTCAGAAAACATAAGGCAAATATAGATATGGCCAATAATTATGTTTTATTAGGTCGTTATTTCCATTGACCATGGTAGCTAGCTTGTTGGGCGGGGGCCCTAGGGTAGTGGTTAGCACCGCTGCCTTTCACGCTGGAGCTCGGGGTTCGGTTTCCGGTCTCGGCGGTTTGAAAGAAACAAAAATGTTTCTTCCCCATCCACGTGGGAAACTCAGTATTGTGGGGAGCCTCCGTGACCGAGAGATAGCGCGCTCGGCCTAAGACCGTTAGGGCTCGAATTTCTAATCCTGTGTCTGGAGGACAGTGTCATCTCATCCATCTCACCATACTCAGGAGGTTATCCCAGTTATCCCAGTTTAGCCTATATGTGCAAAAGGTTGCCTAAAGCCAGATTCATTTTTTAGCTAGCTTGTTTTGTTATCGATTTTGATTATTTCGAGATAAAAAACATGTTTTAACGTATTTCAGAACGGAAATTTAATTACCTTTAATATGGTATATTGCATTTGTAGATTTGTGAACTACAATAGCAATGACAGACGTTTGCGTAACCCTACCCCCTAATTTTAGACATGTTTGGGGGTAGTGGTTAGCACCGCTGCCTTTCACGCCAGAGTTTGGGGTTCGGTTCCCGGACTCGGCGGTTTGAAAGGAACAAAAATGTTTCTTCCCCATCCACGTGTGAAAGTCAGTATTGCGGGGAGCCTGCGTGACCGAGAGGTAGCGTGCTCAGCCTCAGACCGCCAGGGCACGAGTTTCGAAGCCTGTGTCTGGAGGACAGTGTCATCTCAATCATCTCACCATCCTCAGGAGGTTCTCCTGGCCCAGTTTAGCCTATATGTGCACAAAGGTGGCCTAAAGCCCGATTCATTTCATTTGGACATATCAAGGTTTAAAAAACAGTTGGTGTGGGTGAGTTGTGGGGGGGGGGAGGGGTGCACGTAGGGTGCTAGTAGCCCATGACCTATGGGCCAAGTGGCCCTGTCAGACACAAAATTGCACCTCAGAACCCAGGAGGTCTGTTATTAAGCACGCTACCTAACTCTCAGTCACGGAGGTTCCCCAATAATATATAAAATATTTAACAGTAGACCGGAAATAAATATTTTTTGTTTTTTTGAGCTTCGCATACCAAGAGTGGGGAGCGAGCACCGACCTCTGGCGTGACAGGTGGTAGAGTTAACAGCAATACCGGGCCCCACCACAAGTGAGTGGCATAAGCCTTTGGGTCAGATTCTGCGTGTTCCACGTATCTCACTATGCAGGTAACAAAACATGATAAAGTATCCGTCACATGTAGCTGCTGTGAGTGGAGTATCACTAAACCCTCCTAATACTCAGGTTTGTCCCATCCTGTCGTGGAAGGTGTAGATGTTCCCACAGCATGTCAACTTCTACCTGCATGGGATAGGATGCCATGTCCTATTTACATTTATATTCACCTTTATGTGTAATTGCAGCCGCAATTCCCACCTGTAATCAGAGTATACTATCTCAATTGAAGCTCAGAACGTCTTATCTGTTGACACAATCCACGTGTGAAGTGGGCCGCTGTGTGAACAATGATAACTTGTTTTTTAAAGTTATTTTACGGTTTACTTTTTCCCACTGGCAATGGTCACAGAACGAACATTGTATGGACCTAAACTGAATTAGCAAAATGATTACTCTCAACATCTCATTTGTATCACTCGTGGGCTTCATAAGTCTCTACGTACATGGCTGAAAACTATATATAGGATTGTTCATTCCTTCACATGGGGTCCCCGTGACTCGGTGATTTATGCGTCTTGCTGCGAAAATAGAAATGCGGGTTCTAATTTGGGGATGCGTGAGTCTCACTACACAGTCTTTCATCACCACAGGCTCTTTTAGCCATTATCCTGCTGATCACGTTTGTAATCTGTTCAATTAGTCAACCAAATCAAATGTTATCGAGAATGAAATGTGTGTCTAAACATCAAGATTTGCAAATATCCGAGTAATTTTCGGCAACTTGAAGGTGTGGTCGCGGTAGCGACACACGACTTCAAGTGGCCGAAAATTTAAATAAATTTACCCAGCAGGATAAGTGTTAACCTACTGAAGGTTATAAAGTGTGTAGCTCCGCCGAAAGTATAATGGTGTGTAGTTCTCCAGAAAATAATGCGGTAAACTCAAAAGATTTGATCATGTTGATCTATGTGGATCAAATGTCTATGATCCTCAGATCCATATCTCGTGACATCTCGTGACATCGCGAGATGGCCATCCCGATCAATGATAGACCACTCCAGCTCACTGATCCAGACTAATAATCATCACTAGGGATCGTCAACAGACTTCCGCATATATGTATGGCCGAAGGGCGTTACCTTTACCACGGTTAGATCAGGTGCAAAGCTAATTATTTTTAGCTAATTAGTAGGTCATTACAGAGCGGTGTCTGCTAATTGACTGATGACTGTATTCTGTGCAGCAGCTTCAATGCCGTAATGGAGATCTTTACACAAACACACCATAAAACGTTGACTCAACGTTTGCTATGATACTGTAAGGAGAAGGGAACCTTTTCCTTAGATACATTAACCCTTTAACCGCCAAATTATTCAATTTAAATTTTCACTCACTTGAAGTTGTGTCTCCCTGACGCGATCCACAACTTCAAGGGAGTGAAAATTATTCAAATTTGACAAAATGGTGGTCAACTCTTTTCAAATCTTGCTGGTTGATGTCACATTTTATCTTCAACATATTTTAAATGTGGTACTTAATGTGCTAATAAAAAATGAAAACCTGAATATATGCGGCACCGGCGGTTAAAGGGTTAAGGAATGCTGACGGATACCACCGTAAACCAGCTATAAAAAAATAGATTTAGAATCATTCACACGATTATTCAACATTAATCATTTAACCGTCAAGATATTGAATTCTGATTTTCACTCACTCGGTGATGTATCTCGCTGAAGCGAAAATAAGTTGGATTTGTGAAAAAAAAACATCCGACCCGATTGGGATTCGAACCCAGCACATCCACACCTGATCCGGCATCTAAAGTGTTGTATACGCCACGCATTTGAAATTTTGAAAATGTTGGCTTCTAAGGGATGATATCTGAGGTAATGTGTTTATCTGTGATGACGACGGGAATGACATCCAGGGCTGGTATTCTTGAAACACATATTAGGCATCTCATTGGTCCACATCACTATCCCGACCAATCACGGATCATCCTTGTTTAGATCTCTCAGAAAGTATAAAGTCAATCACGCACAACAGTCACGCCGCAACTTCATTAAAAAACAGTGCACAGCCTTGGAAGATGGTGACCGACACAGAAAAAAACCATGTCGATGTGGCCCATTGTGCCAGCGTCGCAGACGGCACACCAGCAATAAAACAAAAATGAATGAGCTTCGAGTGTCATCCCGAATATTATTGAAGACGTACATGAAACATGGATCACCTCTCCTTGGGGTAGAGGAGGGGGATCCATCACCGTTAACTGTTACGTCAGGTGCGAAGTCCATTATCTTTTCCTTATTAGGTCATTAGGAGTGGGTTTTCGCTGAGTCACTGATGGCCGCCTGACAGACAATGTTTGCTCTCCTAATAGACCATCTCTGGCAGTACTTAACAACTTCAAGCAAACACGTCAATACCCAGCAAGCACATTGACCCAATGCTGGATGAATGTTGGTCCGCCGTCTCCGACGTCGGCCCAACATTCACCCAGCATTGGTTTAATGTATCGTGTTTGCTGCATGGGTAACGACTAACGATTTTTCTGCAGTACAAATCCAAACAGTAGTTTTAAGTAAGCAGTTACTGATGTCTACCTTTGCAATGTAGCTTTTAGGCCATTTACTAACTGGGTCCTTTTTAGGCACCGAAAAAATTAAATCCTTTAACGTCATTTCTCTTATAACCATCAGCAAAAAAATCAGCTAAAGAGAGTCAACTAAAATATTACACAAACTCATTCCATGTGGCGACAGATTGATTTGCACCGCTAAGTCACACAAATTTAATGAATATATTCAATGTAATTTAATGAATGTTGACATGTGTACACAAATCGAAATTTAAATAGCCAAAGGCTAATTCTATACCGGTACATGTGAATATCGACATACCTACTTAGCAGGTTAATACAATTATTCATGCGAAGAAAAATATTTCTCTTTAACAATTTTCAATATCCGAAAAATAATTTTGATTCATTTTCTACATTTTCCACGGTATTTGAGCTCCAGGCCTTCGCACAGAGTCGCTCTAGAACAGCTGAGCGAACAGCCACATATTCTAAACGCTCACAAATTTGAGTCTTGGGCCGCGTTTTAGGTACGCATTCTCAGATGAAAATTAAAATAGCTCTTTAGATTTGCGAGAATTGCCGAAAATTTAACGAGTTGGTCAGAGTGCTCGTATCCTCCCTATACATGTTTAAGAGGGAGTCAAACGAGGAAAGTCAACGAGCTTTTTTCATTTTCAAAGGCTGCAGGAATTAGGTGACGAATCTGGAAAATAATGTATTAAAAACGAGGCCCAGGGTTGGACAGCACCCCCTATGGTAGCGAGCAGTAGCCTGAGTCCCTAAAAAAACCCTGCCCCGACTTCGAGCTTCTATCTGCCAATCCGTCATCGAACGCAAATTACATGACCACAAACAGAAAATAGGACATATTTTGGATTGTTATCAAAACACGCCACGTGCGTGGAGGGCAGGGGTCTATCGCAGTCCGATGTAATTACACTGCGGGACATGAATGGAATTCCATTAGGGAAAAGCTCGGGTGAGCCACATAATCATATCATTTTCAGAGATGCTTTGGCTGCTTTTCACAACGTTCGGACAACAACTGGACAATGCCGGAATCCGAGAATAGGATCAACAGGGTGAAACGTTATCCTGACATTATTATTTGTCGCCTGGGTTGTCATTGGCACGCGTGAAAAACGGATCGACCCGGATCAGCATGCACTTGTACCGTCCAGGGAGGGGGACGGGAGTCCATGTAGGCCATATCTATCGCGTTCAGTGGAAATAATTAATATCACTCTGATGTTTTTGTAAAGAGATAGAAAAGATAAAAAAAAGACGTATTTGATGGCCTTAGCGTCACGTCGTAGGCTATGATACCTCCCTTTGAAACAAAAAGTTTTTTGCCATCGCTACTGCCATTGCCAGTTTTAAGGAAATGAGTGAGTCGCACGCTTAATTATTAAGACAAACCTGAGTTTGATGATCTCAATTTGGTGATATAGCCTATATGCGCTTTCAATATAATGATAATACTACTGGAATTGCTAACAATATAGTTTGTGGTAGATGGTAAGTTAATGAGCTGATGCAATTTCTGAGATGTCTATAATTCATAAAACTATTTTGTTATTCTTTTGAAGCAAGATATTGGGTTATAAATACCAGCTATTTCTTTATTTGTGGCCTTCACCTGTATACATCTGATAAACACTGGTTTGTCCTACATGTTAGTTGTCTAATTGGTCGATCATCATCAAATCGACTAATAAGAGATATTAGATATGAATCAACCATTCCAGCATATTGACCCTGCTCATTGATCCAGACAAATTCTGGCCTCAGTCCTCAGTATTGTAACCATGGATCCAGTTACCAGGTTACGAGAGAGTCTCCTTCACAGCGGACTGTTACGTCAGGTGTGAGGCTCATTATCTGCCTCTAATTAGGTCATCAGAGCGTCAGTGATTACCAAGTGACAGATCACAGCACACACACAATATGCACTGCTGTAAACATGTGGCCGAACATGGGTAATAATTAATAATAACACCATTGTGAGTAAGTGAGTGAGTGAGTGAGTGAGTGAGTGAGTGAGTGAGTGATTGAGTGAGTGAGTGAGTGAGTGAGTGAGTGAGTGAGTGAGTGAGTGAGTGAGTGAGTGAGTGAGTGAGTGAGTGAGTGAGTGAGTGAATGAGTGAGTGAGTGAGTGAGTGAGTGAGTGAGTGAGTGAGTGAGTGAGTAACGGGCCAGCATGGGGATCAACAACGCATTGGTAAAACCACGCCAAGACGACATGCCGCCAGTGAATCCGATATTGGTCCAGCATCGGCATATATATGATACGAGGTGTGTACAATAGCTCATGGTATAACCTAAAATACGCATCCAGGATAATCCCGAGCTTGAGCTAATAAAAAAGAATACGATATCTTATCCTGGGTATTTTAGTGGCTATTCGTGCGGTAAAGTTATAATGGGAGTCAATGGGATCCCGTCATTTAGTAAACGAGGCTGCTCATAGAGTTACATTATAAAAAAATCATGTACGATTAGCCACTGTCATTTTAGTAAACCTAAATCGGATGGCAATTTATGGTGAGGTGATCAATAAAAAGTAAAAGCGGTGACATATGGCTTAAAATGATCATGATTTGTCTCCAGATTAGGACATCATACCATCTGGCCAAGTGTGAAACAGCTGAACACTGAAAAATCCTGCGTCGAAACAATAGATAACTGCGTGTTAATATATAGATTAGGTGGTTTGCCCGAGCTTTTCCCTAATGGAATCCCCTTCATGTCCCGTGGTGTAATTACATTGGACTGCGATGAACCTAATTGTTCCCCATGCTAAAAAACCCGTTTTGATGGGTCTGTTACATCTCAAAAAGTGCAGCACCACCAGCAATGTAAAATGATCAGGGCCTGTATTCTCGTACAAGTTACGATATATCGTAGGCTTCTGATTGGTCGAGATAGCCATCTCGACCAATCAGATGCCTACGATATATCGTAGCTTGTACGAGAATACGGGCCCTGGTTAATCTGTTGATGATAACACATCTATTCAGTGTCATGATTGCAAATGTTATACTAATGGTCAGCCATGCATTGCGGCATGCTCATGTGCGAGTATTCATATATTTGTATTATTGATCTATTATTTTCATTTCTATGCTCTTCACAAATAATAATTATTTATATTCCATTGACATCTTCAACTTGAGGGAAGGCAACATTGTTACAACACAAGAAGGCAGAGTAAACTTTGTCCAATAAAAGTAAAACATGAATTTGCTAAGCGTATGCTGTCACATTAGTATCCCTGTTATTCTTAATAAAATGACAGATATAATTAATCATAAAATATTTAATCATAGTTTATCTGGTTTTGGTAATTATGCTAAACAAAAATTAATCGACAAATAGTATGTTGAATATACTCTACCATATTGCTATGTTTGCCTGCATCGATTGTGATTTTTTTTTGTGAGTTATCGTCATTTAAATCATGCTATTATTGAAGAATTGATTCCAATTTAAATTGAATAGTTGAATGACTCCACTTTATATTAAGATAATTATTAGAATTTTTATCTTTGAACGGATGTGATTAAACCATTATTGCAATATGGGGATATTTACGTAGGCCTATCACATAATAAATTGTTTATTTAATAAATTGGTCATCCACCCCTCCCCCTCTACATTACACTTTAT
The DNA here is from genome assembly GCA_964017125.1 of Flabesymbios commensalis. Lineage (NCBI taxonomy): Eukaryota > Metazoa > Annelida > Polychaeta > Terebellida > Flabelligeridae > Flabesymbios > Flabesymbios commensalis. Next base: position 33,734,175 of record OZ024904.1, on the reverse strand, counting down.
GGTGTTGAGGGAGAGGGGTGTGTGTGGAAAGGTGGTACATATGTTATCGGATTATGTCTAATATATTATATATTGTAATTGCATTATTTTGTACTTTTCATCTGGTTGGCACGCACGCCAGCGTCCTTGTAGGACGTGCGAATCTTCTGGTCATGAACTCTTAGTTTATGGTCAAATAAATGAAGTCTGAGTCTGAGTTTATCGATTTATACGTTCTACGGCTATCTGCTCACAGGTGCTTATAAATGTACCCAGGCTCGCTCGCATCATGACCAGCAGGATTGGTCGTTGTCGGACGTAATTAGCCTGCCATCCGGAACCAGGATCCATTACGCGAACGGTCATGTAAGAGGGCTTCATATTATTGTCGTGACGACCGGAGTCGACATTGGCCCATCATAAACAACATGCTAATTGTGGGATCCACATGTCTCGTGGATAGGATCAACATGAAGAAACCTTACACCCAGGATTATTTGTCGCCTGGCTTGTCACTGAGAGGCAGGGGAAGAATCCACATGTACTGCACGAGCCGCGGGGGGGGGGGGGGTGCCCATCAATCCTTGTAAAAGCTAACTCCTCTACGTGGAAATAATTGCTCAATGAGTTTTTATGGGGTAAGAGAAACATTAGCTATTTAAATACAACTCCACATAGTGCAACGTGTCCCGACTATGAAATGAACGAATACGAATGGCCACTGCTATGGAGATTTTTCTGCCGATAGCCTCAACATTTCATAGAGGGGAGGGATGAGGTGCGGGAAGACAGTTGTGATGAGTTATCTACGGGTTAAGACGCTTGTGTAGTCGGTTTGTGGTTAACACCACTCGCAGTGTTAGGTGTATAGGATCTACATTGAAGGATATTAAAACCGAAATAGAATGTTCAGGTGTGACTCTAGGTTGAGTTGTTAGCTTACTTTTTTGAAAATCGTATAATGTATTGCGAGTAAAATCTCTAGAAAAAGACACATTTTTTACTGGGCTATTCAACCCAGCATATTAAATTGTCTAAGTGGTGTATAGTAGAGACGCAAGAAAAAGGGATAATAAAACACAAGAGTAAATGTAGATTTATAGTTTATTCCCACGTTTTAAGTGTTTTTGCCGGTTTTAAGGCTAGGCTCATACCTGCTAAAAATATTGGGGGAAATTAAATTTGATCATATCTTTATCCACCAACACGAATCTCCAGTTTTTTTTAGACTTTTTGGGCTCCGCTAAATGGGGGCCACACAGTCTAAAAATAGGCTCTTCTCTTGCCATAAAGACTCTGATGACCCTGAGATCAGTGAATAAACCGCTCCAACATGACAAGATGGAACGGTGCACCTGACTCACATGTCTTAGTAGCAATGTCAGAGCCTGGATTATATAGGCTGGAGCAAATGACGGACAACATGATTTGTAACGAGGGACATTTACCTCTTTCGGTCAGTGGCACAGTCTCGGTGATACGTGATGGACATCAGTGACACAGTCTTGGTAATACATGATGGTGATAGATCAGATCAGATACAGGTCAAATACTACATCTGATACTGCCATGCAAAGCAAACAGACTCAATTCAATTCAGTTTATTCGGTGTACAAGATACAATATTAATAACAGTTTGATAACATATACAAATAACATAAAATTATATACATGAGGCACATAATAATAGACAGTAACTGCACACTTTTCAATCAAGCAGTTACTGAAAAAAAAAAGTATAACATTTGTACAATGCTGGACCAACGTCGAAGACGTTGGACCGACATTGTACAAATGTTATACAAATGTTTCTGTTTGCTGGGATGCTGTACGCCTACATATTTCCAATTTACCCGCTAAGCTCCGGAGAAGGGGACGTGTCGCTTTGGTAGAACCCCCGGCTGCCTCGCAAGTTATGCATGCGTCCCGGGTTCGAACCCCGCTGATCCTGGGTGGGTTTTTCAGAGAAATATCCTTGTTTCTCCACTCTCAATGTGAGAAGGCGATCACGCTAATGGCGGCCTCGTCGAGTTAAGGTTTAAACCAGTGTGTCGACGTTAATTTCGCGCAGGGCCACGCGCTGCGCGCTCCTTCGCTGTGTAAGCTCGAGCTAGATGTTGAATGTGGTGGTGGGATAGAAACAAACTTTGTTTTAGCCGAGATGCCACATTTATCATGCCAAGTAAATTTAGTACTTGTCACCAATGTCAGGTGTACTACCAGATAAATGCGGTGCTTGCACAATATTGTAAATTATACCCGGTCTATATTTTAACGTGCGGATATTTGATCATAGATTTCACGCTGGAAATTGCGTAAGCAGTTATTGCCAGCTTCAAATAAATGAAAACTAGCAAGAGGAGAATAAGACATGTGGTAATTGTATAGATACTGAAATATATAGGGCTGATAAACTAACATACTTAATAACGTATGAATTATATATAATATTATACCTCCTGGATGAAAAATATTACACTATATGATATGGAAACGGTGTTCATTTGAGTGCGATATAGGAAATACAGCACTCGTTCAATGAATAAGCCTTATTCATTTAAATGTTCTCACTCGATCAAGTCACACATGACATAACTGTCATGCATTGTAGTTCAAACTATAGCGAGAGTGCGATATGGGCTGATACCGATATACGTTTCCTAGTGAAAACCACTGTGCAGAGCGTGGAAATAAACATATATTGTGTCGCTTGGTGTGCCATATGGTATATATATGAATAATTAGTAATTTTATTTTTGGTTTGTCCCAACAGGTGCGGCTGCTCGAAAAAAGAAGACACAGAATGCCGTTGCAATGAATGCCGTTACAATGAATGCAGGATAAATATTCACGCCTGCTCTGCAACAGAAAAGCAAACAGGGGATGCAATTATACATAGATAGCAATTTCCCTGGATATCTCAACTAAATACAATACTGTTTATGGCTGAGGTCACGTTTTTTCTGTTGATGTAACAATTAGTAGCCAGATAAAGCAAAGTTGTCTTCAAAGGGTGCACATAGTGGGTGAAGGTGACGAATACATCCTTGTGAAATGAGAGTAGTCATCCGTGAGTGACAGACCAGCTGTTGTGCTGCCCACGTGTTTGCACCTGTAGAAGGGCATCATTAGGGATCTGAGGGGATTGATCCGCTTACACTATGACACCGCCTCCTCCTCTCATGTTTAGATCCGGACACATCCAGTGAATATCCCGGGGGAATACCTTATCTGGTCATGATACACGTAATAGCCTGTGATCAATTGTGTGCTATCGACCTGAAAATAAACGCACACGTCAGTCATATGCATGTATGTCATTAACTGATGGCATAATAGACAGATAAAGGAGGGAATTAATCAATGGATTCTTCACCAATCCTGGCCATTTACATAAACAAGTCTTATTTATGATTAGCCACAACCTATTTTTTTTCCTCGTCGCACAGACAACAGCAATAAAACTCATGTGGATTTAAAAGGAAGAGTCACAGTGACGTCAAAGAGACACATCATCTGACTTAATGATGGAGAATAACAACACAAACAGCAGCCTGCCAGAAGATGGAGTGGACATCACTTATCGCCTGGTACTTTACATTGTTGGAATACCTCTGGGAGGCTGTGCTCTTCTTGGCAACCTGTTCCTTCTTATGGCGATGATCAGATTTTCCAAGCTTCAAACCCGTGCTAACGTTGCTGTTGTCAGTCTGTCGGCTTCTGACGCCTTGGCCGGCGCTATGCTCCTGGCACACCTGTCCTCAGTACATCTCCAGCACCAGATTGCCAACACTCACCTTTGCTACCTCTGGGCGGTTGTTCAGTTGATGCCCATGGTGGCCTGCTTCCTCCACCTCACCTTTGTCAGTGTAGACCGCCTTGTGGCCGTCACCCGTGCCGTACACTACACAGACTCTATGAGTGCACGACGCATCGCCGTGTACGTGGGTGTACTATGGACGTACATCCTGGTACTCACCGTCCTCGTTTTCGCCTTCACTGATCATGACGTCACTCTTGACGTGTGTGATGTCACCATTTTACCCTGGGGGTATATGTTGTTGGTATTAGTTGGACATATTCTGCCTGCTTCGCTGGTGGTAGTCGTTATATTCGCTTGGATACAGAGGACATTGAGGATTCACCAACGTAAGATCCAAGTGACAAACACGATGACATATAACAACCTGTTGGCTGACATTACAGTAGCTCGCCTGTTCTTCTTCACCTTCGTGTTTGTTGCCATCCTTTGGGGCACATTTTTCATCACAGAACTAGTTTGGATAGCCGGTGTGGATTCCAGTTCTCTCATTCTCATCATACGAATAACCTTCCTCGTAGGAAACCTCAGCTACATCAAGTTCTTCATATATATCGTGCTAAATTCTGAATTTAGAAAATATCTCAAGAAGGCTCTCTCATGTAAGAAGAATAGCCAGTCAATTGTCTTGAAACGTGCATCAACGGCGTGAATGAGTAGTCTTTGATTATATTTAATTTTAAAAGATCAGAACAAAGATAATCATTTTCAAATATTTTAATGCCTACATGTAATTACAATAAAAATTCACCGGTGTATTTTTCTGTATATATCATTTATATGTGAAAGAATATTGTCCTAGGCAGCCAAGTGAGGCCTTACCTCAAGACTGTGGCCAATTTGTCTGAGTAGACTCTGTTTGACACATTTGTCAAGTATAATAATATTTTTCTGTTTCCAACCCCCCCCCCCCCAAATAAAAAATATATATTTAACAGTGTACATATCGTAACCCTTGGTGTCAAAGTGTCATGTGAGTGGTTATAAATGTTTCGCTTTAACCCTTAAAGAAATAGATTTACTCTTACAGTGCGGGGATCGACTTTAGACGTCAGATTGTCGATCCCCGCGCTGCAAGTGTTAATCTCAACGTAGCGATATATATATCACGATGTATGGTGGAGTTGTTATTTTTATATAAATTAACATCAGTTGTCACTCTGTGAGAAGATAACCCTTTACGTACCAGCGATCAGCATCTCTTGAACATTTCCAACAAAGGCCATTTGAGGTATCTAATCAACAACATATTGCCTATGATTGAGGGCATCCTAATTTCTTCTATGCATCTGGAGTTTCGGCATAAATTAAAGTAAATAGACTTTGCACCATTAGCACCTGATGAGTAACGACAGAGAATGATGTTGGTTAAATTTATATTAGATTTACATCACACACGTTGACGGTGATAATATAAATGAAGTGTTGAATATATATTATGTGATTATTTTCTAATTAATCTAAATCAATATACAACATGTACAAGGTGGCAAGCAAGGTAGTCATCAGTGTTTTTTTATTCCAATCGTTCTCACGGTTATCGATAACATATTATTTATACATCTAGTTTGCCCATAACGGGATGTAAACAAATTTAATGATATTTTGTCTTAGTTAAGGTGATCTTCATATTTCCCTAGAGCCGGACCAATATTTCATATTTATGGGACCATGCAGCTTACACTTCGTAAGGGTGTAAGGGGACATACGTTGGAACGTTATTTACATCAATCATTATATAAAGATGTGGTTTAAATCATAAACAATATATAAAGATGTGAATTATGCTGTAAATCAATCAATCAATCTATGTTTTACAGGAAAACTATATTTTCTACGGATGTGATACACTTTATCATGCAGTACGTGCATATAGGTAAAACCTCGTTGTCATTAACCATCATACCTTTACTATTGTTTTTTGCTTGTTTAATATAATTGATATAATTATTAATATAATTATTTATCCAATCCAAGATTATATATATAGTCGCTAGTTTAAAAATAGAGATATACTGGAGCTATATAAAAATGCTTAATACAAATCTACCTTGGTTTCAATCCTACTATTTTACAACATCACAGCGTGTATTTATATAATTTTTTGTGCTATACAAAATTCATTGTATTGCAGTGGCGATTTTTTGTATTATCATGCAACACAAAACGTAAGACAAAATATAAATAATTTCAAACATCTGTGTATCTTTTTTTTATTTGTGAGTAATTTGTTTATTCGGTCATTTCTATGTAGCATATGTTAGGCTATATAAATAACAACCACTACATCTAAGAGTTATTACATTAACTCATAGCAGTCTGGCCGTTTTGACATTGGACGTCTGTGTGGTCTGACCACTTTTGTGATTTTAAGACATATTCTGATACACCAGATATAAATTTAGAGTGATGGCATATGTTTTTCCCATACACCACAGGAACAGACATACAATATATGACCAGAATACACTTTATTTAATTTGCCGATGTAATGTTGCCATGGTAGCCAATCGCCATTTTGAATATGCTAATTAGGTAGTCAAATTTTCGGAAGTTTTGTTTAAAAAAGTATTTTTGAGATCCACGGAGATTCAGGAGTACAACATTATATCAATTCACATAAAATATATTAAAATACATCACAGACGGCTCGAAGGAGCATTCAATAGGTCTATGCACACAAATTAATAGGGTAAATAAGCTAATACCATGGGATATAGTAATCTTTTTGAATTCTCTGAGGGGCATATCATATTTCATATTTTGAGATGACAGTCCCATCTTATCTGTAAAATGCCAAAAGCCTCGTATTCAGCTGAGCCTGGAGTTTTATTTTTAGTTCAGAAACGGTTGTGACATAGATATATCAACCCTTTATGTTCTAGGGTCCCCATGCTGTGTTCATAGCTGCGCAAGTGACGTCATCTAATGAATGGCTAAGCAGTGTTGCTAGGTCCGAGCTGGGCTCGGACTTAGACTGCAACGTCATAAATTCCAGGTCCGAGCTGGGCTCGGACTTAGACTGCTATGAGTTAAAAGGAACCAGCTGATTCACAAATGGCTATATCAATCAATAAGGAAGATGACAAATATTTATTATCTTGTTTACCGCCGATCACTGCATTCTGTAATGAAATATTTTTTAATCTTCAGTTTTTCGACATGTACCTATTTAATACAAGTTTTTTTCATGTTTCTGCTACAGGGTTACAGGGATGTGAACATAACGATTCTGCTTAAATCTGCTGAAACGCCTGTGTCTTTTTTGTCGTAGTATAAGGACTTGTACATACACTAACATACCTTTGTAATATAACCGAACTTTGAAACTAAAATTCTAATGCACCAAGATAATTTTCAGCTTCAAAGAACCCCCGCTTATTTAATTATCATCTGAAAATACATGAGAATATTAAAAGATGTGTAATAGTGTCGGTGCTGATAAGCTTCATTGGGTGTTACTGTTATCTGGTTTGCATAATTTCTGAGACAATCAGTTGTTAACCACGACAATAATCGTTTGTAATTGTTTGATTAGCATTTTAAATAACACCTTTTGAAAATAAAATCTGAGTTCGATTAGCAAAATTTAAAAACCAAGCATCCAATTTGATAAAATGAATGTGAATAATTTTCATCTACTTGAAGTGGGTGGACATTTCATTTAGAGAATTAACATTGCGGTTAAACACTGGCATATTGTTCCGATTTTTTTTACCAAACACCAATCTTCAATCAAGTGTATCAATTGATCCATCTATATCTAACATGTCTTCAAAGGAGATAGACAATCGCTACCACGTGCCGAGCAATAGGGCCGATATTGCTTGTGGGTTTATGTTACGAATATAATTAACGCTAGAGATGTAGGAAACCGCCTGCATATCGGTATATCTGTGTTTATCCATGTACATCGCAGGATGAACAAGTCGTCCCCTTGGATATGAAAGGGTGTATCTGCCACTTTTCAGATACACCCTTTCATATCCAAGGGGACGAAGTACCTGATGTAGGAGGATTTACACATGATCTGTGGTACTATCACGAGGAAATCACGGATGACAAGGTGGTATATAAAAACGTATTGAACAGCAGATTTTGTCATCGTATGAAAAATGTATTTTGTATACGTCTGCGTATGAAAAGTTAAGATAATCGTAACGTTTAAGCTAAATGAATTGTTACTCGACCGGAGTTGACTATCAATGAGCATATAGGCGATAAAACGCGAATGCGGTACTCCGATCGCCATCGCCAACGTTATTGATTGACGGTCAACTCCGGTAGAGTAGCCACTCCACATGTAACGTTCAGATTTATAGTTAAAACACAACAACTACATTATTTTCTTTGTCCGACCACGACATTTTAAAGCCGGGAATGGATAGTTATTGTTGACCAAGTACTGACCAATTATCATGGTAGGCCCGATGGCACTATAATCAGTCAGGTGTGACAGAGCATTATGAGGTAACCTGATTATGGTCGGGTGTGTTTTAAGTCAGTTAAAACCCTCGGGGTTCTCCATTCTTAGTTGTGAAAAAGCCCTCGGCCTTTGGTCTCGGGACCTTTTTCACAACTAAATGGAGAGTTCCTCGGGCTTTATCCTATACAGAATCAGGCGTGTATGTATCCCTCAAAATGGACATCCACCTTATGTTTCTTTTATCCTTTCAACCATAGTAATAAGTTTATGTATGGTATCTGATTATTGTACCACTGCCAATTATTGTATTGTATATATATGTGAACAATAAACAATGATACAGTTTTTAATCTTGTTTGGTTTGCAGTCAGACCCTGGGAATCTAGACTGCATTATGTTTCAATTTGTGTCCACCCTGTGCAACTTTAAGCTCTTAACATCTTACAGTGCGGGGGTAGACTTTAGTCGTCAGTATCTGACGTCTACAGACGTCAGATTCTGACGACTAAAGTCTATCCCCACTCTGTATGAGAGCTGTGATGATATTAACCCAGCGAAAGTGAATAATGATAAAAAAATAGCTCTTGAGAAGTAATCCATATTGGTGTTAAAAGCGGCATCTGTTTTTCCTGCGGTTCTGCCAGTACGAGCTAAAGATCCAATTTCATCACTAAATCACGCTGGCATGAATGGCGCCTCAATAATTTGTGTTACTCAAATTCTTCTTTGCAGACGCATCATCGACTGCACGTCCAAATCTGAGATAGCTCTTGCTTTGAGACATAGCCGCCTCGCTGCCTGTTGTGTGCGATAAATCAGACAAAAATCTGAGTATGATGAACTAAAAAAATGGGAATTCAATTTCCTCCTGGTGCCAGACTTGCATCTGTTCTGGATCAGAATCTACTTCACCGGATCCGTGTGAGAGTCAGGAGTCTGCCCGCTCTACGTGTACTAATGAGGCGGACTTGTCCGATCCTGCTCTACAGTTTTTCTTTTTTCTTTTACTCTGTGGGAGACTTTGTGTGAAGTAACGCCGGCCATCCATCAATCCGGGCTGGCATTATCCGTCTATTTTGACGTGAATCTGGGCAGGCGATTGGTCTAGATTTTGAATAAACCGAGACGAAAGATGTAGTAGGCCCCTACATGTAATGCTGACTAATGTATAGAATGCCAACACGGGCTTATTACAGTAAATATTACAGTATTACAATAAATGCGACAGCTTAACGTGTTGAATAATTAATTTAAAAAATACCGTGAATTACAATGAAACGTAACTTAAGATATCTAATAAAAGTCATTGAAATAAAAGTAAGCTTTCACTTCGGCTTGACTTCTGTCTTGACTATAATACGGTCAAAAATACGGGCAGATCATTATGACGATTTCAGTTCTCAACAATGCCGCTGTCCAACAACAATGTATGACTATATATTTATATATACGAGCAAACTATGGCTGTCACAAATTCATTACTACTCAATGAATAAATCATGATGATGTTTTTTATTAAACGTTATTTCTGGTGACAGATTGGGGACTTCCAGTGACAAAATGAAAATCATCCTAAATGTTCTGAATAATAAAACACTGATAAATAGGTTTACACACTATATGTATTATTCATACCTCTTTAGATTTATTACCATTTGCGATGCGAGCGACATATAAAACGTTCCTCGGGTACGCAATGGGATGGATGTTTTTTTAATATATGCATGTCGTCAATCTAGAACACGGATTAAAAATAGAAATAAAATACATTTAAAAAATAATCATTATTATTAAGGTCGCACACGACGCACAGTGCATCTCATGTTGAATTATTATCAAATGACACTGTAGCTTTATATAACGTGTTAGTACAATATTGAGCATAGACCTACACATGGTATCGATTTTGCCATAATGTTTGTATTACAAGTAATAGTACTGCCCACTCTACTGCCCACACATGTCTTAGCGCTATAGTATGAGTTTTAAGCCGCGCATACGCGGCTCCAGGACTTTACGAGGCCGTTTTGCCTCCACGACTTTTCGCAACCGTCTTCGAGACGTTTCGCCACCGTCGCTGTGATAACGTGTCACACTGTGCTCAGTCACATTGTATGCCCCATAGTACAGCAGCAGCCACAAAAGAAGAATCCTATTTAATAGTAAGGAGTTACCTAAACCGGCGGTACAACATTTGTACACATGTCTAGAATTGTTCCCAGGGGTCTCTAGACACATAATCTGGTTGATGACATTGCCGGAAATGGGGTCGGGCTGAGAAATTGACACTTTTGCACACTTACCCAGTTTTTAGATGCAATATTTGCAAAATGTGATTTTCACGTCGTTCTCACTCTATCACTATGTTCGGTCATTTACATGAAATATCGGTGGATTTAGTTTTTTCGATCCACCATGTCATGTATCTACGGAGATGGAATAGTAAAATATCTGATTTACTGTAACATCCCACTTCGAGGAGCTACACTGCATATTGTAAATATGTCGCAAAATGTTATTTTGTGTGGACAAATATTATGCTGATTTATGAGTAGGGTACCATACGTCTTTCTTAAATTTGAAGAGGTGGCGTATAGTCTTTCCTAAATATGAAAAGGAATCGCAATTTATGTTGACAAATATTATGCTGATTTATGATTAGGATGCGAAACATCTTCCTTGAATATGACGAGACGGCAAAACGTCTTTCCATTATGACTGGGGGGCAAAACGTCTTTCTGAAACATGCATAGGGTGCGAAACATCTTCCTAAACTATGACCACGTGGGCGAAACGTCTTGCTATGTATTAGATTTTAGTTTTTCGTGGGCGAAGCGTTTTTGCTATGTATTATGATTCTTCTTTTGTGTCTGCTGCTGTACTATGGGGCATACAATGTGACTAAGCACAGTGTGCCACGTCATCACAGCGACGGTGGCGAAACGTTGCTCCAAAGTTAGCTTTATGTTGACTGAGCGTCTGTGACTCTGGCCTAGCATCATGATCTGGGGCGTTGGCGAAAATTCTCATCAAATAAAATACGCACATACACTTTAGGACGCGACTCATATCAGCTCAAATCAACAATTGTTTTGTATAAACAGATAAACTGGAGTCGAGTTACGTCGTTATCCTCTATAGGCTATGTCTTGCGAAGCGGCACAGCTAGACGCAACAAAACAGCTTTTTCACCTGTTGATTTGTGTGGCGTCTCAAAGTGTATGCGCGGCTTAATTATAACAGATAATCATCATTACGTGCGCGATCTCAAGTAGTACGCATTCGCTTGTGTCAAATGATGCGCCACTTTAACCCTTTAACCGCCGGTGCCGCATATATTCAGGTTTTCATTTTTTATTAGCACATTAAGTAACAGCTTTTAAACATGTTAAAGATAAAATGTGACATCAATCATCAATATCTGAAAACAGTTGACCTCCATTGTCAAATCTGAATAATTTTCACTCACTTGAAGTTGTGGATCGCGTCAGCGAGACACAACTTCAAGTGGGTGAAAATTCAGTTTGAATAATTTGGCGGTTAAAGGGTTAAGAACATAAACATTTTAACTTCTTGTTGCTTCTTACATAGAAGCCAGAGGCTAAGCACGCAAAAACATGCAGAAATAAGCCTACCTGTGTTGTAGACCATAATCAAAGAGGCAGAATCCCTATAATGGACGATGATATCGCGTGTTTGCCGCTGTCAGATCTCAGCAAATATGACGTTGGTCAAACGTTCGGTTAACGTCCTAAGCACTGGCCATCATCTCACTGACGTTGCTCCAAAGTTAGCTTTATGTTGACTGAGCGTCTGTGACTCTGGTCTAACATCAACACAACATCGGTTCGATGCAATGGAGCTCGTCTTGCCTTGAGCCATCCTTTTTATTCAAAAAAAGGTTTCTGACGCAGAACTTGTCTGAACAACCGCCAGAAATGACATTGATCTGTTGATATATGACAGTGCTGACATGACTCCATGAAACGTGCTGAATACGTATCTCTGTTTTCACTAGATAGACCTTACACTAAATAAAAAAAAGTGACGGGTCGATATGCATGGCCAACTGGTTTTTTTTTTGCTCATTAATCCCGCCCTAACAACATCAAAAATAGATGCCATAAACAAAATAGGGGAGCGGCCAACTAGCTAAAAGATGCGTATTTTTCGAGTTTAATTAGCCCTCCTGGCATCAGGCTGAAATATGTCTCAAATGAAAGAGTAGACCCCCCTGGTAAGTATTTGCCCTGTTGGCATTTCTACTTCCCGGGGGTTACCATGGCAACGGGGGTGTAAACAGACCCTTTCAAACCCCTCTTAATCCTAATAACTGACCAGTTTATCCCATGTAGTTCACTTGTTGTCAAAGAAATTCATAACATTTACAACATATCTCCACAATAATTTATTTTGATCGTATAAAATAACAAAATTGTATGCATTCTTCACAGCAAAAACATAATTTGTATAATTCTGAATGTTTTTTACATTTAAAGTGTTGCCATGGCAACTGCGTTATCACCAATTATTGTGCTATAACAAATGATAATGTTTTCTATGCCACTTTTCATCTATGCAACATAAAAACACAAACACTGTGTCAAATTGAAGGTAATTTATTTTTCTTTAATATGGTAGTTTTAAGATATCAAAATATATATTAACTATATGCCTTATTTGCATAAATACATACGCTATAATGTAAAAAACAACAAGTTGTCACCACCTTCTTAATTCGTGATATATATTACACTTGTAATTACTTACATAAGCTACTATAATCACTGGGACACCATGATTCAATGGCAAAAAATTATCGTTAGTCGTATGTGTATATTATATTGTGCTATGCCGTTGGGGCGTAATAAGATGATTTGTGTTGCACAGCCGGTATTTCTGCTTTCTTCAGAGCGATAAACACTCTATATCCCCTAATGCGTGGGGGTTGCAAATGAGGTACATGTATTAAACGGAGTTTAATACAGTGTTGGAATTTCCCTTATCTTTATAACATTCCGACATATTTCGCTGATATTGATGGCATATCACATAGTTTCAAGCATAAACTACACGATAAACAAGGTGTGAAGGTCATCTGAGGTCAAGGTCATTCAAGGCTACAAAATAAAAACATCGCATATTTTAAATCGAAAAAAATCACATATTTTGACTAAAACTGTTCATTTCTAAGAGTTTTAAACTTTATTTATTATTTTTATCACTATTTCCCTGTTCATTTTCGACTGTTGTGCTCCCTAGGCCATGATCAAAGGTTGATTCTATGATTATATACCTACTAAGGTAAGGGGGTTGCAAGAAACACTCGATTAACTTCATTGTAGTCTTTGACATTCACAAATCTCTAATAAGTGTCGACATATTAATTTTGCTGATTTTGATGTTATATCACACAGTTTGAAGCATGCACTATGCGATAAGCAAGTTATAAAGGTCATCTGAGGTCGAGGTGAAGGTCATCCGAGGCCACAAAATCGATCAAAGAGCGTATTTTGACTCATTTGTAAGAGCGTATTCAGCTATAAACTTCAATTAGTAATCTTAGGCTTAATGTTATGTCTTTTTTCAGCTGTAGTACACCCAAGCCATGATGAAATGACGATTTAATGTTTCATAATTATATAGCTTGTATTTTATTTTTTTAGCGACAAATAACTAACTACCGTTATGACCTCTAGGGCAAGGGGGTGTCAGCGACGCATTATTCACTGCATAAAGGATTTTTTTAACTTCACGTATATCCAATATCTACTCTTCTACATGATTTGATAGTCATCTCAATTGAATGTCGTCCGATGCCGCAAAATTAAAAAAAAAAAAAGATTATGGCTTGGAATAATCGTTTATTTAAAAATTGTTGAGATGGACTACCTGTTTCGGGCCATTATCAAAATACCAACCTTAAAAAAAAATGCGAAATTACGTATTGTAGATACTTTGAAATCAACGGTAAACACATACCACGCGTTTTCGATTTTTTTTTTGTCGCAAATACAAAGACACCTTTAAATTCACACAATTATTCGTTATATCGTCAGCATTTTGTATTATGATAAGCGGTACATTATTGCTGATTTTTCCCTGATATAGTTGGATGTTTTATTGATAGACCCTAAATACTTCACAAAAAAGCTCTTGAGGGTAAAGTGCCTTGCCCCAGGACACAACATCGAAACAAAGATGTCCCCATTATGGGTCACAGCAAACCTTAAATGGCTTGATTGGTGTTCTGATGCAACATACACAAACATCTAACGCGCGAAACAACAAACAAATTAGTTGTGTATTATAAAAATCATTTTCTTCTTTATTGCATATTTTGTGGGAAGATTAGTTTGGAGCCCAGCACCACAGAACAGTTAGGATATATCACGCAAGAGATGATTCATCATGATAGAACATTAACGGTGATACACAAACCATCTCCGACCAAACAAGTTTTAAGAGGCACACTTGAATGCTCAATAGATAGATCGATATTATGCAGCAAAATATGGTAATACATGCGAGAAGTCTATGCAGAAAGTTTACAAAAGACATACAATTATTTCCAAACGAAATATTATAGGATTTTTGTCCTAACTTAATGAGCAGTATGGAAATTATCATTTCAACCACGGTTTGCCTCCCATCCAGTTTTCAGCTCGCTGCTTGATGATGTGGTCAACCAAATATACACACTTCGCAAAACAGATAAAAACAAACAATTGGCGGTTAGCATGCAGTTTACAGTTGTTGAGTGTGCGCGTCCAAAGATGCTGGACAACGGTAATCGTTGCTGTTTACCAGGGAGTTTGAGAAGTGTCTCTTTTTTGTTCATTGCCAGAAATCAGGCTCCCGATCAGTATCTAAATCGTTCGGTCGAGTTTATAAATATAGCATAGATCCCGATGTCCCACCGACGGCGAGATCGAATGGAGATTACCTAAGCATATTCTGCTGTGTATGACGTTGCATTTTCGTGGCATTAAAAGAAATACGGTTTGGCCGCTATGTGCAGAACTATCTGATCTACTTAAATACTCCAAATCACCCATAACCCAGGTAAGGCATCAGAATTTAATTCAGAATTTGCCAGTATTTCAAGAGAATACAAAATCTGGTCCATTTCACACTTGTTATGGATTCCTGCTTCTGGTACAGAAAGAAACGCAATTCGCCTATCGCACATGTTAACATAATTACTAGTTCTTTTGTTGAATATTATACTTTCTGGAGCATTATCCAACTGCAGAGAGAAACAAACTGTAGTATTTATAATGGATCGTGGGGCATCTTACAATGTTAAAATATTTCATCAGCCATACATACCAGATTATACGTTGGTAATTACCATAAAAAATTGCAGGCAGTAATGCAAATATCTAGCCCGATAGATTTAACAAATGATTTGTTGAGTACGCATTCAAGTGTACCAGTCCCAGCTTGGCTTGGTCCCAGATGGTTTGTGTATCATTCTTCTGTCATGATGATACATCACTTACACGTAAACCGGTAACTTGTTGACGACTATAATGCTCTGAACCTGGACATGACATTGGTTAAGCATTGGTCTTAGTGCGCCTCTGAGCTCGGTTCTTCCGAGGAATTAGGGGCGTTAGAAGTTCTATAAAGTACAAAACACGCGAACGCGAGCGCAATTATGCACGCGACAAGTGACGCGACGACAGACGCGATATTTGCATGACTAGTGGGTTTGATAACCAACGCGAAATCACGCGCGAAATAGCTGGTGTGTTTTACAAATTTATAAAGAAAAAAATGATTGAAGTGAAATCACTTTTTGTTGAAAAGGTACATGATGAAGAATCCCTTGTGTAATCACTCCTTCATTATCGGTCGCCAATATTGCAATAAATGTGCTCTGAGCTTGAAGTTACGAAAGTAATGCATTACTTTGGTTTAATCTGCGTCACTAGCAGCAGTCTTCAGAAAACCAAATGGGAGGCCAAATAACCAGTTTAATTTAGCCAAAATGGTTGGAAAGGTAATGTACATATTACATATAAAATGTTTTCCAGTTTTTCAGTACCGGGTATTTTGCGTTAGGGAATAACTTCTCGCAGGTGATCTAATCTAACATCCGCTGAGCATAAATAGAAAAGGTCTTCAAGTGTCTCCTAAAATGTGGCTTGGTCCGAGATGTATTTTGTTTGACTGTTCTGCTGTGATGAACCATTACTTGTAATATTTTCTTATTTATTGACCTGTGTCGGCTACTTCCTATTGAGCGTCCAACGTAAAAATTCTCATTTTGTTCAAGCCACATTGCCTTTAATGATTTTCCTCTGTGAGTGCTGTAAATTATTAATTTGCAAATCAAGCAAATGTATCGTTATTTATATTCTCTAGTTTCTACGCTATCTTGTTTGCGCCTTTTTTGTTGAATATTTAGAGTCTGTCTACGAGAGTACTGTGTAAGTGGAGACCTCGGAGGAACTATTAGAAAACTACATTGTTTAACAAACTCTAGACTTCAGGCTCGTCGTCTAACTCACATACTGTATATCTGGTGATATTCGCGAGGTTTTAAAAAAACCATCAACAATATAGTGTTTATCATAAAACACACTAATTAATGTTAGAACAAATAACAACAAAGTATCTACAAGTATCTACAAGACATACATTGATTTCGCATATTTCGATGGCGGCCATTTTGAAATGGCCGCAAATAGGTAGTCCATCCCAACATTGTTTTTTATTGCATCTATTTTCGATGTTGGAGGAGGTCACTATATATGTCATCAAATCGTCCGAAAAATGTATCAATTGTGTTAATTTTAAACGTTCGAGAAACACAATACCAATGTGAACAGTCATAATTTTTTACCATCTCATGCTTTGTATCCTTTTCACTTGTGACCTTGTCGACCTCAATTTACATTTATTTTTCTGGTATATTATTAGTAGATAGAACTGGCTTTGAAAATAGTCAGTGTTTTTATAGCTAGAGTCAGCCCACCCATTCACAAGGGGGGCTCTTAGATTTGACCATACGTCAGCGGCCATCTTTTACTCTTGAATAACTAAAATACTAACGAAAATAACATCTTGAATAACTAAAATGCTCCATAATACCCGCTTGGCATCTAATCATTAACTATTAGTCTAGATTGTTTACATTTTGCTGCTTCTCTAATCATTCAAATCTTGATTCTACACATCTTCCCCTGCAAGAATCAGCAATAACCTGGTTTGGGGGCATTTTGTCATTGACCCCATGACTACTGGACTATGGTTCAGATGGGGTATTATAAATCCGCTGGGAGGAGGGTGTCACTTATAGGGGTCTGGCAATGCTATCAGACCTTCTGTCATTTTGTTTCGTTGTGACAAAGTTTTGTCTATGGGCTACAAGGGTGTTTTTTGCATTGCAGAGAGTGGTCTGCCCTGACGACTGTGTCAGCACAAATAAATACAGTGTAAATTCAATTTGTAGATTCAATTGAGCACCACACGAGATGTCATGCCACCTGTCTGGGGTTGAAGAGACGGTAATTTGATTTCACTCTGGATAAAGTCCGTATAGAGTCCTTCGTGTCCTTGGTAGCTGTCAGAACAAATCCACCTGCACATGTACAGCCCTAAATCATTTGATCATGACATACTCCGGGTCTGTCCCATCGAGTTTAGGTTTAGTTTCCAATATTGGTGTGGTTGGTTGATCTTGACATACACGATACGCTCAACCAATGATGATATATTATGAGGTCAGTGTCGAAGACAGTGTCCAGCATTAAGACGCATTATCCGGATTATGAAACAAAACAAAAAGTAGACGCCCACCCCTTCACAAAGCGCCCTCTGCTATGTTTATAATTTCCCGGTTTGTCCACCCTAGGCAGTGGGCGGGGGCCCTGGTGCAGTGGTTAAAGCTGCCTGCTTGAAAAGTAAGAGATCGCGGGTTCGAACCCCACTCTTGCCGCAAAGTTTCAAAGAAAAACAAAAAAATGTTTCGTTCCCGCTCACTCGTAAAGATTCAATATTGTGGGGAGCCTCCGTGACCGAGAGGTAGCGTGCTCGGCTCGGACCGCCAGGGTTCGAATTTCGAATCATGTGTCTGGAGGGCAGTGTCCTCTCATTCATCTCATCATCCGCAGGGGATTCTCCTGGCCTAGTTTAGCCTATATTTGAACAAAGGTGGCCTAAAACCCCATTCATTTCATTTTTCACCCTAGGCAGCATTTAAATTATTAAATTTACTGCTATAGATGTATGCTGATTTTTCATAAAGTCGGGAGAGATCTTAAGTTATGCTAACTTGTTTCTAAGCTCTACCTTAAGCGTCTCGATTGCACGACGATTTTTTGGAAGACTATTTCTGTGGAGTTTTCAACATATTAACTTGAAGTTTGATCGGACCAGTAGCAAACGAGTACAGCGGGGTCAAAGGCAAACAACAATCTCACTGATAATACATGTGCGAGCTTCAAACTGTCATATCTCGAAAACTATGTTGAGCACAGTCTCGGGCCCATTTCATGACGGTACAGTCAAATCTCCTATGATATCTCACTCGTCCAAACTAGCACTCACCGCTCTAGAATATTCTGGATATCACCCTTATATATCACATCACAAGACCCTAACGGTTTAATACAATATTCTGATAATCACGATAATACGTAGTGCACTTAATATATTAGTTGACTGCACTTTGTGCATTAGGTGGATACCATTTGTACAATATCAAAAGCTACATGCCATCACCATTATCGATAACAACAATTAGCATGGGACGCTTCAAGGTCTACGCAAATACGCATAGTTATCATTTTAATCTCATACTACATGTGATGCAAGTTATCAATGACAACGCAACCTGTATATGTGCATGTGTGCAATAGGAAAGCAGTTTGTGGAAATATTGCTGAAATTCTGAGAAAAATATTGAAAAAAAATGATGTTTACAAAATACCTTCCGAAGGGGTATTATAGTATCCCCCCCCCCCCCCCGATCGTGTGCCGACGCCGCGTGGCCGTCTCCGCCACCGGTTCTGGCTACTGCTCCAACATGTTCTAAAATAATGAATTCATAATTTATACAAACATCAACCCCTAGGTTCATTTTTTTACCGAAGGTCAAGATGGTAGGTCAAAATCAAGGTAAAAGATTGACGCGATAACTTTTGAAAAATAATTTATTTATTTATTTATTTGCCATCAACACAAAAAAAAAACAATTACATTTTATATGTCTCACATAATGATAAACAACAGTGGGCCACCAAAAACAGACATACAGTACGAATACCGTATTATCTACAACCAAATCACATAATAAATTATTAAAATAACAATGAAGACGACTTTTAAAAACATACAAAGACTCACTGCTTCTTATATCCTGTGGAAGATTGTTCCACAGGGGCACAATTCAATTATTGGATCTCTCCAGTTTTCTATGTTACCGATGCATGACTATGAGCATGATCTGATTGGATTTTCAGCTTTCCATCACAATAGTGCCTTGAAATTTGGTATATATATTTTTTCGGGGTCTTTGAGTCTATTAGCATTACCCGTTTTCATGTGCGACAAAAAAAGAAACAGTGGCGGCCCTGTTCAGTTAGATACCTTGACACTTTGTATATAGATATGTGGTATATATTAAATATGTCTGCGTTTTTTTGTGGTCTTCGAGTATTGGCATATTCATGGTATTGGCATCTTCGCTTGGCCAGTCTCACGCGAGTGCTACCACAGGAGCCTGGACGGATCGAGTAATGTATCTGTCTATGTGGGCATCATGCGGGTGTGTCTGAGATTCAAACCTCATTCGATGTTTCAGATTTATTTAATGGTCACTAAGAATTGACCTCTTCTTCAGCTCTCAGGCAGCTGTCAAGCGCTATCTGATTGGCAGATCTTGAGAAGCAGCGCGCGCAACATTCAAGGTATCTCGCTATTTGAAATAGTTGGACGCTAGGCTCGATAGAGCAAGGTATTGCCCTGCGAGCTCGAGGGTAAGATAACTTGTTAGTGAAGATGGGTATTGGCAGCTGCTGCGTCAAATTTGTGGCCGTTTTCTGTCACGACATCCGCCGAGGGGTGTTTGAGTGTTTGCACAGTATTTATTTCATTTTGAGTTGTCTAGCTGCGTCAACGCAGGCCTAATCTACAATGTTATCTAAAAGTTGTCTGACGATCCTTCAAAGTCTTCAAAATGTGTTTTTTAATGATGTTATGAGAGGTGACAAGATAAACCTATGAGTTATATCATCACTTGTAGGTAAGTGCCAACGATTCATGGTTGAGGAGGTCTAAAGCAGTAGCACATACCGTCCTCATGTAAGGTAGCTTGTGCTCATTATAGGTGACGCAGGACAGTGGCTGAGATGGAAACGTATTCTTGATTTATGTCCTGAGGATCAAGAATACGTCAATCAAGAATACGTCTCCATCTCAGCTTTGTGTACCAAACAAGCGGAGTTTTTTATCTCCAGGATGTTACAATTTGCTGGTTGATCAGGTGATTTATCAGTGTTACGTAGCGGCTGCAGACTAAGTATAAGGGGTTTTATCTCAGCAGGGGGTTGATCAGGTGATCCATCAGTGTTACTTCCCGTCCACGACACAAGTATAACTTACCACACAGAAAGAATGTGTACTTTGGAAAATGTTATCCAGTTCATCAATCATGAGTTGTACATGTTGGCCTTGTCGTTATAATCATACAGAAGATTAATTTTCGTTTCCAGGTGGGTTCAACCAATGTAATAAGATCCTTATCAGATGAGATGGCCTTTAGCCAGTGCAAAAATATATATCTATACTTATTCTGAACCCTTTTATACTCGCGTGGGAGTAGATCTAGTGTCTTTTCTAGAATATAAAAAAATAGTAATGTTTGTCCCGATTGGTAATTTACTAATACATATAGCCTAGTAGGCCTACTGATAGTAAATCAACCCCCAAAAATCACTAATTAATAGACGGTATATTGTTACAAAAGTAAATACTATAGATCTGGTGATATTCGCGAGATTTTAATTTTCGCGAATTTCACGAAGAGGACAAATTCGCGAATTCGAGAATTACGCGAAAATTATAATTATAATAGCGCTAGGCCTACTAAAGGAAAATCAAAATTCACGAATTCTAAATTTTGTGAAAAGTCCTAAAGTCGGAAAATCGCGAAAATTTAAAGACGCGAAAATTATCTGATCTACAGTAAATTATTTGACATGGAAAAATGTGTCATTAACCCTTTACCCGCCAAATAATAATTCAATCTGAATTTTCACCCACTTGAAGTTGTGTCTCGCTGACGCGATCCACAACTTCAAGTGAGTGAAAATTATTTAGATTTGACAATATGGAGGTCAACTGTATTGCTGATTAATGTCAAATTTTTATCTTTAACATGTTTGAAAAGTGGTACTTAATGTGTTAATAAAAAATGAAAACCCGATATATGCGGCACCGGTGGTTAAAGGGTTAATAATCCATTTCGATACTACAAGACAAGTAATGTAAACGCAATGCCCATCCTAGTGACAATGATGTAATATTCCAGTCTCTTTCATGGAATAATTGCTACTGTATTGTGTTTTATTCCTAACATGATTGATAGTTATTTTAAGCAGTATGTAGGTGGACGTTTTTTTAAGAGAAGAGAAGTCCTATTTTTTATCCCGGATGGAGACAATAATTGATAAATCACATAGTAGATTATAAAAGAAATAGTAATCCAGACAGATGCATGTGTTAGACGATTTATTACACCTGCATCAAATAAACAGCCTTCCAATGTTGACTTGTTTTGTGGTTTAAATCTTTTAATTGTAGATGGAGCTTCAAATGAAAAAAAAAAACAATTTAAAACATCATATTTGACTTTATGAATATTTACAAATGGGTTTCCCCACAAAATTCTAATTAAATGATTTGACAGTTGGAGGGTTGAAACAGGAATAATATTAGACACATCAAATAATCAAACCAAAATTTAACTCAACTGTTTTTGATATTCTATTGCAATTAAAAAAGAGAATGTTCTACATACTTTGACCTGCTAAAATATAATCCAATGTAAAAACGCGTGTAATCCAACTGAAAATAACAGTCCTGAGCTGAGTACGATTAATATAACCGACCCATACAATACTCCCACATTTGACTGATGCTATGAGAAAAGTGTGGTCGTGTGGAAGAGATCATGATATGCGTCTGATTGAGATTAACCTCAACAGAGGGTAAGCATTAGATTGGTCAACGCTGGATTCCTCTTAGTTCGCCAGGGGTCGATATCATTGGCCTTGAAAAAGTAGGTCAGAACCGTGCAGATGATGTCCATCTCCCACATGGGTCTCATAACTTCCTTTGTGTGTCCATTTGATTAGGTACGTTTAGCGGCCAAATCTTCTGGGACACGATAGTCGTTTATCTGCATTATGACACGTTCGACCACCTTTGAAGTTCGAGGCGATGCCACACGGCGTCGTTTTGATTGACAATCAGCAGGTTGATATGATTTTCGTTGAGGTCAATGGCTTGCCAAGTGCCATGATTCACCCCGGTGACGGAAGTACACGTACGTGATGTGACATAAATCAATACAATGACAGCCATCCCTTATGAACAACTTCTTCCTTGACACTTCGGCCACTGAGAACAAAAGGACCGCTAGAATAACTCTTACCAAGCACTCTCTGATGAATATATTGTATTAGGCCTCTTATTATTAGGACTCTTTTCTTCTTCTGATTTCTATAATGTTTATTGCATGGTAGTAATAAAATAATTACGAGTAAACACGAGGCTTTAATAAGGTTTTTACGCTTTCCAGAGTGTATTTGTTACTACAAGATGTAGCTTTTAGCTGATTACATTTTTTTTATCTCCGGTTTTGGTGCGGTAAGCTGATGATAGGCAAATAACAGTTAATTTTATCTATATTGCATACATTATCATGAGCATTTTCCCATGCCCCTTTGTATACATGTCACTATCTGCAAGTACGCTCATTGTCTCATTAATATTAATTATATATTCATTATAGTGTATATTTGCATGTTTAATTTCTATAATAATTAATTATTTTCATATGATGCATAGGCTATGTGAAAAAAATCACCACGAGTCACATAATTATGTAAAATACCTTGACTGTTAATAATGTCTACCCTGTATAAATATGTTTTAATCAATAAATAAAATCCTGGCATCCGATAAAATAAAATATCTGCATTATACATGCGTTAGAATATAGAATCAATTATCATAATGTTTGGCTCCGAAAAAAGTGGACATAGCTTATGCCACTTTCCCAGGGTTGCTCAATAAGTAGCCGAATAAGCGTGATAAAATGTCGGAGCGTGTCAGATTTTGCCACTCTATCGCGCATCGCTGGAGAACAGCACGCGGATCATTTGGTAAACTCTCTGTGATGGGGTTGACCTTCTCATATGTGAAGCATGTCAGGTTATTCCACAGTAAAGCAATTTGCAGCTTTAAATATTGAAAAAATAGTTCAGTTGAAAGAACTTCAGATAGCTAGATTAAGTGAAATTATTAACTAGCAGATTATAATTTTTAATCTGCACAATTCATTTTATCAGCTGTTATTTGGTCTGCCTTTTAGCTTGACGCCTCATACAAATCGTGTACATTATCATCCAACGACATCTTCAAACTGCTAATTCTTGTTGGTTCCAATCACACAAATGGCTAATTTATCTTTCCATACAAGCACATGTCATAACCATCTTTATCAAAAGATGACATGACAAATTGTAGACCAGTGTGAAAACTAAACTTGGTATCGAAAAACATAAAAATGTCATGCCAAACCGAATTCGTTCACATCTTAAAAGAAACAATCGTTCCATTAATTAATGAACCAGAATGTTAATGTTTTTAGCAATAATCAAAGAAAACAAATGAAACTTAAATTTCTAGTTCATAAAACGAATTGTTAACATGATAATGAAATATTATATGTTAGCTTGGATACTTGGATAGTAATACACATTATCTAGGAGCCTCCAATTTGATTGAAAATCCCAAATGTGAATGATTTTTTTCAATCTGGCCAGAATATTCAGTCACTCTTCATTAGTTGTCAATTGTTGTATTGTTTAATGAGTAAAAGCCTATGCTTGTGCAAAATATGTTGATCAAGGTTGTCTGCATGATCATGACAACATGTTCCGCTCTTGTAGTATTATAAATTTTAATTTGATTGTTCCAGGTGAAAAAACTATTATAAAATGAACATTACCAACCTGATCTTGTCTGAATTATTACCTTCAAATATAGCCAGCTTTTAACGAGAAATTATCGTTTTCTTGTTTCGGTATGGTTCCACTTCCATTGATATGTATCTAGCCTGAAAAATATATCCAGCTAATATTGAAGCTTATATTGAATCAAAATAAATGTTTGATAGGTTATAAGCGTAAGCAATTAAAATAAATTAAAATTTACATTTCTAAATATAAAGGTTTTCATAGGCTTAAAGGTTTTGGGTTCTGGGAGCAGGGGGTAGTGTGTAGCAAACTACTTTCTATCCTTGTTTATTACAATTTGAAATTAGTATACAGAAGTATTACTTAATATTACCAGAAATCAAGCTGTCAGGAATAGATGATATTGTAATTGATGGCTTTGAGATGTTTCAAAAAATAGACAAAAATACATATCTGTGGGAATAGATCTGCTGGTAAATGGTAATGGTAAACACTATTTTCATTTCATTAATAAGTTTAACCTAACTAATGTATCAGAATGTTAATTCTTTATTAGCAATAATCACAAAGTAAACAAATGAAACTTAAATTTATATTTGATAAAACTAATTGTTAACATGATAGTGAAATATGATATATTAGCTTGGATACTTGTATACTAACATACTTATCGTCGAACGATATATGATATTTATTTTTATTTTTATCGTTTTGTATAAGCATGATAAGTCACTAGAAAACGCACAACAAACCATTTTTTGTCATTTTTAAATTTGATCGAATTTAATATTTATAATAAGCGGAGTATGTTTATATCATTTGTATACATGTCATTATAAGGGACGCACCATTTGATTTCTGGGGGGGGGGCTAGATTATTTTTGAAAAAAAATGTTTGTTTTCAAATTTCTGTAAAAAAAATATATGCTGAAAACTTGTACATAAAAAAATAATATGTTGAGAGATTGTGCCAAAAAAAATTGTTGATAATTTTAATTGTTGATAATTTTTGAAGAGGCTCATCAAAGTGGAATTTAAAATAAACGACTTACAAGAAATAATTGGAGCGCAAAATATTTCTAGGAAAATTCTCAAGATCACTACAAGGTATTATTTAACAGTGAAATTGGACGCGGCTTTACTGATGTATTTTTTGTTTGTTTCTGGTCGGCTCTTTGTCTATAAAGAATGTGATAATTTTCTATTTTTTTTGCGAATGTTTACCACATAGTATTCAAGTCGTAGTTGTTTGCGTCCTAGTTTGAAGACAACAGATCGCCAAATGATGCTACAGATTATGCTGCTTCTAGAATGAAAGGTGAGTCAAAATAATTATTTATTAAAGGGACCACTTGGGATGAGACATTTTCAATGTTGTCAATTTTGAAAATTCAATTTATATGAAGCTATATAGCCTACTGATCTTAACTAAAAATACGAAAAAGTCAAAAAATAATTTTAAAGCACCGAAAAAAGTGAAATAGTTGTATTTCCAGGTCGTATATTGTCATGTAAACAAAACAAGTCAGCGATATTCAGCACTTTACATCACATATTCCCACGTATCAGACGGTAAGATCAAACAAGTCGCCGCTAATTGGTGTCTCATAGTCAGGACACGGGAGGACACACCTGCAGCACTGATTGTCTACCCAACGCTGGGCCGATGCCATCAGCATGTGGCCCAATGCTGTGAGAACATTCAATCGTCCTTCAGGTATACAAATAGTTTGTTTGGGTTACTCCTGGATTCATAGAAATGTTGAATAAAAATAATTGTAAAAATATGAAAATTCTGAAAAAAAACATGACCCGTGGGATACACTACTTCAGTACGGAATTGAAAACGAAAATTGATGTCATTCCAAGGGGCTGCTTTAAGTAGACCTATTTAGTTATTAAAGCTTCACAGAAAGTATACCGTATTTAAGGTCATGAGTATGAGTAGGCCTACCACTTACACTGGTATCTGGTACTAGGTTTCAGGAGAGTAATAAATTTCAAACACTAGTATAAACGGCATGTTGCACATTAATAAATAATCACCATGACTACTAGATCCTTGTATATCACCAACAATTCTCAGGGCTGAAGAAGCAGGTCAGGCCGGTGTGTCCCCTTGGATACAGCCGCAGTTACTGTATGTATGACAGAGACTGACCTTCATCAAGGTCAGTGCTTCATCAAGGTCAGTGCATGACATTTGTCAACATACTTAATTAAATATGGACTGTCACAAAAAAAAAAAATGTTTTTTTAAAAATTTTTTCCAGGGACAAAAAAAATGTTTGTTTCAAGGTCGGTGATAAAAAAAAAATTGTGTGCTAATTTTTCAGAAAAAAAACATAACTGAAAGTAATAATCTAGCCCCCCCCCCCCCCCAGAAATCAAATGGTGCGTCCCTAATACACAGGGCTCCGCATTATCCAGGGCTGCCTCCAATTTGATTGACAATCCCAAAGGTGAACGATTTTTCTCTCTGGCCAGAACAATCTTGCGAATAAGAAATATTCTGTCACTTTTCATTATGTGTCAATTGATGCATTGTTTAATTATCTTGTCAATCTACTGATAAAGCCATTTTACGTTCAGACTAATATTAATCACAACCTGTTATCAATCACAACCAATCACTGTTGACAATCACAACCAGATGTAGGCATATTATAAAACCCCGTATTTACATTCATTACATTTAATCGTTGTCACTTCCATATTCTGTCATATATTCGATTCATATTTTTTTCTCTCTAAAACGGATTATAATAGTTTTGCTGCCCTCCTTCCTCGGTAATTCTCACACGCTGGTGTAATATGCTCTGAAATAGCAAGCTGAACTGTAACTGCTTGGAAGAATGTTTCAATAAACAAATAGCTTGATAATAATTTATACAAATACAAAAGCACTGTGCACTAGCTACCTAGATTCATATCGCCCACGGGTATGACATGGATCTTATTTCAGGAACACTTGCTTTTAGTGCAGTACCTCCAAAAAGAGACGGTACAATATTTTTCTCTTCCACAGACAGAACTTACTTTACTGAAATTATAGCACAAATTATGTAAACTTTCAAAATCGATATCAATGTCACATGGGTGAAAACTTTACACTAAAATACTTCTCATATAATACCACACTCGATAATAGCTCGCCGCCTTTATTGAACATGAAATATTAACGATGTAAAATAAGAATAATCGACCATTTTGTGCGATAAGTCGGCCATTTAAATTTTTTCAGCCCTTATTGAAACTTGTCCGAGAACTAGTATAATTTTTAGCAACATGCAGAACAAATTTGAGCATGGAAAACTTATCGTGCCCACGAGGAAATGTTACCATCGACAACGACGACGCCGAACTTCAATTGAAATAGCCCACGTACATTTAAAAAAAATCACATAAGAATAATCATAAAAGAAAAATCACATTTTTGAAAACTGGTGATGTCTACCCTCCAGCAGCATAACCATAGAGGTTTGTAGTATAGCTAATAGATGTAGTGTCAATGGCTTTTGTAATTAATGTTATTGAATGGCTCCTGTGGACAATAGAGACTATGTATTTTGATGAGGTGGAACCCGTTTTTTTATATCTGCAGTAACTAAATCGTCTATAGGCTCAATCAGCTGATCAGTTGGGCAACAGTTTTAATATCTACACACTGAAATGTCACCTTACAAGAACTGTCATTTACTACTCTAAATGGCCTAAGATTCTGTATAAAGCAGAATTTATTATTCCATTTTGGAACCATGCCAATGTGAGAAACACAACGTGGCTTGTCAACACTCCCAGAAAACACGAGACGTTGACTCAATGCTGGTCCAATGCTGACCCACCATCTGCGACGCTGGCCCAGCAGCAAACCAGCACCGGTTCAATGCCTCGTGTTTGCTGGGCTGCGCTCGATAGCACGCTAGTCTGGCAGTGCATACTGCTGGCGGCGAGTACTAGCCGACACAAACTCAATGTCTGTTAAATGTTGAGCCAGCATCGCCGGTGCTGGCCATTCAACCCTAATCAATACTTTATGCTGGCAGGAGTGCGTGCACATAGTATACAATGCCCCAATGCCGTTTAAATGTTGGCCAGCGGCGTTTACAATGGCCCGGCATCAGGCTAATGTACGTTACACCGACATATTCCAGGATGAATGGTTGGCTTGCGTAGCATATACCGGCACAATGCTTTGAACCAAATCTGGTTTAATGTTGGCCTGCCGTCTGTGGCACTGGCCCACATTCAGGGTGGCGCCAAACACGACACGTTAACCCAATACTGGGCTAATTTTGGCTCAGCGTCGTAGACGTGGGGGAAACATTAGCCCAACATTGGGTCAACGTCTCGTCTTTGCAAAGGCGACCTCTGCCTGCACGATAGAAACCGCTGGACAGACCAGAAAGACTGCGACAGACACACTGAGCAGACAGAGGCAAACCAATATGTCCCCACCTCTGTGTACAGAGGGGGAGACATAATTAAAATACAGGCTAAGAACAAAACAGATAATTATGAAAGTCACTACTTTAGAAAGTAATCTCGTGAATTAGGACAGGATATATATTACATGGCTTTGCCTAAACATTTGTTATAGAAGTTAATCTATAGGCGCCTCAAAGCCATTCCATAGTCAATATTATATTTATTACTGGTCAAAAGTCGTCATTATAGAAGCAGCATGAAATCTGACTTACAAGGTTAGAATTCAAGAGGCAGATAAATGTGTCTTCAACTTTACAACTACCCAACTACCCAACGCTGGGCCGATGCCATCAGCATGTGGCCCAATGCTGTGAGAACATTCAGTCGTCCTTCAGGTATACAAATAGTTTGTTTGGGTTACTCCTGGATTCATAGAAATATTGAATAAAAGTATTTGTAAAAATATGAAAATTCTGAAAAAAAAACATGATCCGTGGGATACACTACTTCAGTACGGAATTGAAAACGAAAATTGATGTCATCCCAAGGGGCTGCTTTAAGTAGACCTTTTTGGTTATTAAAGCTTCACAGAAGGTATACCGTATTTAAGGTCATGAGTATGAGTAGGCCTACCACTTACACTGGTATCTGGTACTAGGTTTCAGGAGAGTATTAAATTTCAAACACTAGTATAAACGGCATGTTGCACATTAATAAAAAATCACCATGACTACTAGATCCTTGTATATCACCAACAATTCTCAGGGCTGAAGAAGCAGGTCAGGCCGGTGTGGATACAGCCGCAGTTACTGTATGTATGACAGAGACTGACCTTCATCATGGTCAATGCTTCATCAAAGTCAGTGCATCACATTTGTCAACATACTTAATTAAATATGAACTGTCACAAAAAAAATGTTTTTTTTTAAAAAAATTTCCAGGGACAAAAGAAATGTTTGTTTCAAGGTCGGTGCTAAAAAAAAAATTGTGTGCTAATTTTTCAGAAAAAAAACCATAACTGAAACTAATAATCTAGGCCCTCCCCCACCGAAATCAAATGGTGCGTCCCTAATACACAGGGCCCCGCATTACCCAGGGCTGCCTCCAATTTGATTGACAATCCCAAAGGTGAACGATTTTCTCTCTGGCCAGAACAATCTTGCGAATGAGAAATATTCTGTCACTTTTCATTATGTGTCAATTGATGCATTGTTTAATTATCTTGTCAATCTACTGATAAAGCCATTTTACGTTCAGACTAATATTAATCACAACCTGTTATCAATCACAACCAATCACTGTTGACAATCACAACCAGATGTAGGCATATTATAAAACCCCGTATTTACATTCATTACATTTAATCGTTGTCACTTCCATATTCTGTCATATATTCGATTCATATTGTTTTCTCTCTAAAACGGATTATAATAGTTTTGCTGCCCTCCTTCCTCGGTAATTCTCACACGCTGGTGTAATATGCTCTGAAATAGCAAGCTGAACTGTAACTGCTTAGAAGAATGTTTCAATAAACAAATAGCTTGATAATAATTTATACAAATACAAAAGCACTGTGCACTAGCTACCTAGATTCATATCGCCCACGGGTATGACATGGATCTTATTTCAGGAACACTTGCTTTTAGTGCAGTACCTCCAAAAAGAGACGGTACAATATTTTTCTCTTCCACAGACAGAACTTACTTTACTGAAATTATAGCACAAATTATGTAAACTTTCAAAATTGATATCAATGTCACATGGGTGAAAACTTTACACTAAAATACTTCTCATATAATACCACACTCGATAATAGCTCGCCGCCTTTATTGAACATGAAATATCAACGATGTAAAATAAGAATAATCGACCATTTTGTGCGATAAGTCGGCCATTTAAATTTTTTCAGCCCTTATTGAAACTTGTCCGAGGACTAGTATAGTTTTTAGCAACATGCAGAACAAATTTGAGCATGGAAAACTTATCGTGCCCACGAGGAAATGTCACCATCGACAACGACGACGCCGAACTTCAATTGAAATAGCCCACGTACATTTAAAAAAAAAATCACATAAGAATAATCATAAAAGAAAAATCACATTTTTTAAAACTGGTGATGTCTACCCTCCAGCAGCATATCCATAGAGGTTTGTAGTATAGCTAATAGATGTAGTGTCAATGGCTTTTGTAATTAATGTTATTGAATGGCTCCTGTGGACAATAGAGACTATGTATTTTGATGAGGTGGAACCCGTTTTTTTATATCTGCAGTAACTAAATCGTCTATAGGCTCAATCAGCTGATCAGTTGGGCAACAGTTTTAATATCTACACACTGAAATGTCACCTTACAAGAACTGTCATTTACTACTCTAAATGGCCTAAGATTCTGTATAAAGCAGAGTTTATTATTCCATTTTGGAACCACGCCAATGTGAGAAACACAACGTGGCTTGTCAACACTCACAGAAAACACGAGACCATGACTCAATGCTGGTCCAATGCTGGCCCACCATCTGCGACGCTGGCCCAGCAGCAAACCAGCACCGGTTCAATGCCTCGTGTTTGCTGGCTGGGCTGCGCTCGATAGCACGCTAGTCTGGCAGTGCATACTGCTGGCGGCGAGTACTAGCAGACATAAACTCAATGTCTGTTAAATGTTGAGCCAGCATCGCCGGTGCTGGCCGTTCAACCCTAATCAGTACTTTATGCTGGCAGGAGTGCGTGCACATAGTATACAATGCCCCAGTGCCGTTTAAATGTTGGCCAGCGTCGTTTACAATGGCCCGGCATCAGGCTAATGTACGTTACACCGACATATTCCGGGATGAATGGTTGGCTTGCGTAGCATATACCGGCACGATGCTTTGAACCAAATCTGGTTTAATGTTGGCCTGCCGTCTGTGGCACTGGCCCACTTTCAGGGTGGCGCCAAACACGACACGTTAACCCAATACTGGGCTAATTTTGGCTCAGCGTCGTAGACGTGGGGGAAACATTAGCCCAACATTGGGTCAACGTCTCGTCTTTGCAGGGGCGACCTCTGCCTGCACGATAGAAACCGCTGGACAGACCAGAAAGACAGCGTAAACCAACATGTCCCCACCTCTGTGTACAGAGGGGGAGTCATAATTAAAATACAGGCTAAGAACAAAACAGATAATTACGAAAGCCACTACTTTAGAAAGTAATCTCGTGAATTAGGACAGGATATATATTACATAGCTTTGCCTAAACATTTGTTATAGAAGTTAATCTATAGGCGCCTCAAAGCCATTCCATAGTCAATATTATATTTATTACTGGTCAAAAGTCGTCATTATAGAAGCAGCATGAAATCTGACTTACAAGGCTAGAATTCAAGAGGCAGATAAATGTGTCTTCAACTTTACAGGAATATCGTGAAGGTGTCAGATTTTCTAATTTCTGATGGAAGATTATTCCAGAGATATGGAGCTGCCACACAGAAAGCACGATATGCTATTTTGTAGCCTTTAGTCGGACTAGCTCTCTAGTGCCAGATACACGAAGCTTTTTTTCGACGGTGATAGTAATTCACGTAGATATGCAGATTGTCATCACTCGCCCATGTTTTGTACGTCAATGTGTTTTTACAAGTTATTCTGTATTAAATTGTGATCAATGCATTGGATGAAGGAGAGGTTTTACAGTTGGTGGCTCACATAAGACATAAGACATGGGCTAATGTATTTTAAACTCGTTGTAGTTAATTTAAATGTTTATCATCTATGCTAAAAAGAAGAGAATTACAGTAATTAAGTCTGCTTCTAACTATTTTAGCAGTGTCTATTGTAAAATGTATTTGAATCACACGAAAATCATATTATCATAATATAGTAACACGATGTACATACCTGCATGTTCAACATTGTTATCAATTTTTATATAAGTTCACTATCTAAGATGTTTTTGTTGCGAGTTGAAACCGTTGATTTTGTTTATCTAAAATAGAAAAAGGAGAAAAAACGTAAAAACGTAATTCGCAGATGCTTAGTTCCAATCAAACCGGTTTTTGATGGATTAGGTTTTAGTATTGAATTTGGCAAGCATGACATTCTTTAGACATTTCAGTGTTATTGAAGCAACTGCTTCCTGCATTGATATGCCTGAATATACCTTGATTTCATAGTCGTTGGCTACAGTTGGTGGCTCACTAATAAGTGTTTCTAAAGTATTGATGATGGTGTGATATATAGCATGAAAGGACTGGTCCAAAAACGGATCCATGAAGGACACTAAACGCTATGTTGTAATTATCCGGCAAACGCTCGTCCATTTTCACCTGTCCTCTGTCTGCAATATATGATCCTATCAATTCAACGTTATACCCGAGATGCCAAAACATTTTGTGTTTTATAACCAAAGGTATCGAACGCAACCGGGAGATAAAGCAAAGTGATAACATATTTTAGTTCATTGCGATGTATTGTGTATCTTTTTGTAAATCTGTTTAAGTGATGTGGTACTTCCTGTCAGCCGATTGATTAGGATTTACCAGATTATTCACCTCTAAGTGAGTGAGCAAGCGAGATGCAACATTGTTTTCTATAACCTTTAAAAAAACTAAGGTTCAAAACTGGGGGATAATTTTTCAAATCATTTTTATCCAAAAAGTTTTTTTTTCCAAAGCGACGTTTGTGCACATTTGAACACAGATATGAAAGGAAATATACAATTTCAGTTATTTAAATTATTAATGAATGAATACAGAATTTTTTCGCGATACCGTTGGAATAGGAGAAAGCTTGCACGAACTATTAGAAGAATACATAATAACTTTGTTTGACATCATTGTGTGTAGCTGCTGGTTTAGTAGGAGACCTAAGCAACCTTTTGTATTGAACAAAAGTTTTTTTCTCGATTTATAGTCCGCAACACTAAGTTGTGGTACACAGGGAAGAATTTTGTTAACATAATTCCACATTTCCTAAAGTTTCCAGAACTTTCTTTCAGGGTTTTAGTGTAGTACTCAGACTTATCCTTTGAATCAGGTATGTCACATAAGTGGGGGTATTGGGATGGTTGTTAGTGGTAGTAATTTCCGTCCTCACCTTAGGCAACAATTATTAAGTTGTTGCGTTTGTTGTATGCTGCATGATACGATACAGAATCTTTAATCCACAACTATCACCCAAACGATGCTGCAGCCTCCAGTCTGGCCATAATCTTCGGGCGGACTGCCAGCTCAACACGGAACTAATGCAGCTTTCGCACCAGTGCTCAGGCACTGATATGGCCATGGTAGGGAATTAGGTCTCACACCCCGAGGCTATTTAAAAAAAAAACAGGTTACATTTTCAAGTATATGTTTCTATAGGTTTTGGCCTATAGGTTTCACTTTTGTGAAGTTAAATCAAGTATTTTTGTCGAGTATTTTAAATACTATGCTTACCATTTTGAAATGTATCTATGATTTTGTGCAAGCTAGTTTTGCATTGTATATTTATCGAGTATTTATTTATTAAATTATGTCAGACAAAAACAGCAAGATTATTATTTTCCAAAGAATATTTTACAAAAACAAGCCAGTACAGAATAATTCTAAGTATATTATACTAGTTTCATACCATTCTAAAAGGAATAAATTAAACATAACACTGGTGAATTTCGTTATTGTTATTCATTCAATAAAATTATAGATCGAGCGCTACATTTTTTGTTTGATTTTTTTCGATCATGTCAAGCGATTTCAATGAGTGAGAACCACTCCTATGCTATACCTTTTTTAACCCAACCAGTATCCAGCAAACACGAGATGCACGGCCTATATTCATATTGGTTTAGTGTTGGACCCCGTCTTCAGCCGATGATTAAACCAACTTCTCAACTTCTCGCGTTCGCCGAGTGCTTTATTGGAATCTGTCCCTGCCCATTTTTTTAAATCTCAATCACTATTATTGTGAAAAAGTTAGTCGAGTGAGAACGTCATTCGAGTCGTTTATTGTTAGTTCTACGACGCCGGTCCAACATTAAATACAACATCTGAAACACTGATGTAGCTGTCATATTTAGAAAACATCAGTGGATTGTGTATTTCTCAACAAGAGACGCCCGCTTTATCACGAGGGACGATGGGACTTGGGATTATTGAATTGGAATAAAAATGTACGGAGCCACGTAAAAAAAAAGAAATTAATAGAAAATGCAGAAAACGTCATAGCACAAAGCGGGACTGATTATCAATCAATAATCTGGCATATCTCTGCTCGAGGAAGACCGCGTATTGACCTAATGTTGTCATACTGTTGGACCAACATCATAACAACATTTGGTGAATGTATTTTGCTTGCTGGGACATTTATTTATGTGATTCTCTGTACGACAACCCAGTTAACACGAGACATTCACACAAGGTTGGTTCAATGTTGGGCCAGCGTCGTAGACGGTGGACCAGCATTGAACCAACCTTGGGTGAATGTCTCGTGTTTGCTGGGAAGGCAATATGACGACGGCATATACATCATTAACCCTCCAAACACATGGGCATTATTTATTCACATTATGTCATGTTTGTTCACTTTGCCATGGGAATTGTTGAAAAAAATTCTCATCTCAAGATGGCGGCAAATTAGTAAAGTTTGGTAAATACATAATAATGATACTAAATAAAAAAAGGGGGATCCCCCAAAGCAGCACGCCATAGACACCATAAACTACAGTCGGTATTTTTTTAATATCATCATCTACATTTGTATGTGTAAAAATAGATTATTCTACAAAACATTTCCATCGTGAGAACTATAACATGTATGATGAGACACCTTAAAGATGTTTAGTCGTATTATATTTAATTTCGAAATGATCGACTGAAAACAATGGGTATCTCATTATAAATTTTATAGCTCTCACACCGAAAATAGTTCTGCATAGAAACTGCTTTTACATATACAAATGTATATATATAGATGTATATATAACTTCAACGAGAACAATTCTTAAATAATTCCCCATGCTTAATTCTAGGTCAAAACACAAATCCATTTGCATCAGCCAAAAACTTCGGTGTAGTATTTGCCAGTAGCCTGAATTTCTAAAAACACATATTCGTTCTTCTAACATTTCCGTGAACTGCGTCGAATTCGAAAAATGTTGTGCTTATCTCTTGCCACACAAATTACAATGAAACTGGGCAGAAGAAAATTAGATTAGCGTAAGTCCCTCTTTCACACCATTCCAGAAAAGGACATCGCTAGATTATAACTCCTCTATATCGGCCTAATATGATGATGTTTACCTGCACAGCTCATCAGAGCCTTGCTTTTAGTCACTTCTCTACACATGCGCACCCAATCATCCGGAAATACTCTTTATTACAGAGATATGAGCTGTACAAGAAGAGGAAGAAGAAGAAGAAAACTAAGACTGAGTCAACAGTTTTTTCTATAGCCCAGCCTTGTGACCCTTGCGGAATGCTCTACCTGTGCCGATACGTAAAGCCCAAACAATTTTAATCATTATTCAGAAAATTACTTAAATCTCACCTATTTGATCTGGTTTTCCACTTTATGTAACTTATATTTTTGTGTTGCCGAGTAACAAAAAACTATCTGGAAAAAGTGTTTTGCAGATGACCATCAATGCTCGATGTTAAATGTTTCTTGGACCGAATTCATGATATTTTATGCCATAAATATTATATATTTGTGTTTTACATTCCACACGTTATATTGGTATGTATTTTTAGATGTTATATTCTAAAGCCAGCTGGTAAAAGCAGAGCAAACTAGCAGAGCAAACTATTGTGTAATCTCTACACCTTATTGACAATGTCAACGTAAGGTGCGTTATATTAGTTGAAGTAGTGTGTGTTTTGACATCACTTTACTATATTCCAGATCGCGATGAAAATTCACCTGCCTGCAGACTGAAAACTTGCTCATGTAAATGAACTTCTGAAAACGTCATACTTAAAGTAATAATTATTCAAATTTAGTTTTTTTACATTTTTTTTTTATGGCTGATAAATAGATCTTTGTTAAACGCACGTCAGGCAGGGTAGCGCACATATTAACATGACAAAATTGTTTCAGTGAAACATCAAAATCCTCCAAATGTCTTCACTGAATTACCCACACCTTTCGATTAGAAAAAAAATCATACACATTGTGGTTATTTTGACATATAAGGTTTTTTCTATCTCTTTGGTTTATTCTGGTTTCAATGGTATATTAGCTATTATGGTGGCTTCCAATCAGTTGAACGCCTATTCAGATTGTTAGTTAGTCATATATACGAAGCATCGGATGCATTTAATTATAAGGTATTGAAAATTGGACAAATTTACTCTCCATAGAGCAAAATCAAGATAAAGTGTAGAATGATAATCAGGATTTGATCTATTGGAATGTTTCAGCTACCAAAAAAACATGTGATGGAATCATGAGATTTTCGATGACATCCAATTTGAAAACAAATCGTCACAAATTTAAAAAAACAAAGCCAGTGGGGGGGGGGATTTCAATTGCATGACTAATCATTTTATGTGAAAAGTTCGTTTGCGCGTCTTGAATTCCCCCCTAGCTTGCTAGAGGACGATATAGCATAGGTCTTGAACAACTAGATCAGACATTGCCTGGCCAATTCTATCAGTGCCCAGTGTAGGCGAATTGTATTAAAAAGCCCATGTGAAAGGAAGTTGATATTTGAAATAAATTGATATTTAGCATTCTCAATAATACGTTTCTGGACACGTCATAAGGTTCAGTTCAGTTAGTTATATAGCACATAGATAATTTTGTGATTTATTTCAATATGTACCGGTGGTGTATGGTTTATATAATATATTCGTCCGTATGTCGTTTATCTCCATGTCAACGGAAGTGGACATTTGAGATATATTTATGTTTATCATTCTCTAATTATGGACACGCCAAAGGGTTCGGCTATGGCTACATATTAGTCTTTTACAGCATAATTATGGACAAGCTTACGACTTATTTCAATATTTACTGATATCTGATATCTAGTCTGTGGACTGTTGATCTACATATTGCTAAAATATGCAATCTGGGTGTTAGCTGTCATATATCACATTGTGATTCTGTTAGGAATGCAACACATCAAATGTTAAGTCTAGTCTTGGGTACAAGTCCTAAAGTCAAAACGCACCATCCTAATTTGGTATAATATAATTACCCAACATTATTTGTGTTAAAAGTGTCGTTTGTTTAAAAACTAAACATCATAACCGGTAGCAAACTAAATAATTTAGTTTCCGGTCATCTCCGATGTTCATTTGAACAATTGTGTTTTTATCTCATCATTTTCCTGCCAGTTATAGCAAAATATATGTTTTTTGTCTCTCCTGAAAAGTTGTCAAAAATCTTTTGGTTATGGCACGTCGAATAATCATTGATGCATCACCTCAGTCTTGAGAAAATACAATATTTTCAGTTTTTCACTATGCAACACATTTTCACATTTCTTTTATTTCTGGCCAAGTCGGCTAGAATAGTTTTCTATGACCAAAAATTAACAACAACAACTCATGCTGTTGGTTTTCACTACGACACGTAATGGTGAGATCAGCCCATCTAGCACTCTCTCCTATACGCTTCACTTCACAGTTTGAAAGTGCCGTTTCAGATAGATATTCGTACGAGAAAATGCATACTGCGTCGTTTGTACGGCGAGATGGGCCGATCTCAGCACTCGTCACCACATGAAGCCCTCGTCTGAAGGCTCGGGCTTCATGTGGTGACTTGTGCTGAGATGAGCCCATCTCGCCTTCCTAACGATGCCGTATGCATATATTCTTATCGCCTCTAATATATTAAATGGGTCTTATTTCAGGGACTCACATTCTTAGTGCAGCAGCTGACACCCATCTTCCCTAGAGCAAGGGTTGACTTCTCGAGGTCGCAGACCAAGCCTTGCTGAATCTGTCATATAAAACACCTACTTGGGTAAGGAGGAAGATATAAAAAAATAGATATTGAATATTCATTAGTTTCTTTAAAAAAGTGTATTCAATGTTGGCCTCGACGTTGGCTCAACATTTATCCAGTGGCGAGCTGTCTGTCGCATTTCCGGTGAAATTAATGTATATGATCAATGTAGTTACTGTATGGAAAGTGCTGACACCAAAATGTGTCATATTTTAGGTGTGGCCTAAAACGTCTGTGCAAAATTTGTCAAATAGTCCAGGAATTTTAGGCATTTTCAGGGGTAAAGATGGAAAAAAATAATATAAAGCTGAAAATGTCAGGAGTTGTTCAGATTGTCATCCTTAATGACCTGTAAAAAGTCCCAAAGTTTCCCAGGAGCGGAACATGTTTTTTTTCGCGAAAATCCAAAATGGCCGCCACAGGCCATTAAAAAATTGTAACATACGAAGACGTTATCATATATTCTTTTGTGATACCTCATTTTCAGTTGATTTTTTACGGCGAACTCATTTCATGTCTTCTTTTAAAGTTTTAAAGCCTCATTCGTGTTTTGTTTGCAAAAATCCAAAATGGCCGCCTGATACAATACTAAAATTGTAACTTTCAAATATATTCCTTTGTGATATCTCTCTTCTGCATAATTTTTCAAGAGAAACATAATTTTGGTCCCATTTTAACATTGTAAAGCTTATGTCATTCCACAGTTCAAAATGGCCGCCATTGAGAAATAAGAACGATTTCAGAAATTTTTTGTCCACATATTTTGTATTTGGAATCATAGTGGCAGTAAAAAGTATTTCTGGAATCAAGGGTGGTTATGCTATGTGGTTTAGTCCAGTAAATTGTCCTCGGGGTTGTTCCAGCTTTTCATGTGATAATAATAATTATAAATTAAGATGCATGAAATTATTATAGTGACAACAGCGTGCGTTGTGTCATTGTGCATGTCACAACAACTTACCACACCAAGATGGCTCAACGTGTCCCTGGTACTACTATCTTTATTTTTCAGCATTGAACATCCTTTGACAATTCAGTATATTTTCAAAGGTAAGATTTAATAAATGAAATAATGTCTGTAAATTTGGAAATGTTATTACTCAATATTTCGTCAATATATACCTTTAAAGATTTTGTCATTCGTAACAGATACACGGGAAGCAGGTACACAATAAACATAATTCACAACGAGACAAATCGATTACATCCAAAGCAGACAATAATCAGATATGAAAAAGGGTTAAAAAACAGATTGAGATTGGAAGCAAGAAACTGGAATGCATTTTTGCGGACATGTCT
The DNA here is from genome assembly GCA_964017125.1 of Flabesymbios commensalis. Lineage (NCBI taxonomy): Eukaryota > Metazoa > Annelida > Polychaeta > Terebellida > Flabelligeridae > Flabesymbios > Flabesymbios commensalis. The sequence continues at coordinate 33,694,099 of OZ024904.1, read as the reverse complement.
TCAGTGTGGTCACTTACAAGTATCAGTTGAACGGGTCAGCAGACATCTTACAGAATAGCGGGCATTGTATTTTTTGTATGGAGAAAAATACTATGTTATAATGCATAAACACAGTCAGGCTTATCTAACGAAGAACTGCCATATGTCTTTAGATGCACTAAAATAACTTTCATAATATAATAATCCATATTATTTTTTGTGATGGTTATTTTTTAGTTTGACAGGTTTGTTGATTTTTTTGTCAAAATATAGAAACAAAAAAGTAACAATTTAGAAATTGTAAACATGTTAAAACATTTTAAAACATAACAATATCAAATACAAACTAAACAATCGTATGAGTAACGTCAATAAAATATTTCAGGTAGGCCTATGATTACATATTATGGTGGTCATATTGAAAAAATTACGATCATTTTGCTGTTCTCACAGTACCCTCAGGTGCATATACAGACTAATTTTGGGACCGTTATCACCATTGATAAATTGATATTACACGTTTATATGCCGCATTGAGGTTTGTGAATATAGACCCACCCAGCTGAACCACAATACAAAATATCTGTCATCTATGCACGTGTCGTTGTTTCAAGTGAATATTGCTTTACGTTGCTTTCTGCACGATCATGGCAATATCGCGAAAGAAGGAAGGGACTATGCCCTACTCTTATCGAATAACTTCAAGGGTTCTTTATAGTGCACAGTACCATAGACATCACTGCACACTCCATGTCTTTGAACAGTTTGGAGCACTGTACAGGCACAACCTCGATGACTAACATCCAACCCGACCAGGATTTGAACCCAGTAGCTCTGAGTTTCGAGCCACAGCAGGATCGAATGGGCCATCGAGACGGCCTCGTTCAAACACAAACAAATTTATTCGGGCTCCTATTAATGCTGCATCAAATATAGCCTATATATGATAAATAGGGTATGGGTTATTCCCTAGAATACTGCAGGATCAGGTGTGATACCTTGCATTTGACCCTTATGGCCGCATGTGTGGTGTGAGATCTTGCCTAGGACCCTAAGGGCCTAGTTGTGAGTGCTTGTCTAGGGCCCTGCAGGCTCCAGTGTATGACCTTGCCTAGGACTCACCGGCTCGGGTGTGAGTCCTAGCCTAAGACCATGCGGGCTCATGGTAAACCCTTGCCTATGACTTGTAGGCTCGGGTTTGAGACATTGTCTAGGACATATAGGCTCGGGTGTGAGTCTTTGCTTAGGACAATGCAGCCTTGTGTGTGAGACCTTGCCTATGACCCTGTGGACTCAAGTGTGAACCCTTGCTTAGGACATTTGCTTAGGACCCCAGCTGAAGCAGTAGTAAATAACATGTATCACTGACATATCTACGTATAATAATTCCATGGCAACAGATCAACACCAACAGGCTGGGGATGTCAATTTTAATATGAAAACCTGTAACCAGTTTTCACGGAGCTAGATGCAACACCTCCTAGATGAATGATTAGGTGTGGTTGCCAAAGTTGGCTGCATGTTACGATGCAGCAGGTCTGCGAGGTACACAAGCTGAATGGGAACTGGGTACAGTAAGTCATCTCGAATTAACGAAATTCAAGTTGATGATTAGGAAAAAATGGCAAAACTCTCCCAGACTAACGTTGTTTGATTGATTGAATAAGATATTTTAGCTATCATGTATTATAAATAAATACACTAAAATGTGTACTGAATATTTCTTTTGGATACAGAGTTATTTGTTACTGGTCATAGATTATTGGTAATTTATAAATTCAAAAGCTAATATGTATCTCGAATAAGAACGACAATTGCTCCCAATGAAAATTAAATGGCGGCCATCTTAGATTTATTATTTAGCGAAACCTTAAAAGTTACTAATAACTTCAGAAATGAATTCAGCATTAAAAATCATGTGGAAATGAGGTATCACATTAAAATATATGTCTAATAGTTCAGGAATTACAACTTCAACATAACGCTTGGCGGCCATTTTGAATTTTGTAAAAAAAGTATTTTCCGCTCCGGGAAAAAACCTTAGGACTTTTTCACATGTATCTAAAGAGGACATTCTGGTAGTATATAAATTTAAAAGCTTATATGTATCTCAAATACTAATGACAATAGACTTGCTCCCAATTAAACATAAAATGGCAGCCATCTTGGATTTATTCTTTAACGAAACCCTAAAAGTTACTCCTAGCTTCAGAAATGAATTCAGCATTGAAAATCATGTGGAAATGAGGTATTACATTAAAATATATGTTAAATAGTTCATGAATTACAACTTCAACATGGCGCTTGGCGGTCATTTTGAATTTTGTTAAAAAAAAGGATGTTCCGCTCAGGGGAAACTTTGGGACTTTTTACAGGTAATAAAAGAGGACACAATGAACACTTCCTGAAATTTTCAGCTTTATATTATTTTTTTCCATTTCAAAACCTAAAATTCCTGGACTAAAAGGCATATTATGTAAAGGGGCCATAATAAGAGTTTATTGACTTTCTCACAGAAAGGTTAATGTAATTTTTAGCAAAAATCACTCAAGTGCTCAAAAACAATCTTACATGGGTGTAAAACCGTACATTAGAAATCCGTTCTGTAGACTTGATAAGATCAGAAGGTCGATCACTCCATAAAACATCCATACGTCTCAACCTTAGGTTGTGTTCCAAACAAGAAGATTGTTCTTCTCCCGGATGTTTTGCTGATCAGTTCATATATTAGTGTTACGTTCTCAGAAGGATATTGATCAGATGATCCATCAGTGCTACATCCCATTTACGGGGCACAGAGAAGGATGGTCTCCTCTAGATGAGGTTGTTCAGGTCATCAATCATGAGTACTACATGTATACCTTTCTGTGTGTCACAGGAGATTATTCTCAGTATTCAGACCGCTGCCGCCTCGAGATGAGCTATCGGCTGAGATAAAAAAAAAGTCATTTACAACTGTCATGGACTTGCGTGTGTGTGGTGGCTATTTTTTGCGTGGAGTGGAGAGGGGAAATATATATATATACATGTATATCTACGTCTTGTAAGTTGCACAATAAAGCAGCCAATGGTGTACGTGACACCGAAATGAGTGGTACATACGGTATTCCCTTTGCTAATTTTGGTGGCATATACGCCATTCTGACTGTTATGGGTCAAAATTCTGAATCAATAAATAAACAACGGATAATAAACAGGTGACAGAGCAGTATTATTTTATAAACTACCGTGGAGTAAAAACTGCCCGGTATAGGTAATTACTGCCTGCATGGTATCGTCAGGAAACGGGTGTTTATCACTCCCCGGTCTTGTATTACAGGTCGCTGGAAGTAATATTCTATATAAATGATAAATTGTTCGATGTCGGATTGAAGGAAACACTGGGGGGACAGGGGGGGGGGGGGGTGAGTGTTTTTCCAAATAATGAACTGGTGGTTCATTTAAAGCATATAATGTATTGTATATGTATATATTTTGTGAAAAAGTATGATTATCTGTCAGAGAATATCTCGTCGGTATCCATGGCAACATGCTAATTGATGTATATCATCACGTGTTTATGCTATCACTGTTATCTGAGATTATCTATAATGTTCTAATGAGGTTGTTAGTGGTAAATTACAACTCTCTGTAACGCTATATTCCGTTAGTTTAATGAATAATGACAAGTACAATCAAATGTTTGTATTTATACATACCTGGTTGCTATGATGACGTGGAATTTCAAACAAAACAACGGATCTACTATTGAGATGATTGTGTATTTTCCCGTGTATATCAGTTTTTAAAAGGATTTATATATTTATTTCGCATAAATCACATATAGTACAGATAATATTAATTTAAGTTTTTAGTGTTGCCATGGTTACATGGAATGCAATTTTTACAAAGAAAATTTACCCGGATTTTTGGGCTACCCTTATGAAATTGTTCAGTAATGTTGCAGGAGTAAGTAACTGTGCCAAATTTCACACTTTTGTGCAGCCGGTCACGGTTCGACCCGTAATCCGCCCTAGTACTACCTGAATGACACAACACTCAGACTCAGACAATGATTTTCATACTGATCTTGATTTAAAATGACTCGTGGTTTTGAATGAACATGATTATGGTGATTATGATGGGATTATCATGATTATGGTCGGATGTATTGTTTTATGATACTACACTGCAAATTTGTATTGTATATTTTATTCAATAATAATAACCAAACCAAACCATTGAATGTTTGCTCTGATCCGCCTAAATGCCAGCTGTGGTAAGAGCCTAGCTTGTCCCTCTCCAATTATGGCTGGAATATATACGCAGATATTTCTCATGTTTTGTGATGATTCACCAGCTCCTGTTATTTTTTCTTGTGCGCCATCTAAGCGTCTTAAAGAAAAAAAGATGTTGGTGTAAACTGGAATCGATATTTCTCGAATTGATATTTAACAAACTGAAATAATTTTGCATAAACTATGGAAACCAAGGATTTTTTTCAATTTGAAATCATCCTGATTGTCTTAGTTAGCTTTCTCCGCTTCATTTGAATACCTATGTTATGGGTCTACGGCCATTCTGAATAATTTAATTCGTTTCGTTCGGTTGCCGTCTTTAGACGTCAGAATCTGGCGACTTTAGACGTCAGATTCTGTCGTATAAAGACGACTCTGCGCTGAAAGGGTTAACCACTGCTTTAGCTTGAATCCAATATATTTATGACTATTATAAATGATTGTAAACACAAATAAACTAGAAGAGGATGAACAATACATATACAAAGTATATATTAAACAAAAACACTAATTGATTTTATTCGTACAATCAATTACCACTAGGCCTAAACTTTGATGGTGCTCCAGATTATGAGTTGCACATAATACGCGATACAATTTGTTTAGATTATCATCAACATCAACAATATTTGATGTGCTATCTAACAATGTAACAGCTGATTTATATCGAATTAAAACCATAGCTGCTGAAACCATTATTTTGTTTGATTATTGTACTAAAAATTGATAATTAGACCTAGGATGGAACTGTTAGACAAAAGCTTAAATAACACAATATTGAACAACGCCATTCATGGGTAACTACATTTTAACTCCTTTAAAAATACAAATATAGAAAGAAGCGTCTAAGAAAAAACATTTTTGCGATACATTGCAACTTGAACAATTATATTAAGGGTATGATTGTACATATCGGCTAATGTGTCAAAGTCTACCTGTAGCTAATCAGTATAAGATTTTAAGAATATATATATAATATATATATATATATATCAATTGAAACAACAAGTGTTTCATCAAAGCGACTTAAAAATAATGTTTATCGGAAATACGATTTCAGGCTTATGGTTAGACACAATAACTGAACAACAATGCATCACATCAGAATTATAAATATTGTAGAAAAATATAAATCGAAAGGTAACATAATCAAGCCGTTCCCGATGTTCCAGTGGAACCGTTTTCACGAGAGGGCTGATATCTTCCACCTCTAGTTAACGCCTTCCAAAGGTCACGCTGCACATATATGTAGATGAATGAATTTATAAGAGATGACAAATGGACGACCAGAAACCAACTAGTTCTTGCCAACCCGAAGTGAATTAAAGTCTCCCTGGTATCCGACTGTTCCCAGTGCAGTGCGTAACAACAATGCTGGAATCGAGGTAAACCAGAAAGAACCGGATACCAACGATATCATTTTGATTGCCTTACGCACAGATAACGCTTGTTCCTTATTTTGGTTCACTCTCGCTACGCTGTTATTATTAGTTGTTATTTTAGCAGCATAGCTTCTTGATAACAATAAGCGCAGACGAATCATGACAAAGATACTAAAAACTGCAGGTGGTACTTGAAACACAATGACGACTAGCGGATTGGCCCATTTAAGACCCTGTCCTTTTGATTTGCAAACGAGAGCTGTAGCTATAAGTTTCATCTCAGTAACAAGCTGTAGAACAATGGAGAAACTTTGACCGCAAGAATGAAGCAGGATGCTGGTCAAGACCATCTTCGTCACTGTAAAGTACTTACTGTATGTCAGAGGACGAAAAAATGTAACGTATCTTTCATAAGTTATAAGGCCTTTCAGAAGACTCATTGTGAAGAAACTTCCTCCCATGACCACAGCCATTCGAGCACACACAAATGTTGGTAGGACGGTCACGCTGTCCCCAACTACAGTGACAAACATCACAGGTACGGAGGTGTTTGTAAAAGTTATGTCACACCCCATGTAAGACACAAGCAAAATGTACTTCGGTTTGTGAAATTTTGTTTTTCTTCCAAATAACAAATTAAAGGTGATCTATCACCCCTTATATTGTATAAATAATTATGTCCTTATATGGGGTGATTGGCTATCATGTGACCCTCTCAGAGGGTCACATGATAGCCAATCACCCCATATAAGGGAACACATGTGCCCCATCTTGTGGCAACTTTGATTTATTTGTCACAAAATTATTCATACTATATAAGGGGTGATAGATTACCTTTAAAGCTGAGTTTGATGAAGAGACAAACACCCAGCAAAGAGAAATGTAGCAGTGATAACTTGTTCAGACAAGGTATCTGTTATAATAATATTGATCGCAGCAGTGGGCATCTCTGAAGAATTCCAGGCCGTACTTCCTCCATGTATGCACACTTCAGTTGTTTGAATTTGAGAAATGAGTTCTTTACCCATTATCCTGCCTTTTCGATATCGCCTTTTTCTGTATCGTCACTCTGAATGTTTGTATATTGTGCTCACATGTATGTCCTCTTGTTTTTCTAAGTCAACTCAACTGATTGATATTGACAATTCACAATGCAGATATTTTGTTTGGACAGAATAGAGAAAGCTGTTGTATATTATTCATTAAATATAATTCATTAGGTTGAAAGTCGATGGGTCAAGATCCGTTGTGACCTCGTAGTCACCCAGCAATGTATGAACAATCCAATACGAAGGAATGCTATAAAAAGAAAACAAACTTGCATAATTATTTTAAAACAATTCAAAATGGACAATTACTAAAAAGGCATAATATTGCTTTAAGTTATCATAAAGTCATAAAAAATAACACTAGGAAACATGTTAATTATATAATCAGATAACAAGATTAACTAGACTAATCACGATATGACTTTTGAGTGTGAGAAAAATATGGACCTTGTAATGCATATTATATGCATTGTAGTGTACCCGGTACGATGTGTTTGTATTCCACATGGTATATGCTTGAGATGTAAAAAATCTTGGTACCGGGTACTAAAAATTTTTTCCTATTTAAGGATGTAGAAATTATATATCTCTTCATGTGTAAAATCATTTAGGGCGTCCTGTCCAGTTCATCGGTCTGCAGCAATTATGTGCGGTACTGATGAGCTAGTTATAATTTAGGTCGTATATATTTTGTAAGATTTAAATCTTTTCGATGTTCAATGTGATTTATACAATTGCTCTTCTAATCCCATTCTAAGTAACTTAATGTACACTTCTCATGATCAGACACTGGGCATCGCCATATAATAAGTTATTTCACTTGGGATTTTTTTTTAAGTTTAAGGGACCCTTCTCGTCGCCTGTGTTATTGGACCACGTGGGACCCCAAGGAATTAGTCAGAGCTGCTTTATCAACTGACTCTTTCTTTGAGATCTGAGGTTTTCGCTTCCGGTGTAAATACTGAATAATATATGGAAATGTCTATGTCGTGTCATCTTCCCTATAGCAAGGCTTGTTAATTCTGCGAGGCCGTCTGGCGTTAAAATAACGAAGTATAAAGTATGTCACGTGTTTGACTATATTTGTGTGCTTGACTATGTGTGTTTGACTATGTGTATAAATCGTATTATTGTACTCTTCTTAACCCTTTTCAGCCGGATTTTTTTTAATGAAATTTAAATACAAATTATGACTCAATACAAGTAATACGATATCTTTTAAACTGTTATTCCAATGCACATGAAATTTTCTACGCACATGAAAACACTTGGGGGGTCCATAAAAACTTCTTATCTCACCCACTACTCTCCATAAGTGATACCATTTTGCTCAGGGGACTCCTGGGAATGATATCAGCGATGCTGCCAGAAAAACGTTGGGGCGCGATATCGGTTTCTGTCATTTGTCAAAATGGCCGCAATGAAAATCTAATTTCCACTTCTAACTTATCAATAATCATAATTTTGATGTTTACACCTATGTTTCCAGGGTCAAAGAATCGAATGAAACCACTTATACAAATATTGGGTCATTCCTGTCTGACGAATTCGGAAAAAGCCAAGATGGCCGCTGGCGAAATGAAATGAATCGGGCTTCAGGCTACCTTTGTGCACATATAGGCTAAACTGGGCCAGGAGCCCCGGCGGTCTGAGGCCGAGCACGCTACCTCTCGGTCACGGAGGCTCCCCACAATACTGACTTTCACACGTAGATGGGGAAGAAACACTTTTTGTTTCTTTCAAACCGCCGAGACCGGGAACCGAACCCCGACCTCTGGCGTGAAAGGCAGCGGTGCTAACCACTACCCTAGGGCCCCCGCTGGCGAAAACAATGTAAAGTTTTTAAATTGTTTTATACCACACCCACACCTTTATTTTTCCATCAGAGACTGCAATATGCTTCTTCTTGTATTTTTTGACATAGTCTCTGTATTTGTTTAATTTACCATAAATGTGGCTTGATCCACTTGTGCTTAAATCAAAGTCTTAAAATTGGTGAAAGCACAACTAGATCAGCTTCGAAGTATTCGTGATTAAATTAGGATGGGAGTGATCCTCAAGGAGCGGTCAAGAAACCAATGTTGCAAACCAATGTTAATTCAATGTTGGCACATCGTCCACGAAGCATTAAGTAAATAATGGGTGAATGTCTCTTGGTTCACACTTCTCAAAGCGACAGACACGGCTAGTATGTAAGTGATTGGTCGAGATGACCATCTCGACCATTGACGTGCCCAAGATGTAGGTGAAAATCTAGATCTAGGTATATGTCTCAGTCTGAGAATGGCCTCTATCGCACAATGTAGCTACGGCGTCAGGTTTTCAAAGGCAATCTATTGTATCAATATCAAAGTGGTTCTATAGGCCCAGGGTTAGGTAGTCTGAATTCAGGTGTGTCATGATCAGGCTCAGGTTCAGGATGCTGGATTGGCTATAGGTGGATCTGCCGGCCTGCTGCCTTTTTTCTCACCTGGCCTGGTGGCTTCTCTGATGCGACGAAGGAGGTTGTATAACCTCCTTGTGCGATCTTTTAAATAAATCAGTAATCGCTGAGGTGTCTTGTTGTTGCTGCCGCTAATATATGACAAGATCACACAACGAATCAACCAATCACCGACTGACTAACAGTAACAAATCTCTAACGACCAGATGATCTGATGCTATACACTCTTTGCACGATTTTGCGCATTAACCAGGACTCCCAACTAAATAGTTCAGCTTTGGTCACTGTGTGGCGTGTTGTAATTGAAAAGAGTGCAACAGGACTCCCAGCTAAATAGTTCAGCTTTTGGTCACACTGTGTGGCGTGTTGTTATTGGAGAGGGTGTATATAGTATGTACCGTAGTTCTCATACACGGTGTCTGTCAAGTCGTCTGCAGAGTCGTTCCGCTCGTTAACTAGTTTCTAATTCATCGTTGGTCAGTCTTTTCTCCTTGAATCTATGTGTCGTTTTAGAGTTCTTGTTGTTGGTTCTCTGTCGTCTGACATCAGAAATGAAACTTAATTCGTCACATTTTCTTCTTCTTATTCTTCTTCTTCGTCTTCTTCTTGTTTTATTCATCCTGATCAATCAAGGATTTTTAAGATTTACGAGGATAATATAGGATTTTCAAGGTGCTCACATTTTATTTCATTTTCAGTGGCTCATAACACAACGAGTTTTTAATATAATTATTCTGTAAATCTAGTTGTAATGTACACACGAAGTAGACCACGAATGGTCAGCGGATGGTCACAATTCAAATAAACTTTATTTCCAGAGGGTATACTATTTAGCATAAATTTGCAATGGGCCCTCATAATTCGGGATCACATGACCACCCTTTCTCTTAGGGGACTCCAATCCCGGCAACTCTGCTCTACATATTCTGGGATTGCGCCAAACACTATGTCGGAGGAATATATAATTTATATATTTTTTTTTATTGTACATGTATATAATTGTATTAAATATATCTAACCCCTGTTTTGGTGCTGGCCCACCGTCTACTGCAAAGCTGGCCCGACATCAGATCGGCCTCAGCTCTGCGTTTCCTGGGAGGGGCGGGGGCCCTAGGGTAGTGGTCAGCACCGCTGCCTTTCACGCCAGAGTTCGGGGATCGGTTCCCGGTCTCGGCGGTTGGAAAGAAACAAAGAGTGTTTCTTTCCCATCCACGTGTGAAAGTCAGTATTGTGGGGAGCCTCCGTGACCGAGAGGTAGCGTGCTCGGCCTCAGACCGCCAGGGCTCGAATTTCGAATCAGGACTGTGTCTGGAGGACAGTGTCATCTGAATCATCTCACCATCCTCAGGAGATTCTCCTGGCCCAGTTTAGCCCATATGTGCACAAAGGTGGCCTAAAGCCCGATTCGTTTAATTTCATTTGCAACTGGGAGAGATCTCAACGCGCGCCTAATTTTGCCTGGCTTTTTAAATAATTTCATTTTTTATTAGGCCCGGCTGGAGGCCCGGATCGCCTATTAACCTTTTCACTACCATACATGACGGAAATTTCCGTCGTCATTCGTCAATGAACGTAACCATAAAATGACACAAATTTTCGTCAAATATATACTACATTTATGTATTTTTCGTCATTTGAAGCTGGAAATTGCGTTAGCAATTCCAGCTTCAAATGACGAAAAATAGAACTCCTACACCAGTATATCTGGATCCTGGCATGCAACCCGGCCTGGAAGTCAAAGGGTTAAGTTTATTGGGCCTGTGTTTGTGTCCTGTTTTGCGGAAAGAGGGGTGCCGTGTGTGGGAAACGGTTGACATTTCTAGGAAACAGTCCTTATGAACAAGTCAAACATAACGTTTGATGTCACTGGGTAAAATACCTGCGTGTTTAAAAAGTGTTGAGAAAAAATATATTCACGATTATATTCGTGATTAGGTATACAATTTATTTCAACCACCACACGTATTTGTTCTACTTCCTGCTGCTTCAGTTTTTACTTCTTAAACCATATTTATTTTGCTCATTTGACTTTAAATTTGACAATCGACTTTGAAGAAGGAGTTAAATCACTAAAACAATACCTGGTCAATGCCTAACCTGTGCTGGCTCGCCAGCATTGTGTCAGCGTCTCGTCTTTGGTGAAGGTGAATGTACACTGATGTATAATGGTATTGCAGTGCGAACTGTCAGCGTTTTCGTATATATGTGTAATATGTATGCAGCTTTTAGGTGTGTACATTGTATATATATATATATTTATATATATATTTATATATTTATATATATATATGTATGTATTTATATATAATATAAATAATAATGATAATGATAACTAAAGGAGGAGTTCCCGAACTTCGAGGCCCGGCTTTAGTCTGTTTGAGTGCTATAGACAAAAAATCAGTGTATTGGTCTTCCTCATGGGCCAAAATCCTAAATGTCATATAATAATTAAGGAAAGAACCAAGGAGACAAGTTCAAATATATTTTCAGCGTGTATTCCTTCCACCACCATCGCCGGTGCTTGCCGACATTTATTCAATACTTCCCTACGATGTACCTCGTACAGAGGATGTAGGCCTACCCACCAAATTCCGGTTCAATGTTGGGCCAGCATAGCAGCCCCTTGCTGGTTCAATGACGGTCATTCGTCTACGACGCTCGCCCAACACTTATCTATCACCGGGTCTCAATGTAGATCCACAGTCTTCGACGCGGGCCCGTCATTGAAACAGCTTTGGGTGATTGTACCGTGAGTGAGTGTACCCCGGGATTGTACCGTGTACTGGTGCATTATGCTGGTGACGCTTTAACATCCTGGCGCCAGAAACACCAGATAGCACGATACATTGGCCCAAGGCTGATGTAATGCTGGGCCACCGTCTGCGACGTTGGGCCAACATTATTGCAAACAAAATCCTTTAAGCTCTTACCCACAAATATGGGGGGGGGGAGGGGAATTGGGGGTCACCTCCGCGTGGTCCCCCCTGGGCAGCTTCTTAGAACGCCAAGCCCAACCAAACGTTTTTGCCTTTTGCCTTTCATCGAACCGGGGTTTTTTATTTTTTGTGACGTGAAGTTTTTTGTTTGCTTTCCGGTGGTTCAGGGTTTTTCACTGAGGTTGTTATGTTTATTTTCGAATAGTTTTCAGTTCAAATTCTTTATATATTCTTTATATATTCATATTTATATATTTTATATATTTTGTCATTGTACAGTGGGTTCTTTGATCTGTGCTGGGTGATTTCTCGGGGATGTTGCCCCGGATTGATCGTCCAGCACAAACTTTGTACATAATTGTTTGAAGTATATATTAATGGTTTCTCTTTGGCATCCTGGTGATGGACGGGATGTCCGAAAGAAACCATTGCCATATAATTATTTTTTCACTTTATTGTTTTAATGGTTTCTCTGTGGCATCCTATCTTCAATATCACGAACCTTGCTACCAACTGTGGGGGCACTGTAAGTCTTTAATTTTTGAAAAAAAAATTGTGGTTTATTGATTTTTCTGGCCATACTGGCCGAAGAGTGAAGTAAGGAGGACATTTTACTTACTTACTTAATGGTTTATCGGTTCATTGTTTATGTCACTGATATTTATGTCAATTTATATTGTGTACATACATACATTATTAAGACTTCATGGAGATATAGTGACTTGATAAGTCGTTCATTTTATAATCACTTCATATTTTATATTATTTATGCTGACATTTTTATACCCATTAAACTGTGTTGTAGTGCAGGCGCTACAACATGTCATCAAACTCGTTGCATATAGGTGCCAGGAGCATCGTCATATTATCATATCAAATATTTTAAACTGAATATTTTAGTACGAACATGCTTTTATTAGCTTTGTCTTTCCTTTGCTACTTTAACTGTACAATATGGGATATTGTAATACTAGGAATTTTCACTTAAATGGCCATACTGGCCGAAAAGTGAAGTAAAACAGACATTTTACTTACTTACTTACCCACATTATTCAATCTGAATTTTCACCCACTTGAAATTGTGTCTCGCTGACGCGATCCACAACTTCAAGTGAGTGAAAATTATTCAGATTTGACAAAATGGAGGTCAACTGCTTTCAAATATTGCTGATTGATGTCACATTTTATCTTTAACATGTTTAAAAGGTGGTACGTACTTAATGTGCTAATAAAAATGAAAACCCGAATATATGCGGCACTGGCGGTTAAAGGGTTAATAACACAGACAATGTTAATGGTGAAGGCGCATCTCTATTAGAGGGTGATATAGCTATGTAACATGCAATTACTCTGTGTGACAATCCTAGAGGGTTTATTTATCAAGTGTTACCATTTTTCTTTTACACATTTGATTCCACTGACCTTTTAGATGAATAATTTGTTTTCATGATCTATCAATATCGTTACTAGAGTGATATCTAAATAATACAAATCATATCGAATTCAGACAGGGATTTAAGAAAACTCGAGAAATCGCTATTATTTAAAGGCCTACATCTATATACATGTATATATATAATTATATGTATATTCTCCATTCTTTTACAGCTGCTGTAGTCCATAAATTAAGTTTTGCTAATTATTATCAATTTGAATAAGGATATTATTAATTATTAATAATATTACAATATAATTGAATTACAGATGTTTTCAGAGTTTCTGCTTACTCACTCACATCAAAGGATTTATAGGATCCATAATATACATCGTAGAGATTTCATCTACCGACTAATTATATCAATTTAAATACCTATATTGTTTAATAAAAAAAAAGACAAATTCATATAAGTGAACACATATAGCGTTATATATGTATAGGCATATGCCTGCTATAACACTATTCCCTTGTATGACAGGTCATATAATACACTTTGTCGCCTGTTATATAACTTACATGGGGATTACATAATGATCCTAAAGTGTGTCCCTGTTGTCAAAATAGGCCACAGGTATATTTTGGTAAAATGGTAGAAATTATTAACGTGAATCAATCTTACAATAATTTATGACTCCGGGTAAAATATTTACTTCAACTTCATTTGGAGAGGACGTTGTGCAATCAAATATGTTACAATTAAATATATTCTCCCTACACAATGTATTTTATATTTGTCATTTTTTGTTTTATGTGTTATTCAGCATGTAAGCTCTATTATCAAATTGCACATTTATGTGAATGACACAACTTTATACAGTACAACTTTTGATTTTTAGTCCGAAGATATTAAAATCACCAGCTCCCTCCTTTCAAATAAACTGTCGCGATAAACTGTTTAGATGTTGAAACAGCAAACATAAAACATTTGTATAACATTTGTACAATGTCGGCTCAAAGTCTTCTTTATGTCTCAAAAATCTGTACAAAACCTACATTGAAGATTGTTTAATCACTATTAGAATCTGTCGATTGTTTTAATTTGTTAAACATAAACTTTGCTGAACATTTATCGTGGAATGTAAGTGGAATGTATATTTGTAGACAGTGTTTTTCCGTGTGGTTTGTTATCCCACCTATATTGTAATAAATGTAATTTATTAAAACCTCATGAAGTCAGTAGATATATCGTCCTATTGGATATGAAAGGGTGTATCTGCCTATCTACAGAGTGGCAGATACACCCGTTCATGCCCGTGGATCCGATATGTAGGCCTGATTATATTGTGAACCGATTTATTGAAGAGCTTGTACAGTATCAGAGCAAGGAAAAAAAAATGTCAGACAATTATATTGTCATACACAAAAAATCGTATCTTTATTAAATTATTTTCTAAAGCAAACATCTATACATGGCAGGTGGTCCATGTGATAGTGGCATTTAAATGCCTTAACACAAAGTTAACATCCTTGACCAACACATAGCCTAACATTTTATTGATTACTATTGTTTAAATGTTTTGTACTTGATTTTTCAAAATAAATTATGTCTGTAAAAATACTTCATGAATCAGAATTTTTTTTTAAAGACATAGATCAAATTTATGTCGTGTTCATTTTTTTTAAATGATATGTTATATTTAATTGATGAAAACTGTGTAGGCTTATTCATTGTGATGAGACTGTGAACAAAAAATACTACTTTTTAAATGTAGCGCCTATATCGGGTAATGGTTTTAAATAGTAGGACCATGTATTAAAAATGTTGGTTCCTTTATCCGGCGTGTCAGGCCACACTTTGTTTCCTCTATACTATGCCTATATCTCCATGATACTAGTATATAGCGGAACCTACTATGTTTTTCTTGTTTATAATTCAATAGAATAATCAATGATTATTATATTGACACTACTTTGGTTATTATAGCGAAAAATGTCAAAAGTTTGTTATTATGTAGCGTAAGCCTAATAATTCCTAAAAAATAAAATATTTCGCAGTTGACAGGATTCGAACCTGCGCGGGCAGAGCCCAATGGATTTCTAGTCCATCGCCTTAACCACTCGGCCACAACTGCTCCTGAAGTGGAGGGTGAGCCCATAGATGACTTTACATCTAACGTTTGAAATAATCATTTTCCAAAATTAAAATCAATAGGGATATTGATCCATTCATGTTTTAGGATCATAATTATAACGTTACAGTTTTAACAGATTGTTTTTATCCACACACCGTAGTAAACTAGACAAACCTGCAGACCAATCTACATGTAGTTTACTGACACGTATACGCATATAGCCTACACATAACGTCGATAAAATGACCCTATGGACGCAGTAAGGCCAGCCAGTGAGCCAGCACTAAGCCGGCATTGGGACTATGTTTCGTGTCTACTATGTACCGGTAAGCTGGTAAGCTAAATAACGTTATAATATAGTTTGCGCACAGGCCTCATAGGCTATAAATATTTCGACGCTTGGCTGCCATGGTCCTACACACTTGCACAGTCAAGTCAAAGATTGTTTTCATTTGGTAATAATATTATAAATCACATGTTCATGATAGTATGGTAGGCCCTCTGTGGTGCCTATTATGAATGCCTATTATATTTTTTCATTTTTTTATGTTTATTTTTGCATGGAATCAAGAGGGAAAAGCCGACTATGTGTCAAAGTCTACACATCAGTAGCAGCATCTGCGGATCACTTGAACAGATCAGGTATCTCCCTCGGTCGTTTTGTGGGTTCTAGATAACCTGTCGCTCAGAATATCTTCGCCCCTCTAAAGGCGTGCGGCCTACGTGACCATCACCACGTCCCCCATGTCGTGTTTGCTGGGCCCGTTGAATTTGGATGTTGTGCCAGAATTAAGCCAATTACGCCACGTACCTAGTAGAAAAGCAATTGGCTCATTTTGCAAACTCTCACATGTGGCTTCTCATTTAACACACAGTTATTTCTCTCTCAGTTCCATTCAGCCTCAGATGTGAATTACGGCAGGAATACAAAATATTACCATCTGAATAAAAATTAGTTGTTTTTATCAATCACCCAAGCATAATAATCATATATACCTAAAAAAGCTTAGTTTAATATTGATACTCCGTCAGCGACAATGACTTAATATTAAAACAACGTCTCATTTCGTCTACAAAGCTTGCTTATAACTTAAAGCGCTGAAATAATTTTATACAAACCATGGAGATCAAAGAGTTTCTTCAATCATCATAAATGTCTTAGTTAGCTCTTACTGATTCATTTGAATAGCTATGTTATGGGTCTACGGTCACTACAAATATTTCCACTCTTATAGTGCCGGGATCGAATTTAGACGTCAGAATCTGACGTCAGATTCTGACGTCTAAAAGTCGATCCCTTCACTATAAGAGCTAAAGAACATAATATGTCTACCTCATTCTCAGTAATTGGAACATAATAATCATGACCTGTCTAGAGCCGTTTTCTCGACGCTTAACGTCATCAGTGACCTTGTACTGTGAAAAATCTGTTACTCTCCTCAAATATTTATGATGTGCTCTTGCCCTTGAAGCACGGTGGGCTTTGGGCAGCCACATGCTTAACGCGCGAATTTCTCTAGTTTTAGTATTAGAGTAGAATATTCTGGGACCATCATTAGTGGGAAATATATGATAATGCATGTGATTCTACTAGTTCAAACATGTGTCAAATGATGACGGTAATAATACCACAATTATGTGAGACCACTGATATTTACATATGCCCACGCTGGAGATGTTTTTCTTTTATCGATCGTACTTCTCTTGTCAAGTTAACAAGCCGCTCTGATGGGTCTGCTGTGGAGTGTATGGCAGAAGTGGGCAAGTGTTCACCACATCGCCACATGTGGCGACAGAAGCAAAATATCTGTAATGTAAATATTAAAAAATGACCATTCAGAGCACCTAAAAATAGCCATTTGTGGCGACAGGACTCATTTCGACTGCCCACCCCAGTACTTATGGCTATATATCAAGTTTGGCAGGCTGACATTTGAGCCTTACCGGGGTCATATGATGACCAAGCGGCGTGGTAGAGCTCAAATCGTACAATTAAAAAAGATGGCCTCAAACTAAAGCATCCCTCGACCCAAAAGACGCTTTATCTGTTGATACTTTTGTATAAAAATATAGTCATGTAGTAGAGCACTGATATTACGACTACTATTACTAAAAATTATATTGCGCCTAAACTCAAGTGATTCATAAGCGCATGTTCATTACCGTTGAGAAATATTATCGAAGCTGTTTATTCACTACATAATAACCCCTATACAGCGCGGAGATCGACCTCAGACGTCAGAATCTGACGTCTGTAGACGTCAGATTCTGCCATCTAAAGTCGATCCCCACACTGTAAGAGCAAACATATTTCTATTGGCCGTGTACCCATAACAAAGGTAGGCCTATTCAAATGAAGCGGAAAGAGCTAACTAAAACATTTATGTACCACATTCAGGCATTCAAGTTCCACAGCTAAGGGACCACAGTGTACCACAATCAGTCACCACAGCGAATAAAACACAGTCTGATATATGCTGTATAGCGGCCATTTTGAGAAAATAGCGGCCATTTTTTTTAGATAATGCATCATAATGCATTTTTAGCGATTTGCGGCCATTTTGACAAATCCTTAATGTCAAGGTCAAACCTTGATAAAATCAGTGGCGCTTCGGAAAAAAATAAAGTTAGGACCTTTGTGAACGATACCTGACAGTTTGGTGATTTTGTCCGGCAAATAACACTATGTCCCCTATAATTATGCGCTAAGGGAGCCCACTTCATGGCGTGAATCACCATTTACGCCATGCTGCTGACCATGTATGATGCCCTGCCTGCGTGTGTGAATACGCGACAGACCAATATAAACATGGTGACACAAGCAAGCGCAGATCATGGTTATGGGGCTGAAAGTGCTAAAGCTGAGACATGCACCTGAGTCCTTGGGCCTCCCAGATTTCACCAGGGCTATTTGTGAAAGACTGGAAAGACAGTCCCACTGCCACCAGCAACCACTAACAAATATGACAATATTAGTCCTCATTATCATTAACAAATGTCAGCTTATTTAACACGTGTGGCTTCTGATAGCATTGGATGTGTGATTATCATTATCATCTCTACTACTATAGCTCCATGCGAACATGACAGGGTTCAGCTCCATTAACATGATTAGTAAAATGAGCTGACCATGCCAATGGAGATGTATAAGCTTATATCAGTATGCATAATATACAGATATATGGCTTTCTCTGAATATGATCAAATGCAGTAAATCTACACACAGTGCATCTGAGACGAATGTCAAAAAACCTTAACAAGCCAAAATAGATCATGTAATATTTCACCCACTTAAAATTGTGTTTCGCTGCCGCGATGCATGATTTCAAATGCGGCAATTTTTTTTATTTTTAAAATATTTTGAAATCTTCCTAACCTTCAAAAGTCGCGATTTGTAGTGTTAATTAAAATAAATGAAATATAACACATTCTTGAAAATCACTGTAAGCAGTTAACCTTTGGCCCACTAGGCCACGTATATACAGTTTCAAGCAAATTTCAGACAAACTAAAATACAACTGAAATAAGTAAAATAATAATATTGTAGATGCTCAGTTATTCAAATCTTGGGTGTGGGATTCTTATAATACATGCAAAAACGTTTGAGTTGAAATTTGTCTGATTTAATTCGCAGCTCTTGGAAACTGTGATAGAATAATAAGTTATTGGCAGATATGCACGATAATGTGTGTGAAGAAAGAATGGCGAATGTCATGTACAACGTATTCATAGTTAATTCCAATAAAGTAATTTCACAAGTTTGCTTGTAAACGCGAGCAAAATATATTGATGCTTTTATTTCCCTATTTTGTTAATACATGCATTTGTTAACTTCAACGACCTGGCTGATAAAATATATAACATCGGATTATCTGCGAGCATTAACATGTTTACAAATTAGCCGTCATTATTTTGTTATAGCTTATAAAAAGTAGCTTTTGTTCAAAGTATTACGATTTTTTTACTAATACTTTTCTCAATAATAATATAGATCAAAAGCGAAGCAAAGATGCATTTCTGAAAGCAATCATACTTGATGTGAATATATAGAATATATTGGTCATCGTTAGATTACTGATTTATATATCAGTATACAAAATAACAGGTTTGTTATACTGCTCAACTCTGACGCTAACCCAGGTGGTTACGTCAACTCGGCCTGATATTTATTACGAACGTGTTCCAGTACATTTATCCGCTTCTGCTCTACAACGTTTATGACCAAGTGGTGCACATTACATGTTGTTATGGATTTTACTCACCAGGTGGTGCACATTGCATGTTTTTATGGGTTTTACTCACCAGGTGGGTGACTGTCTTCATATAAACTCACAGCCTCATGTAAAATACACAACGATAAAAATATATTATGTTCAGTTAACTAATCCAAGATAATTATATGGTTGACTTTTAGACTGATAAAGACTAGCGTTATTTACAGAAAATAAAGATGTGAAGCTGCAGATTTGCGATTGTTGGCCGCACGATTGTGCAACATGCTGTAGACAGCCTTTATCGTGCATCACGGTAGACACGTCGCATTATTATGACAAATACGTCTGCAATGACTTTTCTTTATGTCAATAAAATAACGATTCATTTTGCCAGATTGGGTCACATTGTGCTTCATACTGTCGTAGATATATATTATCACTTCACCAAATGGCAATAAGCATAGGCCTAGTTATTGCATAATGACATGTAAAATTTACGACAATGTACTAGCTTTTATATTATGTCATGACCTGCGAATAGCTGTCATGTGATGGTACACAACTCAGTGCATGGTGGCCCATGAAGTGATCACTTCTGAAATGTTACATAATAATTATAGGTAGTGTAGCCTGATGACACACAGAATGTCCGTCCTTATATCACCACATACAAAACTAGATGAATTGACCTGTATCTCTAACTTTTCCTCGAATCATTGTAGACGACGAATGGAGATCAATTAATTCACTTGATACAGACAAGCTGTAAATGGGTTATGTTATGTTTTTATACTAAACAACTATATTAATGCGATAAAATGTATAGACCAGTTCACAGCTAGTTAGGACAACTTTAATAATGACTGATGTCATATGAAAATTATGAAACGAATGACACTTGACTTGTCCATGACAGTGCATCTGAATGATTTATCAGCGAATATATGTTTTTTTCCAGTTGACATAGTGACATCAGGGTGCTTGGAAAAGGTGTGATAAACCTCACAAAACTATTGCAAATGTTAGATGCAAAGTTTTAGGCCCTCTCTTGTTACTCTTGTTCTTTAACCCTTTCAGCACCCGGAAAATGTCCAGCTATGGTGGCCACCGACATGTCTCGGGTGCAGCGTATATTGTTTTAAGTATACCTGCTTGTAAAATCAATATAGCTCGCCAGCCATGGGGAATGATCCAACCTTCGCTATGGCTGATGTTTTTTTCTCTTTTTTCATGCATGGCTAGCACCTCTATAATGATTTTGATTTTAATATGTGTTTTGATGTGGCTTTTGTTGATAGTTCACATTTCCGGCATATTGCTAAAAAGTGGATATCATTTGCCAGTTTGACTCTTAGATGACCTTGATTATGACCTTTTATTTAACTTATCATGACATTTGAGTTATATCCCAGTAAAACACAACTCCTGCACATGTCAGTATTTGCCCATAGGCTAAAAAGCTGCTGGTTTACTCAGATAAATCTTGCAGTACAAAATACTGATTTTGCTCACCCCCCTTGCCGTCCCCATGTATTCAGGACTGGGGATGCAGTTGCGCCTAGGAGTTCAGCGTTGAAATCATTAAAGCCATTTCGATGATTAGGAGCATTCATTTGGTAGCCTTCCATGACATCGCCTGTAAGAGACATTCTTCATCCTCATGTGTACTTAATAGCTGTTAACTAACTGCGCCTAGGAGTTCAGCATTGAAATCATTAAAGCCATTTCGATGATTAGGAGGATACATTTGGTAGCCTACCATTACATCGTCTGTAAACGACATTCTTCATCCTCATGTGTACTTAATAGCTGTTAACTAACTCTCTATTAATTCGTGTTAGACACATTTTCCTGTAACAGTGTGAACTGAGGCTGTGCAATGATAAAACGGGTAGTTCAGCAATAATGGAAGTGTACCAGATGACGATGACAGCCATCAAACATCCATGCGAGAAATACTAGTCATTGAATGGTCCTGGTGATGCGCAGCATCGCTTTGATTGGCATACATTAAGTCGAGAGAAGAAATAGAAAAGTGAACATAGCTGACATTAATATGTCGATGTGTTTCTCAACTGGAACACTCTCAGTTTAATCACCTTTCGCCGTAGTAATATGCATTATAGTACTAAAATTTTTTTATGCCTGGCGAACCCTGAATGAAGAAGGATATCCTGGAGGTCATGTGTGTTAAAAAATGTCCAGGAAGGATGGCAATGGCAGCCTCAACTGAGCTTTGTTTGATTAAAACTAATCAATTGACTTATGAGCACACCAGCAAAGTCTACCAGTCTATATATGAGTGTCAACCATGTCAGATGACACAATGCTGACGCCACATTTACATCGGCAAATTATTTTCACCACCGCCTCACGGAACAATCGCCCACTTAAGAAGTACAAAACAAAGTTGATGGCGTGGTTCAGAAAGGCACACACAAACCCCACGGCAAACAGTACCTGACTCTTGGCAAAAGCGAGCTCGTCTGTCTGCCACCCGGGTACTATCTGGTCTATCCATAAGGAGCCGAGTTTTATGGGCAGGCTTGTTATCAGGAACACCACGCTAGTGAGAATCAACATGAAGCTAACCGTAATGGATAGTCTGCTACTGTTCCTTGATGTTTGACTTTGCCGGTTGTTGTACAGCTTGATAATGAGTGTGGTGTTCCCGAACAGAAGAAGAGAGAAAGGCAGCAGGCAGCTGATCACCATATCAGTCCAGTGATGCAACTTCCAGAGTGTTACATCAGCGCGGGAGAGGTAGCAGATGTTGGAGGTGTGGTGGTGAGTTGAGTTGTTCAGTACGGTCACTGGAATGTAAACGTCAATGGCCGCTATCACTAATCCAGTGAGGATTATGGCTCTGGTCACCACTTTTCTACTGCATAAAGTACGACTTCTGTGAGGCCACTGTATGAGTAGTAGCCGCTCCGCAGTGACGAGCACGAGGATCCAGGCGGAAAAATGCATCGTCATGAAAATCACGTAGATCCAGATTTTACAGAGGATTGGGGACACTGCAATCAGATGCGTGTCGAAGACGGCTAAACTCCATCCGTGAATCCCTTGTACCAGCAGGGCCAGAATGTCCACCAACGCTAATGCCGTCAACAGCAAGGCCGTGTTGTTACCGGAGAAAGTCTTGGTGCTCAGTGTGACAACGCACAGCACGTTGCCAGCAACACCTGGCACCATGATCACTGGTATACCGTACTTCATCAGGCATGTGTGGATGGTTTTGTACTGCTGTATTTGGTCTGAATCTACAGAAGAGATATTGCAAGAACTGCAAACTGGAGTCGTTGAGAACAAGTTTGTCAAATTACCGCTCTCCATTCTGTTCAGCAATAAGCAAGCAACTGATCACTACATCGTGCACATGATCCCACATCGAGTGACAACTTCACACTCTGCATGAAACATTGTGTTTATGTTGATTTAATGCTGGGCCAGCATCTACGACCTCGGCCCAGCATTATTCCATTATAGACCCAGCGTACCGTCCTCGATACCTTGACCAGCCAGCATGAGCCGTGTCTGCCTTTTGTTCCAGCTTTAATAGCCACCAGATAATACCAATCGGTTGCTCACCTTATATCCCCTCTAGGCTTTGGCATACGTATAATTAATTAATACTTTATACGTGTAGTTATTGCAAAAATAACAATGCTTACTTCACGGCAGCATAATAATGTATTATTCTGATGCTGTAATAACTTGAACATATGGTTTGCGAAAAAAAAGTCCTTGTGCTGTGGTTCTAGTAAAATAACTAATGTCAAAAATAAAGCAAATAATATGTATTGGTTATTGCTGTATTGCTTTACACTTGAAGATTTGAAGTTTAACAAATAAAATATAAATACGCTATAACTTCGAAGAAAACTAAACAAAAAAACTTTTTCAGAACACATGCATGTATGATCTCACCAGTGGTGTGTACTGATGTCGTTGTATAGTTTATTCTTCCGAAAATCAACATTTGCATGTTAACTACCCAATATCTTCATAAGAGATGACAGTGCTGGTGCTACATGGTTTTCATACGCATTAAATAATAAAAATATATAGAGTCATGAAAGTAGAAAAATAAGGTCGAGACTACATGAAGTAGTTGCTGGCCTATATGCAACAATATTTAAACTATGCACATGTGTAATTTAGTTTTCTACTATGGTGTGTTTTTGTATTATTTGTATCACGTATTTATTGTAAGACGGATTTTTCGTAGTTCCTGGGTATAAAAATCACATCGACAACAGCAGTAAAGTAATCATTGTTAATCAATGCTTGTTAATAAACATTGCCAAACTAATTCCATACATACGCAACTGAAATATTTCCTAATTTTAATTAAATTTGCGGCATGTGTTGATATCGAATAAATTACCAGTTGTAATTTGGAGGGGGGGGGGGGGCTATATTAGGTACATGTATTTTCCATTTACCTAAAATTTGCAAATGCGTCAGTAATGCCAGATTGAAATAAATGAAAATGTGAAGTACTGCTCAGCTATTAGATTTCACAACTGGCTTTATGCTTTGTAGCCCTGAAAACGTGAAATGTTGTACCAATGCGGATTTAATGTCTTTTAAGCCTTTCACCACCACAGTCTATGTTAGTAGGATGAACAGCATGGCATTCATCTTACACGAACTGTCGTCATTTGAACAAATTTGCCGTACAAAGGCAAACAGCAGTAACTGCTGACATTTCAAGTGAGCAGCCACTGCTCTTCTATTTGCCTTTGCCAATATTTAGGCTGGTTTGAGAATGTGCTCTACCATCTCCTAGCGAGGTGCACAGAGGTCACAGTTACATATGTCATGTAGACTCTTGAAGCGACATTTAGATTTTAAAATAAGCATTTTGAACAATATATTGGGTAGACAACTCCAAATATTCACTTAACAGCTGTCAACTAAATATACAGTTTATAAGTCGATATATTGAGTTTACAACTCGATATAGTGAATTTAAAATGGATATGTTTTAATCTAAATGTCGTTTCTGGGTCTTCGTATATGCAAAGACTCTCAGACTGGATAAAATGTTTTGCGGTAGCAATTGAGAACATACACCGCCGCGAAAAATATGGATCCACCACACGCATTATGCACACTGCAGTTGCAATTGTAATTTACTTTTTTGTGAATTATGAATCAATTTGTCCAAAATTTGGCACCATTATGTAACTGGTAACCGTTAACAAAAAAATAGTTCATAAAAATGGTAGTAAAAAACAAAATATTTTAATCATTTTTTTGGAAAACTTTCTGGGCATGGTGGTGGGAATGTACAAATAAAATGTGAAACTCTCAAAGTATCTTTCTGAGTAAAATTGACTAACAAAAAATTGCAACAAAACGTTTATGACATTTTATTATCATCCACTGTAAAAATAATTACTATTTCTTGAAAATGTTGTTTTCAAACCACTGTTGCACTATCAAAAATGTCCTAATCGTTCATAAATGTGTCTGTGAATGAGATATGCTTCACTAAACATTTATTATTTGGTTGAATATCCTCTTGCTCTCATCATGGCATCGACACGACGGGTCATTCCGTCATATAGTCGTTTCAGGGAGTTTTTTGATATTTCATTTCAGATCTGATAGACTCTCACTCGTTGTTTTCTCTAAGTTGATGGAGGGTTGTGACTGAGTTCTTTCAGCATTTGAGCCCAGATATACTCTATTATCTGGACTATTTGGAGGTTAACTGCATAACCTGGATCCCCTATTCTTCAGACCAATGTATTACAGCTGCTGTTCTGTGAGGTGGTGCATTGCATCCTGCTGTAACACATATGGATGGTTCACAGCTCCATAGATGTTCTCTAAATATTTTTTGAGGTTCTCCTTAAGACTGTAAAACTGTAGTAATACATAGGTCAAAGGGTAAATAAATCTGTTATAGCAAAGCTTCAGATACACTTCGTTTTCATTGTGTTAAAATTATGTAAGTTACAAAATACGAAAAAAAACAAAGATGAAAATCTAACCTCAGCCTGGCCGTGGAAAGACTGATAATAACGATACCGTAAGCCCTACGCATCGATGTCTGTACTTCTCGTGCAGTAGTACGTGGACGGGAACGAGACTCACGTACCATTTTGCGGTCCTCGTGAGCAATTGTGACACAGGAGTGCCCTCTACTAGGCTAATCTTTAAAATATCACGTTTTTATGTATCATTCAGCAGTTTTTTGTACAGCACCTCTGCTGCAGCCGAGGACTCTTCTGATATATCTTTGACAGTAACTGGTGAAGCTACAGCTTGTGCCATTTTCTCACTGGATAAGTTACGTCTACTCCCCATAGCCTCTGAAGTGTCCGTGCCTGATAGTTGGTGGTGTTGTACACACACTAACGTGGCGCAAAGTGAACAAAACGCGATGAACACATGATACAATGTGCCATGATATGATGTATATTGTTATTATTCGAGCAGCGTTGATCATCGAGAAGTATTTTCAAATATCCCAACACTTGTGTCTAATCACTTATTTTTACTATGATCTAAAAATGTATGGATTCGAGTCCTGAAAATTTTGCACAGAATGTCAAAAAATATACTTTCTGGAAGCTTAATTGATCAGCAATACAGGACACTTTGTAACACTTTTATAATCAGTGATCATTTATGAAAACATTGCCCAACAGTAATTAGAAGCACAGTACATCGATTTCATTGTTGAGGTGGATTCATATTTTTAGAGGGAGATTACATCGAATTATAGATATATAAAAAATAAAATGAACCTATAAACTGTAGCGGAATAAACAACTAATACTCTTGTAAACAATTATTAACCACTTTAGTCAGAAAAAGATGATTTTAAAATGAAGCACTTAATACGGTAGAAAATCGCGAAATATCCATCGAGTACAATCAGACCAAATGACATGATATCTATAATGTAAAAGCTGACATTGTCCTTGAGAGGAAGAACTCTGTTCTACAAAGCCACAAGGCAGTATCAGATTACTGTTACTGCATTCTGTTTAATGTTGGGTTATTGTTGGCCAACGTCGTAGATAACTTCGCGAAGACTGCCGATTATGATGAATAGTATGCTTGTGTTTATGCAAGGGATTCCCCCATCTAGTGAATATAAATAAATCCATCCTGATACTAGAGCACCATCTGGTGAATAGAATCATATCTAAAGCAGTATGATTTATAAAATATAAAAGTGGTAAGATACTGTATTGATAAAATATTGTGAATTGTATTGTGCTTCAACAAATGTTTGTTTCATTATATTGACAATATGTAAATCATTTTTCAAATGTGAACTGTTTATTCTCTACTAGCGAAACGAACAATAGATTTCAGACGTAACGTATCTGGATCGCCATTGACAAATGTAAATCATAATACAGTACATGAGGCGTGTTTCTGCTTAAGTAGTCTAGATGTGCTTTATCACATAAGGTCAACTAATCAGGAAAAAATAATAAAGCCTGTATGACCAATGTTAATGATGTTTCTTTGTGGTAACCTGATATCTAGGAGCGATATCATGGCATGGGCATAATTATAATAATATTGTTTGATAACAGATTTAAAAAAACTAGGGTGTCCTTATTATACATCACAAAACAGCAAAAAAATTACTCCAAGGTGGTGGTTCATAGTAAGGTTAACATATTGGTGTTTTACTTGATATTATCTGGGTTGTGTGGGTCTTTTCATAATCTGTGTAAATCAATGACAACCTGGCCCGTACGTGACATTGGGCCAGGGCTATTGGAATGTTGTTTCAGCTCCGGTGATTCTGCCTCAATCGAGACAGCGTTGGATCAAAATCCCATAACATCTGGGTAAACTCGGGCACTTTCCGATTATAATAGGGTTGTTTTCACTTTTATCTACTAGCCGTATCTGATAACAAACATTGATAATAATATCAATTATTACACCATGTTATTAAATCATTTCTTTATCAAATCCATTCATGTACTCGGGTTTGTTATGATTGCTGTGCATTACTACTTTTGATGAAGATTGACTATGTCGATGAAGAGAGTGGGCGTTCCCCAGCATCGAAACACATTGGCCAAGTGTTGGCAAAATGATGTACCGACTTGGCTCAACACTATGCCAACGGACAGTTTTGCTTTCATCTAGGGCATATATTTCTGAAGCTCGCGATATAATCAGTTTTACAGTACCATTATGTAATTTACAGGTCAAACAGTCAACAATTAGTCCTGAACGTATTAAATTATTGACAAACACAACACATCGAACACATGTTATCTAACATGTGCAACACTGGACCAACATTAAACCGATATTTGGTTACTTGAGCTTGGCTATCATCTGTTTAATGTTGGAATAACTATTTCTCAATACATTTGATACAAATTATGGTATTATCATATTCCCTGGGGGCAAATCTGAGCAGGTTGGCTGTCTATATACCGTATCATAGTTATGATATGTTTTATTAATGACGAAATGACCTCTTCGTTTTCGTTCATATATTCGCTGAATTAATAATCGTTTATTGGTGAGGCTAGTTCGCTTGTTCTACTCGTCGAATCATTTATTAAGTTGATCTTCGTGAATATAATTTTTATTATTGTTTCACATACCATAAAATACTAGCTCTTCCACAGTCTTGGTGGTCAATCTACTAATGCTGTTTTCGTTGTACATTCATTAGATAACATGTGTCATGTCATATTAAAGGTGAGCTATCACCCCTTATATAGTATAGACAATTTTGTGACAAATAAATCAAAGTTGCCACAAGATGGGGCGCAAGTGTTTTCTTATATGGGGTGATTGGCTATCATGTGACCATCTCTCAGAGGGTCACATGATAGCCAATCATCCCATATAAGGACATAATTATTCATACCATATAAGGGGTGATAGATCACCTTTAAGTACCCCCTAGATATAAATTGCACATAGGTGTTTTGAAGATTCTTCGAAAATTCCTTATTGCACAAAAGCTTTATTTTCAACATAGACGTTTGAAGGTAGAAATTACATTACCATTTCCAGCTCTCCGAAAATCCACTGGATTAGTGTCAACACCATGAACGGTTAAAATGATGCTCAACTTTTAATTTAAAATCAATCGTTTTGTGGTATCTGCAGTAAGAGTTTAATTCGCAGAAATATCCAATCTTAGGTTCGTGAATTGATCAAGGTGATATAGACATAATTCCTGCGTGCAGGCACAAATGTCTCGTGTTCAGACATGTGGGGTCCAATAACACTCATTTATATTGTATAGGGTATGGTATGTAGGCCGGTGAAACAAGTGATATCGGGAATGCTGAGCTCGGGGCTTCAATTATGTATAATTATATAGAGCCATAATAACAACCAGTAAATGGTATTCGTAAATTAATGTGTGCACAAAATAGATATGTAAATTCTAACATTAAACATGTTTAAGTTGTTCCCATTGGAAAAGCTAGAAATTGTATCAGCATTTCCATTCGATGGCAATTCAACAAGGATCACATTTGTACAACGTTGAACCAACGTTGTACAGATGTTAAACAGATGTTTTTGTGTTTGCTGGGTTGAGGCTCCCTGTTGTATTAATTCAACTTGCGCACATACCGACTGTACATTCAAGACGTTTGTCATTTTTATATCCTAGCAGTTTGCAACTGGGTCCAAAATGTTATGTTTTTCAAAATACCACCTCCGTCGCAACATCCATTGGTAGCGGCGGGGATGGTATTGGGATGGGATGATATTATTATAGTAACCGTAAAAATAAATGATTAATGCTACATTAAATTATACATATACTCAGCAAACACAAAACATTTGTATAACATTTATACAACGTTGGCCCAACGTCTTCGACGTTGGTCCAACATTGTATAAATATTATACAAATGTTTTGTGTTTGCTGGGTAAGAAAAAAACCAATATGTGATAACCTACCATTTATAGTCAGCGAAAAATAAATAAAGTCAAAACAGTTTGCACACACCCGTGATTCTGTCACCTAAACCAACACTTCCACACACCGTTGATAAACCAACAAACACAATACGTTGAACCAATACTGGCTAAATGTTAGCACACTGTCTAAGACGATGGACCAACGTTAAACGTATTATTATTTGCTGAGATGCTAATAGCTATAAGATAGTGACATTTTTAATAGAAAACGAGGACTCTGTTTATTTAGAAGGTAACACGATGCCTTTTCTGTTGCGATAATGTTTTCTTCCACTATACCTAAACCACGTAAGGAATGCACTTATTACGCTTGGCATGTTCTTTATATAGGAAGTGTGATCCTTATCTCATGGGTACTTGTTTGAGCATAGGATTTCAATCTTTTTTAAATGCTCCAAAGTGTCACTTGACAGACATCAAATTTCCTGGTGAAGAACCCTTTTCAAAATATTATGTCAGCAATTGTTAACTTCCCTCACAAGGCCTCACCCGTCGAACGGAGCGAAGTTGTGGCATCGAAAAGCCTAACGTTACTATAGGGAAGATGGCAATTCTGGGGATACAAATGTTGTAAATAAATTGAAATTCTCATCTTCCGGACGTTAATCTCATTTGAAACAGTTTTAAAATTTAAACTTTAAACTTGCAAACCGCATATATGCTGGGCTAGCAGAATTAAAACGGTGTATCCCTGTTGAATAGTTATTACATTAATTTACTTATACACTTGCAGCAAATCGGGGCGATATCCATTATTGTGCAAGATCAAATAAGCAATGCCAAAATGACGTATTCCTAATTTACTCGATTTTCGAGTTCGGATTATATTTTAATCGGGACAAAAATCTTTATTTCGGATAGAACAGCACGAGTCGCTAATACAATATGGCAGACTTGTCATTTGTCAAATCAACGGACAAGTATTTAAAAATATTTATGATCGAGCACTACATAAAGTATATAGAAGGGATCAATACGATTATAGTTGTTATTGGCGATCAAAAGTATAAATGCACATCAAAGAATAATTATTGTGATTCGCGGTAGCGGGACACAACTTCAAATGTGTGATTTTTTTTATTGTTTTGTGTTTTCTGGGAACCCTTTCAAGCCTGAATTTACCGTTGTCAGCTGTATCCACTAGGAGCCGCTTGTAGTGGATGAAGATGATTTGGAGTGGGTGAAAACTTAAAGAGAATTGCCATGTATTGGCAAAACAGTTTTATGGTATATTTCCTTCCAAAACCGTTTAGTTGTAGGAAAAATCAAGCGTGTTTTCAGGGATGTAAAATGATGCTTCAATGCATCGTGGGGGCTTAAAGGGTTAATCATAATGATCAGTGACTGTTTGAGCGCTGGGGGCGGCGCGGCAGATGTTTCACATGTGGAGATGACCATCTGTGAGTCAAGGTGACATTAATACGATAACAGCTTCCAGGCATCATAACTGTCAGCAGTAGACCTTTAGAGCACTAAGACTAATATTTAGCTCTTTTTACTGTCATAAATACATGTCGGTACAGCTACATAATAAAGACAATTGACACAAAAATAGAACCACAACATACTAATGATCTGGAATTGTTTTGTTTTTCATCGGCAATATACTTTTTCTTTCCGAAGAACCAAGCACATAATTTCCGTAACATAAACAACACATTCGGTGACCCTTGTATTATCATTATGGAAATCACCCATTTCGATCACCATACTGACCATGCAGACAATGCGTTTCTTCATTTATATAGATTTCCAGGGGTTGCTACGGGTTAAAAACACAGACAATGTTTATGGTTACGCCGCATCTCTATTAGAGGGTGATATAGCTGTGATACACGCGACCGCCAGCGAGCAATTACTTTATGTGGCAATCATAAAGACCAAAGTGAGTTATAACATAACTCTTTCCATATACAAGCCCACTTGTACCACAGACATTTTAAAAACACGCAAGTACAATGTACGAGATTGACATTAATACATCATCAATCTGGATACCTGCAACAAAGTCTAAGTTTTCAGAAAAGCAAAGTATTTTTATTTCAAGTAATTCGTTCTATTATTCATAAACCTGTTTTAATTCTCTGCTATGAATTCACAGTTTTCAATTGAAGTCGTGAATTACGAAAGAGATGACAGACAATGCCGCGATTTACTTAAACTCTGTGTTTTGATTTTGGATTTCACTTATATATTTCACCAGGTGCATCCAGGTATTACACCATCAGTGGGAGGGAGGCAAACGAGTTACTATGACCAAGATTCTTTGCTATGACAACTGAAAGTTAGGCCTACATTGGTTAGGCAGTGTTCCGAGGAATTCTATAATCAGTCGAGACTATATTTAGAAATATTTACTTAATTCCAGTCTTAACTGAATAATGAATAAATGAAAGGCCCGTAAAATGACTAATCTGTAGAGAATATGAAAAATATCGGTATAGTCTTAATAGGCGAATAGTATTAAGTTTTGAAGGGGAAAAAATATGCCCAAGCTGAATTTTTCAGCAAACCTTTCAAATACCATTAGAAATAACATACTAAAACTCCCCGCTGGAGCCTTTTCCAATATTCAAGATGGCGTCCAAGATGGCCGCCAAAATGTTAACACAGCTATACAGACGGGTCGATATACCACCTCATCCTCCAAAAATATGACAAAATATTTAAAACGGTTGTCTATTCTACTGGATATATTATGAATGACAGTCAATCAAAATTTGACCCCCTAAAATGGATTAAAAATCCAAGATGGCCTAAAATTTAACAATTAAACAATGATTCTTTTTTTATTCCATGTTTTTAAGAGTTGGGGAACTCATTGTATACAATAACATTTAGGCACTGTCAAAAGTCTTAAAATGGCTGTGGGGCTAGGGGTTGGGGGTTGGGGGGGGGGGTGGGAGGTATGACAAAATCCAAGATCATGGCCAAGGTAAAATATGATTTTTTAACAAATAAAGGTAGGAACAAGTTTAATACCTCTTTTTCGTCTAATTTTGATTGGAAAACCCATTTCTTATATTATTTTTTTGATTCAAGGACATCTTCAATGTCAAAGGGTCAATCTAAAGGTCAAATAATCAAAATTATGATTTTTACCAAATAAAGTTAAGAAATTGTGTGATACCTCATTTTTATGAAATTGTGACTGATAAATCTTTTTATGGTATTATGTTTATGATTCAAGGTGACCTTTAAGGTCAAAGGGCTAATTTTAAGGTCAAATTCCTGAAAATAATATTTTAAACAAATACAAATATAAAAAAATATCATATTTAATACCTCGTTTTGAGGTGATTTTACTGGATAATCCACTTAGGTTATCACTTTAGTGATACAAGAGCTTCTTCGACACCAAAAAGTAAAGTCCAAGGTCAAAATGTATAAAAACAAATTGAAGAATCAAAGGTCTTCAATGTCAAAACGTCATTTTTAAGGTCAAGTAAAAGCAAACGTAATACCTTTTTTTCGTGTGAAAAGAGGTAACCGACCCAATCTAACTTACTAGAAGATCCATTTCTGGTAATATTTTAGTAATCGATTCAATTTCATCTTCATAGTCAAAATGTCAATTTTAAGGTCAAATGAGCGAAAAGATGATTCTCACAAATTAAAATAATACAATGTAATACCTTATTTCAATTTAATGTTGAGTAGAAAATTATGGTAGTAGTTTCATCCAAAGTCTCATTACAAAAAACATTTTACACAAATAAAAATAGAAACAAGTTTAATTTATATCTTTGATGAGTGTTTAACTGCATTTCTTGTAGTACAATTTTGATAGTTAAATGTCACATTTCGAATCCTGTATCTGGAGGGCAGTGTCATCTCATTCATCTCGCCATCCTCGGGATGTTTTCCTGGCCCAGTTTAGCCTGTATGTGCACACAGGTGGCCCAAAACCCCATTCATTTCATTTGATTTTTCATAATTATGGGCATAAGGTTATTTAGCTATTTTTGACTGAATAAAGTGTTCTTCAACGCCTCCCTACAGTTTTTATCGTTTTTCCGTTACCCTTTACCGACATCAGATGTTCTCTAACTCCCGCCAATCGCCCATCAACACATTCCAATCGCCATTTAACTCCCATCCGTCACCCTTTAACACTTACTCATCCCCTTTTGTTTCCCCTCCCCCTCCATCGCATTTTTGGCAATAGCATTACCATATTTACACCTTTCTATCGTCTATTAATGCCTCGTTGTCGCACTGCCTCGTCGTTCTATAACGCCTCCCCATTGCCCTTTAACTTCTCTCTGTCTCCCTTTATTGCTTCTCGATCACCCTTTAATGCCTCTGTGATACCCTTTGACGCTTTTTCGTTGCCCTTCAATGTCTTCTCGTTGCCTTTTACCGCATCCCGTCACACTTGAACGCAACTTACTTTCCCTTTTATGTCTCTCCATTACCTTTAAACGCCTCTTCTGTGCTCCTTAACGCCTTCTCGTCGTCCTTAAACGCCTACCCATCGCACTTTACCGCTTCCCCTTTGTTCTTTAACGCTTTCCCATTGCCATTTAACGCTTCCTCGTCGGCCTGTATTGCCTCCCATACCACCTTTTAACACACCCAGTCGCACATTGACGCCTCATTGTCGTCCTTCAACGCCTTTACATTTTGCTCTTCAATGCTTCTTCGTCGCCTTTTAGCACCTCTCAATTGCCTCCTGCCCCTTTACTTGTAATGCCTTGTAATTCCTTGTTCAAAATTACATTTTCACAATGTTAAGTTGATCTTTTCACCTTGAGCATGCTTAATCATTAAAAACCTAGAAGAATTACATTATGCAGTCAAAACCACACCTATACGAGCTATTATGGGACTAGTTTATTGCATATATGTTTTTCACCCTTCCCGGAAATTGAGAGGGCTGGGGGGTACACCAGGAATATAGTATATAAGGTTCACTTTTATTTCAGGGGGTTTAAAAACATAAATACATGTTTTTTTAGCTTGATAGAAGAACTGAACAAATTGAATGATGTAAACACAATGTACATGCATCCCTTGAATTTCACTGCTTTTTTATGGTATAATTCCCAGTAAATTATTGCTTTACGTCACGTTTTTGCACTAATGGTCATTTATGTGTCTCTGTAATGCGATAAAACAGTACGGACCATTGATGAGATGAATGATGTACAGATTATGATGTGAGTATGGGGTGATAGGGCACGGTCGGTTGTTGAGATCGTTTTCCTTCACTCGCCCGATAACATAGGGGTTCTGGGCATGTCTGGGAGATTTACCCCAGGCATGTCCATACATCCAGAGACTCTGGTCGGATAGTTCAGAGTGACAATAGCTGAAGGTAACCATATTGCCGGTTGTTTAAGGCTACCACGGCCAACATCGGTGCCTGCACTGACATTGAAACTTAAACAGTAGGTATACACTAATTAGTCATAGCAATTTCCTTCTTCTAGAGTCATTGGCGGCCATCTTGAATTTGACAATTTTCTGGTAGTCAGATTTCGAAAGACTTTCTCCTGCCTTTAAATACATCTCATTGGTTAAAAAACCTCTGGAAAATATCTTTGGTATAATTTGTCGTGGTGTTCGAGTGGATGTTTGCATAAATCGGCGACCTAGTATCTCCGCTTGTAATCAACATTATTTCATGATGTTTAAATCAAAATGTGTTTTTTTACAAAAGGATTACAAGTAGACAGGCTTTGAGTCACGAAATAATCACATATATCATTTATTTTCAATTTCTGATATGTTAATGATTAAAATAGTATTTAAAATGTCATATGTATCAAAATCTTGCTATTTTGCTTATTAATATACCTTAAATTGCAAATACATTATAGGCGTGACTATTTAGTGACTCAGAACCTGTTTCAATGGAATCCTTATGGCAATAAATGCACATGAAGACATTTAAATCATCAAGTTATGTTGATTACAAGCCGAGATATAGCGGTTTCATTTTGGCGGCCATCTTGGACGCCATCTTGAATAATGAAAAAGGCTCCAGCGGGAATCACGGGGAGTTTTAGTATGTTGTTTCTAATGGTATTTGGAAGGTATCCTGAAAAATTCAGCTTGGGCATATTTTTTTCCCCTTCAGCCTGTTTACAGGTCTAATACTATTCGCCTATAAAATATGACACATGATTTTGTATGGATGGTCAGTTTTGGGCTCATTACCATAAACATTATGAAAAGGTGTTAGCACGAGGGTAAAAAAAATGTTTCTGAGTAAAAATTGCTGTTGTGAAATGAGTATACAATCAAAAATCGAGTATTTCAGAAAAAACATCAGTCACGCATTTCGAAGATTATTACTTTAAGGATAAAATGGACGTTAATGCAATATGGAATAATATGAAAATAGCATTGGAAGTATATCCAGTATAGTCATTGCTGCGAAAAAGGTCCACATATTATAATATTCCGCATGTTATATGCATAGACGACAACCTGCGGAGTCCCGTTAGTACGAAATCCTAGTAATCCTGAGCTTCCTTGGTTCAAAGACCTATTTCCGGTAAGCACCTTCAGTTCGACAAATAGTAACCTTTTAGCAGTGTTTAGTGGTATGTGAATATCATAGTACATATTTTGTCAAATTGTATCACTATTTGAAATGACGACTTTTGACTGACGATGGACAATACATTGATTATGGAATGACTTAAAGGCACATATGAACTTGTATAATAATGGTTTAGGCGCACAAGAAGTTATATATATATCCTTTCGCAATTAAATAAATAAATAAGTAATACTTGATATAATATATAATGAGATGCTGATTTCTGTTTTCACCAAAGTGTCATCTATACAGTATTAACCTCACTGTTTTTTTTTATTTCGGACTAATTCTACTTTGGAATAGTGTTACTTGTAACCTCTATAAATAAGGGGACTTTGAGTTATTAGAAACTCACAGGACTTTGGATCTACCCCGTATGGAACATTCTCAGGTATCGAAGGAGCATCTGGCAGATATCCAACTTGTACAAAAAAAACAATAGCCTAGAGTTGGATCAACGCTGGGTCAACATCTGTGACGTTGACCCAACGCTAGGTCAGGATATCGACATATTCCGGATCGATGTGGGAGAGTGTGGAGATAGGCGCGTAGAATGATCCCGGTTTGTTGGGATTAGCTTTCTGGATTAGCCGGATTAGCTCCCCACCATGCAGGCCCATCACCAGTCAGTGCTTATCCATGTTCACCGTTCATCTAAATCAATGTTATGACAACCAAGTCAAAGCAGGACACCCGTGGAAAATTGTACTGAGCACAATACACAGAACACATCCATCGTTATTGCATTCCATACAATTTTGGTCCTCCATCTGCGACGCTTGCTCACAGCGCCGGATTTAGGTTTGTGCGGGCCACAGGTCAAAAAAATTATTGGGCCCCAATAGGCAGGGGGTCTGGGGGGGGGGGGAACTTCAAGCCCCCCAGAAGCTGACGGTTTTTAGATTACTGGAGATTAATTCAATTTGCATTCTATTAAAATTAGATATTGTGTATATTCCTTAAAACGTAACATGCACTGATCTGTAGGTCTATGCAATATGTTATTTATTTCACTTTTCTAAAATTGTTTTTTCTGTCTAACAAGTTGGATCCCAAACTAGGCTTAGTATTGATGTGAAAACTTTTTTAAGGGAAATTAAATATTTATTTACAGCATGTCCTTCAGACAATTATTAATTTCATAAAAAATCAATCTCAAAATATTAATTTAAAAAATACTCCACCACCATCTCCCCTCTCGGAAATTGAATGGGACAGAAAGGGATTAGGGCCCATGTGGCCATGCCATCTAGATGCAGGGGAACTTATGAGTTTCATGAAAATTATCAGCATTGAACAGTAAAACCAAAGAATATAGAGTCCTTCTATATTCCTTGGTAAAACACATTATATCACAGGGGTCCCCCAACCAGTTGCTGTATCACTATGATACACCAAAACTACAGTAATATTATTGATACAGTCATGTGAAAGAATGAGCATGGAACGCGCGCGCGAAAAAAGGGTTTCAGTGCCCCCCCCCCCCCAAATGTGGTGGGCCCTAGGCCAATGGCCTATATGGCCTACTGTTAAATCCGGCGCTGCTTGCTTAACATTCAGTTAACAGTGGACCAACGTGCGATATACAATATAATAGCGATACGTGCTGTATTCTATGACACATGAAATCCCACAGAAGTTAGATTTTTCCTCAGGAAATACTCCTAATTTTTCATAGGAAATAGACATGTATGTGTAGGTTCTTTTCCAATACCTTTGTGTCTAGCTATCATTACATGTATTATGTAACGTACTCACTTTTCTGGAGCTGTAATAAACAAAATTAAACATGTATAATTATATGCATATCTCAGTCACATTTTATATTATACGTGTTGCTCAATATTACTTTCTTTTGCTGTAGAATCATTGATAATTGTATATTTTTTTCTTGACAATTTCCAGGTAATAGATATCCATACTGTATTACTATTCGACAAATCATCGCAAAAATATTATTATATTTCGTGCGTGACATCATAAGTCAGGTGCCGTGAGAGTACCGAATACCTGAAAACCATACCCCATGGACGACGGCGTTTTTTACAACATACGAATGCATGAGAAAAAATAAGGCATTGTACGATAAGTAATACGATCCTGTGGCTGTCAGAAACAACGTACTCAGGGAAAACTTTTTTTATAAATTCCACGTCATTTTTAGTCCTCACGACCATTCAAAATCACATGGAATATTTATCTCTCTGAAGTGAATATATTGCACATATATATTGTCCCATTGAAAATAAAATGCCACCATAGGACACTTTGCCTACGAGGGGACAAAATTGTAATTATATTTTTACTCGATATTTCCATTCACATGACATTGTGGGTCGCTGTAGGGAGTTATGCGGGTGAAATTTACATATGGCTGTTTAATTTGCTGTGATATCGTGCCAATTTACTTAACGCTGTTTAATGGATGTAATATGATGCTAATTTCATCCAAAGCGGGATTCATGCAAAGTGACAATAAAGTAGATCAAATGGCTTTGAACCCCATTAGCATTATACGACCAGGGAACAAAGAAAGACATATTGCAGAAAATGCTAGTTGCCAGTTGTTCATATTTTGAGTTGCGTCCGTACAATTACTTTATATAATTTTTGGAAATATTATTTTACTGATTATTTTGTTTGAACTGAGCAGCTTCTCACATGTACATTCTTGATTATTGCAGTATAATTTTCCTTGAAACTAAGGTGTCTTTTGTCAGCTGACTTTAATGGCAGATCATGTGCCAGCAAACGCCAAACATTGAGCCAACGTTGTTTTAATGTTCGCTCAACGTCCGAATTAATTCTGACCAGAAACCGCATCGGCTATGTGAATTATGCACTCTCTGTGACCTGACGCTCACACTCTCCTTTTCAATAAGA
Source organism: Flabesymbios commensalis (assembly GCA_964017125.1). NCBI lineage: Eukaryota > Metazoa > Annelida > Polychaeta > Terebellida > Flabelligeridae > Flabesymbios > Flabesymbios commensalis. The sequence continues at coordinate 33,654,919 of OZ024904.1, read as the reverse complement.
AAAGATGGCCTAATGCGGGTTCAATGCCTGAAACGGTGGCCCAGCACTAAGCCAGCACCCCGTATACTTCTGTAATTTGCTGGATGTTGGAGTTGAGTACATTTTTGTCGACTGTGTCGCGACATAACTTGGCTTTCTCTTTGGTTCAGGAGACACAACGAGTTGATTTCATTTGAGAATCTTACTTGTTTCCAGGTTTAGTGTTAAATGGTGGCTATATTCCCAACAAACAGGAGCCGTACACTCATTGCTGGCTGAATCATGGCCCAGCGTCGCAGACGGTGGGCCATGATTCAGCCAGCAATGGGTGAACGTCTTGTTTTCTGCATTGCTCTGTCATCCGTCCTTCAGACGATGTGTTGTTGTGTTTTAGTTTTATTTTGTAATAAAGTGTTTTCCTTAATATCTGTCATGGTGCATCTAAATTTACCCTAGCAACAAAGAATATGCAATTTTACAAATTAAAAAAAAGACCATTAGGCCTATAATGACATGTCGTGCAGAATTGAAACTACGGGATTCAGCTCACTTCTCCGTGGCTCGTATTTAAAGGGTCTACTAAAAACATAAAATAGAATATTTATCTTTGTCGCGTTGTATGCACGCACCATGCCATATAACCATTAGTGGAGTTTCTGGAGATTATTCCCACGCAAGTGTGGGCTTTCTGAAAAACGACAACCATTTTGACAGTGATCTGCACCCTGATATCTGTTTATCGTCAATTCAAAAGTGAGAAGTAACACCAATAAAGGGTGTTTTATTTAATGCCAGAACATTAATTTCGTGCTATAATTACTACATGTGACATCTATTTCATGTTAATTAAATATTTTTTTCTGGAAAATTACGGCTTGTTTAAAATTATAGCTATTTATAGTCAAATGGCCGACATAGACTGTATTGAATGTACATTTTATAGACGTAATGCTAAATCTCTATGACATTTAACCCTCTTAACACCGAACTATTACTTATATTTTCTTTCATCTGGGGATTGGAAATCATTTTTTACACAATACACATTATCTGATTATATATCAGTCGGAACTTTCAATGTCGACATCATATGGCCATGCCTTGCTCAGGTATAGGTCGGATCAGTTGAGACGGCCCAGACCAACCAGGCAATCATGATGGGAAGACATTGTATAACTGTCATGATGGGAGGATATATGTATAACTGTTTATGCATCGAAATTATAGTTAATAATGTTTATAGGATATAAATATTATATAAGCGACATCAGGTTTGATTTCCTAGGTTGAAAACCAATTGGCAAATAGATGCGTCTTTATTTGTTTTCAGAAAGATTGCAAGGGTGTCAGATCATTTAATTTCTGAGCCAGAGGATTGTTCCATAGATGTGAGGCTGCCACGAGAAAGTACGAGATGTCATTTTGGATTTTGGTGGTTTTGGTCACGCTCTCTAATGCCCGACGCACAAATATTACGCTTTTTCTGAGAGTAGTAGTAATTCAAAGAGATAAATAGCTTGATATCACTTATCAACGTTTTTATGTCAATGTGTTAATTTTGAAATTATTCTGTGTTTAATTTTGAGCCAATGTGCATTGAATGAAGACGTTGAATAGACTTGACATTTTAGCTGCGTCCGTTGTAAGATATCTCTAAATTCGAAGATCTCCGTTTTAATAGGAGCACGATTTACATACCGAACTTGGTGGTCACATTTGAGTTCACTATCAAAGATTACACCTATGCTACGAGTTGAAACCACTGGTGAATTTTTAGGGTCCATACCAGAAATAGGAAATTAAGGTACATGTAAAAACTTAATTTGCTGTTTTTTAATGCCAAACATTAACAATTCAGTTTTTGATGAATCGTTTTTTTCTTAATTTGCCACCCAAACCTGAAAGTTATGAAGCCGCTGCATATTTCATCAATATAGCCTACCTAATTATATCTGGGTGTCATCAGCAAACATTTTCGGATCCATTAATGAGTATTGTTGTATTATTTACACAAAGGGGTGGTATAGTGTGAAACAAATAAATCCAAGTACGGATTTGCTAGATTATTTAATTCTAAATGAGTGAGATGCAACAAGTTTGTCTGCACCCTTTGAAATAACATCAATGTTTGAAACCGCTCGAATATTTTTCTAATCATTACTTATTCAAAGAATTTTGTTTTCAAAAGTGGTGCGACATGTGCACTTTTGAACACTGCATTAAATACATATATTTTAGTGTTTAATTGACAATTTAAGTGATTGGAATGAGCAGTTAATTAAAACATTATTACACCTAGCAAAATTAAACTATTAGGCATAAGACCAACATAGACTATATTTCCCCATGATTTTATAGAGTTAATTTCAACATATAATCTTTTCAACACTCAAATATTTCATTCACTTTGGGGATGAAAATATCCATATTTTACACAATACTCAATTACACAGTAAGTTTCAGTTGTAACGTTACGACTGATCTTTGTCGTAGTAATAATAATAATAATAATAATAATAATAATAATAATAATAATAATAATAATAATAATAATAATAATAATAATAATAATAATAATAATAATAATAATAATAATAATAATAATAATAATAATAATAATAATAATAATAATAATGATAATAATAATAATAATAATAATAATAATAATATAAAATAAAAACTCAAAATGTTTCACTTATGATGTATTACACCATTCATGCAGTGATAGCTGGGAGAGCTCAAATGGTCAATGTACCAAGTAGTGTTATTGTACATTTCTGAAGAACACTTGAATGTATTTGATTTGATTTGATGAAATCACTTATATACTAGTGGCTTACACAGATGTTTATTAGTTGTATTTATTTATTCATTTGACTTGCCAATTGAAAATAAAAAGGTACAGTAACATTAGTAATCATCAGCTTCTAATATATAACTATCAACTTTGGTATGGAGGGAACAGGGCAAGACCACTTCCACAAGGGCCGGCAACCATGTTATTAAGTGATGCGTTGCGCCATGTTTGTAAAAAGATAAGAAAAAACTCTTGACTCCGATACCAATTAGTCACTTTGTTATCTACAAACATAGGGCATAAAACCTTACTGATTCAATATCGTTCACAAGTGACATTATTATAAAAAGTATGGTGGTTTAAAAGAGTGTGGCTCTAGGAGTTTTGTGTTTTAGAAATAATGCCCTATGTGAATTAAAAAACTCATGTTAGTCACAATACACATATAATTGGCAAGAACATGCGTTGCAATAACAATGTTTGACATTGTAATATTATAGATTAAATCAAGACGAAATTATCAGATTGTTGTAACACTATTGCCAATCAATATTGCACCAATGATAGCCCGTCACAACAGACATTGACCCAGCACTACACCAACATTAGATCATGACACAGAATTCCATGTGAGTTCACACTCGATCAAATTGTCTATTATTTATAAGCCCGTCATGCTCGCTCATTCGTTCACCCAACGAGAAAGGCACTGCTTTATGCCAAATCAAACAATGTGGTGATCATCATCTATTAATTAGGTGGATCCGGTATATTGTGCCAAAATAAGAAACGTTAGCGGTCAATCAGAAAAACTGATTTCGCTCCGCGGTCAGCAACAGGTCTCACGCGAATCAGCCGCCCATTTTATTGACCCTTAAACCGACAAATTATTAATTGTAATCAAAGGGTTACCCAGTCTATGGTAGTAGAATACAATGCTATTTAGTCGGGTAATATATGACATTTATCACCCCAGGTATAATTGCAAGGAACCACCCATACCTAGAAATAACCATGTGAATTGAATGGGCGGACAGTGTATGCCCATAAATTATCTCTGAGATCGGGGGACAATAAAGGTTTTGTGTTAGTTTGCTGTCCGGTGGGTGGTTTAGGAGGGGCATCAGAAACCGCAGACGGTACGCCAACATTGAGCCAGCAGTGGTTCATTATCTCATGGTTGCTGGGTGCAATCAGATAAATGAATACTATGTTCTGCTCTTATATTTGTAAATACACGGTAGACCTTATTAGGTATCGTGTATAATAATAGCATGGAGTTACTACTCTCTCCATGATAATAGTGACATTTTCATTTAAAATGCATGTTATTTGATGTAATATTCCAGTGAAAAAATCCCGCAACTGATAGATACGAACTGAGAATCAATCTAATCCCGCTACTGATAGATTCAAACTGAGAACCAATCTAATCCCCCTACTGATAAATTCAAGCTGAGAACCAATCTAATCCCGCTACTGATAGATTCAAGCTGAGAACCAATCTAATCCCGCTACTGATAGATTCAAGCTGAGAACCAATCTAATCCCGCTACCGATAGATTCGAACTGAGAACCAATCTAATCCCGCTACTTATAGATTCAAGCTGAGAATCAATCTTATGCTTCTGAAATCTCCATTAGCAACTGTTTGAAAATTATCAATTAATGATAATTATGATCATGCAATAATATGGCATATAATTATTAATGGGATACTAGTATACTCGCCTGATTCATATTTTAACATTTTTAATATTTTGACAGTTTTCTTTTGTTTAGATAAGCTATTTGTTAAGGTTTGCTCAAAATCATAACGAGCTCGACACAGGAGTAAAATTGAGTTTTGAGTTTTTATTGTGTTAATTTTTGCATCGCTACAACTGTATGTACTCACGACTCCACAACTACCCACCGCGTGTCGTCGTGGGTAGATGTGGGTGGTGTGGGGGTTGGGCGTTTAAGTCGTGACGAGTTGACGTCTATTATACGTGAGATTCTGACGTCTGAAGACGGTCCCCACGCGAACATAATGGTCGTGGACTCATAACATAGGTATTCAAATGAAGCGGAAAGGCTAACTAAGAATTTTTTATGATTTCAAATTGAAAAAAAACCTTTGATCTCAATGGTTCATAAAAAAATATTCCAGCGTTGTAAGGGTTCACTAGACACTCAGCATGTTGTCCAAGTGCATGAGAACAGCACCGAGCTCATTCACTTCATTAAAACGTCACAACAGTCGTCCTGCTCTGGCTTGTCAAGTCAATCACATGAGTATGTTTTCTGACAGCCCCGAGATTCAGTTTCTCCACAGAATCTAAACAGATCGCTATCAAATTTTTCAACTGCTATTTGTTGAGGCGATGAAAAAATACTGATGCACAGGGACTCTGATCGCTTCTGACATCTGGGTGTGTGAGTAACACACATAAGTGTATATAGGCCTACGTGAGATGTTTCTTATTCAATATCATTAGCCCCATGACGTGAACAGATTAGGCAGCCCCATGACGTGAACAGATTAGGCAGCCCCATGACGTGGAGAGATTAGGTAGCCCCAGGACGTGGACAGATTAGGTAGTCTCAGGACGTGGAGAGATTAGGTAGTCTCAGGACGTAGAGAGAATAGGTAGACCCAGGACGTGGGGAGATTAGGTAGCCCCAGGAAGTGGAGAGATTAGGTAGCCCCAGGACGTGGAGAGATTAGGCAGCCCCATGACGTGGAGAGATTAGGTAGTCTCGGGACGTGGAGAGATTAGGTAGCCCCAGGACGTGGAGAGATTAGGTAGCCACGGGACGTGGAGAAATTAAGTAGCCCCAGGACGTGGGGAGATTAGGTAGCCCCAGGACGTGGAGAGATTAGGCAGTCCCATGACGTGGAGAGATTAGGCAGCCCCATGACGTGGAGAGATTAGGTAGCCCCAGCAGGACGTGGAGAGATTAGGTAGCCACGGGACGTGGAGAGATTAGGTAGTCTCAGGACGTGGAGAGATTAGGTAGCCACGGGACGTGGAGAGATTAGGTAGCCCCAGGACGTGGAGAGATTAGGTAGCCCCAGGACGTGGAGAGATTAGGTAGTCTCGGGACATGGAGAGATTAGGTAGTCTCCGGACGTGGAGAGATTAAGTAGCCCCAGGACGTAGAGAGATTAGGTAGCCCCATGACGTGGAGAGATTAGGTAGCCACGGGACGTGGAGAGATTAGGTAGCCCCAGCAGGACGTGGAGAGATCAGGTAGCCACGGGACGTGGAGAGATTAGGTAGCCCCAAGACGTGGAATGTTTGTTCTAATTGTGATGTATACAATTCAGCCATGTTCCACCAATATGTGTACAACGAGCTCGAAACACAGAATAAGTGTTACCTTTTTAGTCAATGGTCCTCAATTCGGCTACTATGTTGAGCATTTAGTAGTTATTTTTTGACCACGTGGTATGAAGCAAAATTTCAGTCAGCGGCATTTTATTGTCTGGATGTCAGCCACAATCATTCCATGTACTAAGCCTTGCATACACATGATAGAGTTGACGTTGGTGGAAAAAAAACTTCTGTGAATGATTCAAAGCATCGCTATGTTGATTAGATACATTGTACGGTGATAACACTGGTCACGCACCTATAAATATGTACAGTTTCACAAGGTAATTAGTCATTTTGAATTTTATCTCATTTCACTTTGCTAAACAAAACTATTATGGATCATTTAATTGTTCGACATAGTAATTGGATTGATTTTATTATTTTGCACATTGGAGCAGTCAGTCCACTATACAACTTTTACACGAAACAATTATAAAACTCTTTTTTCATAATTCCGTTCATATAGTACACCTACTACTGAAATATCACAGCTGTCATCGTGATAATTCATATGATTAATTAGTTTTCTACCCACGGTTAACTCAGTCTATTCTGATTTTTAGAAAGGGCCGCACAACACATGACACCATACGTAATTTGTTCCATTTGATTTGACATAACTTTTGCAATTTTGAACTTTGATGTGTTGATGAACATTGTATTTCCATATGCCGGCCTAGCCACTATGAAAAACAATATTGAGAAATATATGCTATATTAATTGATTATGCTCTCTACGGCTCATTTTGAGTCACCCATATTAAGATTTCACATAAAATCCATATCATATCAAATAAACGTCATTAGTTTAACTGATCATACAAATTATGCAAGGAAAATGAATGTTGCTTCGGGGAGAACAGACATTTGAGAGGGGTGTATGTAGTCGGGTGTGTGTCCGAGATGGACTGGACTTATATTATCAATTCCCAGCAAGCACTAAACATTTGTATAACATTTATACAACGTCGGCCCAACGTTGAAGACGTTGGGCCGGCGTTGTATAAATGGTATACAAATGTTTTGTGTTTGCTGGGTCTGACCATTTGGCTTAACTGGTAGCTCTCAGGCATCACGATGTCAGCTGTGTCGGCAGCAGTTCGATTCCTGGGCTGGGCAGTTTCAACCCTGTTACAGTAATATGCAGTTTCGTTATTTTCTGTTCAATTCCGCTCATCTGAAATGCGATAATTAGTGATCTTTCTATACATGTTCAATCAAGTCTGCTGTGACATTTAATAATGATTGCATATATGTAACATAGGACACCATGCGATAAGTTTGGCAAATTGATCTGAAATATATAGGCCTATGCTGACTGCTTCAAACTTTGTTTTTCAATGGAATAGTTCCAATATAGAGCTCTTTACCACCGAATGTAATTTATACTACGAATAACTCATCACTTATATCGAATTTAATACAACTAATGTTTGAAAAAAGAATATAAGTTTGTATTGACTATTATTCCTGTTTTTTAACGCCTGTGTTGTAATTGCTTTTTATAGTATAATATTATTATAATTAATACATCATTATTATAATTAATACAGAGCTGTGGGAAATAGATACGTGGGTGTTTGGGTGGAAACTACTAACAAAGTCCTCAATTGATCCTGGCTAGTTTCTCTCCAAGGTGTACATATACTGTGTATCATGTTTATAGTTTAGTTATATGATTACTAATATTATGTAACTTGTGTATATATTATCATGTTATTTGATATGCTATCAAGTTGTTATAAAAATCGTATCCAGTCCACTGAATAAACTGAATAGAATTGAATATACTATCTGAATTTTTAAAATAGCTTGTATTGTTGAGATTTTTGTCGTTATGATCTATTTTTTCTGTGCTGCAGTTTTCCCCAGCAAAATTGGCATTGCTAACGAAATCTCCAAATTTATGTAAAATAAACTTTAGAAACTAGCCCTGTCATATTTTATAATTTTACCAGTTTTATCAGATTTCGGTCAATATTTTTTGTTAAACGTCCGAGTTGTCGCGCAAGCTGAAAACACGCAGGTAAACAAATCTTATATTCGTACACATAATCATTAGATCTTTTAAATAACTAGGAACGGTATTATTATACATTTCACAAGCTATATTGGCAAAGCTGGAATATGGTTTGAGTAACCATATTAAACACAAGACTTCGTATTTCTGATATGCAGAATCCTTTTAATCCCACCACTTTTAAAGATCTCCTTCTTCTATTCACATTGAGCTGATATATAAAATTGAATTAATATTACCTTATAGCAAAATAAAGTTCAGGGCAACTTTATTAAGATGAAATAACCATTTTATTTTAGAGAATTTTATTCGAAATATACTATTTATAAATGGGAGTGTTAATGATGTTAACGAAAAGTGTTATTTCTGTAAATAATTGTTTTATATTAGGCACTATTATCAATAAAAACATTTTCCAAAGATTTATGCTGAACATTTATTTAGAAAATATGTTTTGTTTAAAGACTGAGCTTAGGGCGAGGCAGATATAATCACACATCAGCTGGTAAAATAATCTTATCATTAAACATAACCTTCAACAAGATATCAAGTTTTTGCTCATCCTTAACACAATACTGGAATCAATCACGGAGGTATCGCCTTACATGTGTGTTGACTAGATGAAAATTAGCATATTTATCTGCATTAAGGGAATATAAACAGGCATCATACACTTTTTGAAAAATGGTTCTTGTAGGTTTTTTGTTGTATATTAATATAGAGAAAGGTTTATTTGTCTATTTTTTCCAATATAACAATGAACATTCAATAACCCTTTGTCAATGGACGTATATCACTGCATTCTTGTGAATACCATCATTAATGCATAATCACGCATCATATAGAGGCGTGGTGAAAACTACATGGAAATTATATATTATACATTGTCAGTGTTTGATGAAAAATATTCTAATGAGAAGAATGTGGGTCGTCATAAAAATATGTACCACATTTGCATGATACTCCTCTGTTCATTGTCATTTCAACTGCTTGTTATTGTTATGTTTTTCATTGCTACAGGTAACGATGTACATGATTTATTGCGATATAAACGACACGATGGTAAACGTAACTATTGGTATTTCTGTTGTTGTAATTCTTATAAAAACCCTCCATAGTATTGCAAAGACCCTGGGTGAACGCTGGCTCAATATTGTGCCAATGGTTCTGTCAACCTTAAATCTAGTGTCAACACATTAGTAATAACATGACAGCTTAGAGTGTTGTTTTTTATCATTACATTTGATAAAAAAGCCACTGGAAAACATGGTGAATTAACTTCTGTCTTTTGTCTTGTCGAGAGGATGGATGGATACTTGATACCTTCTACTTCGCAAGACGCTGAATCAATGTTGGAATAACGTTGGTCCACCGTTATAGACGGTGGACCAACGTTAACATTGATCCAACGTCTTGTATGTGCTTGGTAGCCAACTATCCCAATGACATATGCAGCTGACCTCACATACTAATGGCGACACTCATCTCTTCGTGTGTGAAAATCTAACAGTAGCCAATCAGGGATCGTGTTTAGCAATCATGACATTTTCAGTTTCAGAGAATCCTCAAAAAGAATCCTCAAAAAGTTCCCTAAATTTGCAAATAAACCTTGCCCTTGGGGGCGATCCTGCGGGCCCTCTGCGCCCTCTCCTTTTTCAAATCCTGGATCCGCCCCTGTGCATGGGGGTAGCTAGCCTGGGCTGCAAAAAAGGGTGGGAGACCGGATCCTCACAGCCACCCCCCCCCCCCCACCCTGGAATAAACACTGCTAGTTATTGGCCACATTGACTGATCGATTCAAAATAAGAAAGATCTGACTGTTTCTAATTTTAATCAAACATTAAATGTGATTTCAGGCAGTCTAAGACTATACATAGTGTTCATTGAGTAGGTCATATGCTATGACCTAGCAAATATTAAACATCTCACTTTCTATAGAATTTAAGTGATTAAATTTTACTCTACAACATGTTCTCTACTATCTCACATTCTATATTTTAGAGGCCTAGATCAACAGGGAAGGTTATTTCATAAAACTGAATAAATCTGAAAACATGTACCGGTACATGTAGTTATTTTGAATAAATATTTCATCTTCAGAAACTGACATATTGGTGTACAAACAAGGAGATCATATTGGTGTACAGACAAGGAGATCACTGTCTCGGTGTTTTATACATGTAGGGTCTGTGGAAAAACAGCATTATTATAGGCCTACTCTCAACAAATCTATTTTCCCATTCAAATATGAAATCATAAACACCAAAATATTATAATAATATATATATGTAGATCTATAATTATACTGTATATAGAAAGTCCAAGACTGAAAATTTCAGAACATACAAAAAATATATGCTTTAACTGGAATATGGTGAAATTTGTTAACAGGGTTGAAAAAATTGAGAATTAACCCTTGGATTGAACTGTAGGGGGGCTACTATAAAATCTACCCAGATAGCTAGCTAAAAGCTCAGATTGGTAATCACTCTGGACAGTCTGACATACACACAACCAGTTACCTAGGCTATAACAATCTTGCTTGATTATTGAAACACACTTCACTTTTTATTCAAACACATTTTATTCTGTAGAAATTTTCAAATACAATAGATGCACAAGCCAGTTACCTAGGCTAAGATAAGATAAGATAGAGTCTACCTAGGCTATATAACAATCTTGATTTAATATTAAAGTCATACACATTTCTCTTAATATTCCAACACATTCTGTAAAAATTACAAAACACAATAGATTCACAAGCACAGATAGTAATATTCTGTTGCGATAATTTATTTGGACTAGCTCCCACACCAGCAAAGCAAGATCCCCACCCCCGGAAGAAAAGCTTCCAAGCGAAACAAATGTTTTATTGTAATTTCAGATAGAATGTCATGTGTTGTAATTTGCAGCTCATGTGAAAAAGGTCCAGGCTGAGGATAGGCCTACTTTTAACAAAGTAACTGTATACGACTCACCCACCCCCACCCCACCCCCCACTTTCTTCGCGGCTAACACGCCTAACAGTTATCACGGTTATAATATCACCTACACTTTTTTGTTATTTTTTTGCGGCTTCTCCTGACATGCTGCTTCTGGTAATGATATGCTCCACCTATCCCGTGACTAACACGCGTAACGGTTATCACGGTTACAATTAGGCCTATTACTAATAATATTATTTATTATTATTATAATAATTTGGCCCAGTCAAAGTTAATGGCATTGATCATTAAAAACACTTTTCTCTTTGCTATGAGTATGCTACTCGTACCAAAATTAAAGGTGTTTTTCACAAAAAAATTTCTATATACAATACTCGGATACGAAGTTCTGCTTATGTTACATGCTTGACCACCCGAAAATAAATGGGTATGAAGCTATTTTATTCTGGTACGACGTTCTGCTATATTGAACGTCCAGTCAAAGTCACTCAACGAGAATGCTACTATAATCATGATAATAGGAATAAAGTTGTACGAAGTCCTGCTATGTTGAATGACCACCCAATAACAAGTGCTTGCAGTCAATGGACTGATTTGTCTTTTTTCATTTACATCCGTTTCATACACTGAAGCTGCGTTTTTTATATAATAATAATTAAACAATATACAATAACCCTTACAGTGCGGGGATCGACTTTAGTCGTCATTATGACTACTAAAGTCGATCCCCGCACTGTAAGAGTAACAATATTTGTAATGTTTGTCTTGTTTTTTATACTTGTTTATTGTTCTTTGTGTGTTAGTATACTATATGTATAATAGATTATTCGTGTTAGTGTTAGTCGCGATTAAACCTCCTGGGTTGAGAAAGGTGCGATCAGTCATAACACTTAGTGTTAATACGTCATCAAAGTGATACACCCCTCTCTCAAATGGTATCACAACACTGTAATCGCTCAGTTGGTCACAAAGTGATGGCAGCTACTGTTTGACGTGTTTGTCACGCGTAAATGCGTGGCGCATATCATGCACGAGTTGCCAAAAAATAGATATTGCTTGTCACAAACGCAAATGATAATCTACAGATTGTAAAATAATAAATACCGTTTGTAGCCTAGCCGTATTTTTAAAAGGCGCTGGGTAGTATTTGACGGTCTCAGATGACGATAGTATATATATGGCCTATAATAAAATATAAACCGAGTTTCTTAGTAGCCCTAATGGTAGGCTATATTTATTATAGATATTATAAATGCCGTATTTTCATGTTGTTTGCTTGTAACTGTTAGTGGGGGGATTTTGTATTCCTGTAGTTTGAAAAATAACAATGATTTTTTATGAGCAACTTCAACCAGGTGTTGTTTACACATGCCACTGGTTTGCTTACTGTACGTAGTAGGATCTTGCTTTCGTGGCCGGTAATAGTTATTATACTTTATATTTTTTCGCGAATTACCGGACCGAATATGCTTTAATCTATATCATTTTTCAACGATATGTACACACAATAAATCAATAGAAAATAAGAAATATTAGTCTATGATTAGCACCTGAATTCTGCCTGTATACTATAGGCTTGATTTCGGTGCGGGGATCTTGCTTTCGTCGCCGGTAATAGTTTAGTTATTATACTTTTTTTTCGGTAAATAGCCTACCGATCTAAATATATATTTGAATATACATTAATTAACGATATATGCGCATGATAAATCAATATAAAATAATATAAAACATATAAAAGTAAGGTTTGAGTTTTGAACTCTGCCTATAAACGCTTGCTTTCGGTGCGGGGATCTTGCTTTCGCTTGCTTTCGGCAATTGGCTTGCTTTCGAGTTTCATCATTACCGGTTTAAAGAGATTGTCTGCGCTGAAGTGAAACTGAAAGGGTTAAAGATTGTTCCAGGGCCAGGGGCGGATCCACGATCTGAAGTAAGGGGGTAGCTGGGGTTAGTTAATTTCGGTGCTAATAATATTCAGGTTAATTAGACTCTAGAGTCTAGCTTGACGCATTGAGCCTTGAATCTGCTGGGACCAGTGCAAAGGCAGTCCATTGGGATTTGGAGTGGTGACTGCCGACATGACTGAGTGAGTGTGCTGTCAAACTCGTGACACTCACCAGGCCGTGCATGCCTTGCAGCATACTGTGACGTCACCAGATGTAGCTTTGTTGTCAGGGATACTGACTGGTCTCGCTCTCTAATAACAAAAGCAACACTTCAAATTGTGTTCCGGTATAGTTTAGGGCGAGATCCCTGTAAATATCGCCTTGGTAGTGGGCGAATTATGACTGCACCAATTTGTGAACCAAAAAGGTGGCAAATTAACCCTACTATGTCTATATATTTACGAATATGGTAAACAAATTGCATCAGGACTAAAGATAATTGTGTGAGGAATTGAAATTAGGAGATGTCATATTTAACAGATCTCCGATATTCCGTCATTAGACTGCAGGTACCCAATAACCGAAAAAACCGTGTCGAGACAAGGTCCCGGCATTTTACAAACTTCGGATTCAAATTAGTCTTACAAGATGAAACAACACTCACCTGAGACTAACTTGTGTTATAGATTGGCACTTCTCTCACACATTCTATGCTCGTTGATGGGACTAGTCAGCAACAATAACAAATGTCAGAATAGTGACAAAATTGAACTTGAACAACGGCACCACAGAACACTGCGAAACGGAATTTTGTCCATGTGGCTCAGAAATTCCGTGGTTTGGCGGCCAGGGCCCCGTTTTATCGACCTGAAAAGATACGAGGTCGTATTAATAGCTCATTTGCATATGAGGATCGTTAAAATTCAACGAGTGGTTCAGAGTGCTCGTATCCCCCCTATACATGTTAAAGAGGGAGACATACGAGGAAAATCAACTAGCTTCTATATTCTCGTAAGTGGCAGGCCAAGGTCACGAGAATTACGAGATCTCGTATCTTTTCAGCTTAATAAAACGGGGCCCTGGACCCGGAAGTGGATCCTATGTCAAACGAGACTAACACGCCCTAATTAGTTTGCCCCAGGACGTGGAGAGATTAGGTAGCCCCAGGACGTGGAGAGATTAGATAGCCTGAGGACGTGGAGAGATTAGGTAGCCCCAGGACGTGGAGAGATTAGGTAGCCCCAGGACGTGGAGAGATTAGGTAGCCCCAGGACGTGGAGAGAATAGGTAGCCCCAGGACGTGGAGAGATTAGGTAGCCACGGGACGTGGAGAGATTAAGTAGCCCCAGGACGTGGATAGATTAGGTAGCTCCAGGATGTGGATAGATTAGGTAGCCCCAGGACGTGGAGAGAATAGGTAGTCTCAGGACGTGGAGAGATGAGGTAGCCCCAGGACGTGGAGAGATTAGGTAGCACCAGGACGTGGAGAGATTAGGTAGTCTCCGAACGTGGAGAGATAAAGTAGCCCCAGGACGTGGAGAGATTAGGTGGTCTCAGGACGTGGAGAGATTAGATAGCCCCAGGACGTGGAGAGATTAGGTAGCTGCATGACGTGAACAGAGTAGGTAGCCCCATGACGTGGAGAGATTAGGTGGCCCAGGACGTGGAGAGATTAAGTAGCCCCAGAACGTGGAGAGATTAGGTAGGCACGGGACGTGGAGAGATTAGGTAACCCCAGGACGTGAAGAGATTAGGTAGTCTCAGGACGTGGAGAGATTAGGTAGCCCCAGGACGTGGAGAGATTAGGTAGCCGCATGACGTGAACAGAGTAGGTAGCCCCATGACGTGGAGAGATTAAGTAGCCCCAGAACGTGGAGAGATTAGGTAGGCACGGGACGTGGAGAGATTAGGTAACCCCAGGACGTGGAGAGATTAGGTAGCCCCAGGACGTGGAGAGATTAGGTAGCCCCAGGACGTGGAGAGATTAGGTAGTCTCAGGACGTGGAGAGATTAGGTAGCCCCAGGACGTGGAGAGATTAGGTAGCCCCAGGACGTGGAGAGATTAGGTAGCCCCAGGACGTGGAGAGATTAGGTAGTATCAGGACGTGGAGAGATTAGGTAGCCCCAGGACGTAGAGAGAGTAGGTAGCCACGGGACGTGGAGAGATCAGGTAGCCCCAGGACGTGGAGAGATTAGGTAGTCTCAGGACGTGGAGAGATTAGGTAGCCCCAGGACGTGGAGAGATTAGGTAGCCCCAGGACGTGGAGAGATTAGGTAGTCCCAGGACGTGGAGAGATTAGGTAGCCCCAGGACGTGGAGAGATTAGGTAGCCCCAGGATGTAGAGAGAGTAGGTAGCCACGGGACGTGGAGAGATTAGGTAGCCCCAGGACGTGGAGAGATTAGGTAGCCCCAGGACGTTAAGAGATTAGGTAGTCTCAGAACGTGGAGAGATTAGGTAGCCCCAGGACGTGGAGAGATTAGGTAGCCCCATGACGTGAACAGATTAGGTAGCCCCATGACGTGGAGAGATTAGGTAGCCCCAGGACGTGGAGAGATTAGGTAGTCTCAGGACGTGGAGAGATTAGGTAATCTCTGGACGTGGAAAGAATAGGTAGCCCAAGGACGTGGAGAGATTAGGTAGCTGCATGACGTGAACAGAGTAGGTAGCCCCATGACGTGGAGAGATTAGGTAGCCCAGGACGTGGAGAGATTAAGTAGCCCCAGAACGTGGAGAGATTAGGTAGGCACGGGACGTGGAGAGATTAGGTAACCCCAGGACGTGAAGAGATTAGGTAGTCTCAGGACGTGGAGAGATTAGGTAGCCCCAGGACGTGGAGAGATTAGGTAGCCGCATGACGTGAACAGAGTAGGTAGCCCCATGACGTGGAGAGATTAAGTAGCCCCAGAACGTGGAGAGATTAGGTAGGCACGGGACGTGGAGAGATTAGGTAACCCCAGGACGTGGAGAGATTAGGTAGCCCCAGGACGTGGAGAGATTAGGTAGCCCCAGGACGTGGAGAGATTAGGTAGTCTCAGGACGTGGAGAGATTAGGTAGCCCCAGGACGTGGAGAGATTAGGTAGCCCCAGGACGTGGAGAGATTAGGTAGCCCCAGGACGTGGAGAGATTAGGTAGTATCAGGACGTGGAGAGATTAGGTAGCCCCAGGACGTAGAGAGAGTAGGTAGCCACGGGACGTGGAGAGATCAGGTAGCCCCAGGACGTGGAGAGATTAGGTAGTCTCAGGACGTGGAGAGATTAGGTAGCCCCAGGACGTGGAGAGATTAGGTAGCCCCAGGACGTGGAGAGATTAGGTAGTCCCAGGACGTGGAGAGATTAGGTAGCCCCAGGACGTGGAGAGATTAGGTAGCCCCAGGATGTAGAGAGAGTAGGTAGCCACGGGACGTGGAGAGATTAGGTAGCCCCAGGACGTGGAGAGATTAGGTAGCCCCAGGACGTTAAGAGATTAGGTAGTCTCAGAACGTGGAGAGATTAGGTAGCCCCAGGACGTGGAGAGATTAGGTAGCCCCATGACGTGAACAGATTAGGTAGCCCCATGACGTGGAGAGATTAGGTAGCCCAAGGACGTGGAGAGATTAGGTAGTCTCAGGACGTGGAGAGATTAGGTAATCTCTGGACGTGGAAAGAATAGGTAGCCCAAGGACGTGGAGAGATTAGGTAGCGCCAGGACGTGGAGAGATTAGGTAGCCCCAGGACGTGGAGAGATTAGGTAGTCTCAGGACGTGGAGAGATTAGGTAGCCCGAGGACGTGGAGAGATTAGGTAGCCCCAGGACTTGGAGAGATTAGGTAGCCCCAGGACGTGGAGAGATTAGGTAGTCTCAGGACGTAGAGAGATTAGGTAGCCCCAGGACGTAGAGAGAGTAGGTAGCCACAGGACGTGGAGAGATTAGGTAGCCCCAGGACGTGGAGAGATTAGGTAGCCCCAGGACGTGGAGAGATTAGGTAGCCACGGGACGTGGAGAGATTAGGTAGTCTCAGAACGTGGAGAGATTAGGTAGCCCCAGGACGTAGAGAGAGTAGGTAGCCACGGGACGTGGAGAGATTAGGTAGCCCCAGGACGTGGAGAGATTAGGTAGCCCCAGGACGTGGAGAGATTAGGTAGCCCCGGGACGTTGAGAGATTAGGTAGTCTCATAACGTGGAGAGATTAGGTAGTCTCAGAACGTGGAGAGATTAGGTAGCCCCAGGACGTGGAGAGAATAGGTAGCACCATGACGTGGAGAGATTAGGTAGCCCCAGGACGTGGAGAGATTAGGTAGTCTCAGGACGTGGAGAGAATAGGTAGCACCATGACGTGGAGAGATTAGATAGTCTCAGAACGTAGAGAGGTTAGGTAGCCACAGGACGTGGAGAGATTAGGTAGCTCCATGACGTGAACAGATTAGGTAGCCCCATGACGTGGAGAGATTAGGTAGCCCCAGGACGTGGAGAGATTAGATAGCCTGAGGACGTGGAGAGATTAGGTAGCCCCAGGACGTGGAGAGATTAGGTAGCCCCAGGACGTGGAGAGATTAGGTAGCCCCAGGACGTGGAGAGAATAGGTAGCCCCGAGACGTGGAGAGATTAGGTAGCCACGGGACGTGGAGAGATTAAGTAGCCCCAGGACGTGGATAGATTAGGTAGCTCCAGGATGTGGATAGATTAGGTAGCCCCAGGACGTGGAGAGAATAGGTAGTCTCAGGACGTGGAGAGATGAGGTAGCCCCAGGACGTGGAGAGATTAGGTAGCACCAGGACGTGGAGAGATTAGGTAGTCTCCGAACGTGGAGAGATAAAGTAGCCCCAGGACGTGGAGAGATTAGGTGGTCTCAGGACGTGGAGAGATTAGATAGCCCCAGGACGTGGAGAGATTAGGTAGCTGCATGACGTGAACAGAGTAGGTAGCCCCATGACGTGGAGAGATTAGGTAGCCCAGGACGTGGAGAGATTAAGTAGCCCCAGAACGTGGAGAGATTAGGTAGGCACGGGACGTGGAGAGATTAGGTAACCCCAGGACGTGGAGAGATTAGGTAGTCTCAGGACGTGGAGAGATTAGGTAGCCCCAGGACGTGGAGAGATTAGGTAGCCGCATGACGTGAACAGAGTAGGTAGCCCCATGACGTGGAGAGATTAAGTAGCCCCAGAACGTGGAGAGATTAGGTAGGCACGGGACGTGGAGAGATTAGGTAACCCCAGGACGTGGAGAGATTAGGTAGCCCCAGGACGTGGAGAGATTAGGTAGCCCCAGGACGTGGAGAGATTAGGTAGTCTCAGGACGTGGAGAGATTAGGTAGCCCCAGGACGTGGAGAGATTAGGTAGCCCCAGGACGTGGAGAGATTAGGTAGCCCCAGGACGTGGAGAGATTAGGTAGTATCAGGACGTGGAGAGATTAGGTAGCCCCAGGACGTAGAGAGAGTAGGTAGCCACGGGACGTGGAGAGATCAGGTAGCCCCAGGACGTGGAGAGATTAGGTAGTCTCAGGACGTGGAGAGATTAGGTAGCCCCAGGACGTGGAGAGATTAGGTAGCCCCAGGACGTGGAGAGATTAGGTAGTCCCAGGACGTGGAGAGATTAGGTAGCCCCAGGACGTGGAGAGATTAGGTAGCCCCAGGATGTAGAGAGAGTAGGTAGCCACGGGACGTGGAGAGATTAGGTAGCCCCAGGACGTGGAGAGATTAGGTAGCCCCAGGACGTTGAGAGATTAGGTAGTCTCAGAACGTGGAGAGATTAGGTAGCCCCAGGACGTGGAGAGATTAGGTAGCCCCATGACGTGAACAGATTAGGTAGCCCCATGACGTGGAGAGATTAGGTAGCCCCAGGACGTGGAGAGATTAGGTAGTCTCAGGACGTGGAGAGATTAGGTAGTCTCAGGACGTGGAGAGATTAGGTAGTCTCAGGACGTGGAGAGATTAGGTAGCCCGAGGACGTGGAGAGATTAGGTAGCCCCAGGACTTGGAGAGATTAGGTAGCCCCAGGACGTGGAGAGATTAGGTAGTCTCAGGACGTAGAGAGATTAGGTAGCCCCAGGACGTAGAGAGAGTAGGTAGCCACAGGACGTGGAGAGATTAGGTAGCCCCAGGACGTGGAGAGATTAGGTAGCCCCAGGACGTGGAGAGATTAGGTAGCCACGGGACGTGGAGAGATTAGGTAGTCTCAGAACGTGGAGAGATTAGGTAGCCCCAGGACGTAGAGAGAGTAGGTAGCCACGGGACGTGGAGAGATTAGGTAGCC
Source organism: Flabesymbios commensalis (assembly GCA_964017125.1). Taxonomy (NCBI): domain Eukaryota; kingdom Metazoa; phylum Annelida; class Polychaeta; order Terebellida; family Flabelligeridae; genus Flabesymbios; species Flabesymbios commensalis. The sequence continues at coordinate 33,635,700 of OZ024904.1, read as the reverse complement.
CCAGGACGTGGAGAGATTAGGTAGCCCCAGGACGTGGAGAGATTAGGTAGCCCCGGGACGTTGAGAGATTAGGTAGTCTCATAACGTGGAGAGATTAGGTAGTCTCAGAACGTGGAGAGATTAGGTAGCCCCAGGACGTGGAGAGAATAGGTAGCACCATGACGTGGAGAGATTAGGTAGCCCCAGGACGTGGAGAGATTAGGTAGTCTCAGGACGTGGAGAGAATAGGTAGCACCATGACGTGGAGAGATTAGATAGTCTCAGAACGTGGAGAGGTTAGGTAGCCACAGGACGTGGAGAGATTAGGTAGCCCCATGACGTGAACAGATTAGGTAGCCCCATGACGTGGAGAGATTAGGTAGCCCCAGGACGTGGAGAGATTAGGTAGTCTCAGGACGTGGAGAGATTAGGTAGTCTCAGGACGTGGAGAGAATAGGTAGCCCCAGGACGTGGAGAGATTAGGTAGCACCAGGACGTGGAGAGATTAGGTAGCCCCAGGACGTGGAGAGATTAGGTAGTCTCAGGACGTGGAGAGAATAGGTAGTCTCAGAACGTGGAGAGATTAGGTAGCCCCAGGACGTTGAGAGATTAGGTAGGCACGGGACGTGGAGAGATTAGGTAGCCCCAGGACGTGGAGAGATTAGGTAGCCCCAAGACGTGGAGAGATTAGGTAGCCACGGGACGTGGAGAGATTAAGTAGCCCCAGGACGTGGAGAGATTAGGTAGCCCCAGGACGTGGAGGGATTAGGTAGTACCAGGACGTGGAGAGATTAGGTAGCCCCAGGACGTGGAGAGATTAGGTAGCCCCAGGACTTGGAGCGATTAGGTAGCCAGAATAAGTGGTACTTTTTAGTCAATGGTTCTCAATTCGGCTACTATGTTGAGCATTTAGTAGTTATTTTTTGACCACGTGGTATGAAGCAAAATTCCAGTCAGCGGCATTGTATTGTCTGGATGTCAGCCACAATCATTCCATGTACTAAGCCTTGCATACACATGATAGAGTTGACGTTGGTGGAAAAAAAACTTCTGTGAATGATTCAAAGCATCGCCATGTTGATTGGATAGATTGTACGGCGATACCACTGGTCACGCACCTATAAATATGTGCAGTTTCACAAGGTAATTAGTCATTTTGAATTTTATCTCATTTCACTTTGCTAAATAAAACTAATTTGGATCATTTAATTGTTCAACATAGTAATTGGATTGATTTTATTATTTTGCACCTTCACTGGAGCAGTCAGTCCACTATACAACTTTTACACGAAACAATTATAAAGCTCTGCAATTTTTTCATAATTCCGTTCATATAGTACACCTACTACTGAAATATCACAGCTGTCATCGTGATAATTCATATGATTAATTAGTTTTCTACCCACGGTTAACTCAGTCTATTCTGATTTTTAGAAAGGGCCGTACAACACATGACACCATACGTTATTTGTTCCATTTGATTTGACATAACTTTTGCAATTTTGAACTTTGATGTGTTGATAAACATTGTATTTCCATATGCCGGCCTAGCCACTATGAAAAACAATATTGAGAAATATATGCTATATTAATTGATTATGCTCTCTACGGCTCATTTTGAGTCACCCATATTAAGATTTCACATAAAATCCATATCATATCAAATAAACGTCATTAGTTTACCTGATCATACAAATTATGCAAGGAAAATGAATGTTGCTTCGGGACGAACATATATTTGAGAGGGGTGTATGTAGTCGGGTGTGTGTCCGAGATGGACTGGACTTATATTATCAATTCCCAGCGAGCACTTAACATTTGTATAACATTTCTACAACGCCGGCCCAACGTTGAAGACGTTGGGCCGACGTTGTATAGATGGTATACAAATGTTTTGTGTTTGCTGGGTCTGACCATCGAGTTAACTCTTTGGCTCAGCTGGTAGCTCTCATGCATCACAATGTCAGCTGTGTCGGCAGCAGTTCGATTCCCGGGCTGGGCAGTTTCAACCCTGTTACAGTAATATGCAGTTTCGAATAAACTTTAGAAACTAGACTTGTCATATTTTTTAATTTTACCAGTTTTATCAGATTTTGGTCAATATTTTTTGTTAAACGTCCGAGTTGTCGCGCAAGCTGAAAACACGCAGGTAAACAAATCTTATATTCGTACACATAATCATTACATCTTTTAAATAACTAGGAACGGTATTATTATACATTTCACAAGCTATATTGGCAAAGCTGGAATATGGTGTGAGTAACCATATTAAACACAAGACTTCGTATTTCTGATATCCAGAATCCTTTTAATCCCACCACTTTTAAAAATCTCCTTCTTCTATTCACATTGAGCTGATATATAAAATTGAATTAATATTACCTTATAGCAAAATAAAGTTCAGGGCAACTTTATTAAGATGAAATAACCATTTTATTTTAGCAGAATTTTATTCGAAATATACTATTCATAAATGTGAGTGTTAATGATTTTAACGAAAAGTGTTATTTCTGTAAATAATTGTTTTATATTAGGCACTATTATCAATAAAAACATTTTCCAAAGATTTATGCTGAACATTTATTTAGAAAATATGTTTTGTTTAAAGACTGAGCTTAGGGCGAGGCAGATATAATCACACATCAGCTGGTAAAATAATCTTATCATTAAACATAACCTTCAACAAGATATCAAGTTTTTGCTCATCCTTAACACAATACTGGAATCAATCACGGAGGTATCGCCTTACATGTGTGTTGACTAGATGAAAATTAGCATATTTATCTGCATTAAGGGAATATAAACAGGCATCATACACTTTTTGAAAAATGGTTCTTGTAGGTTTTTTGTTGTATATTAATATAGAGAAAGGTTTATTTGTCTATTTTTTCCAATATAACAATGAACATTCAATAACCCTTTGTCAATGGACGTATATCACTGCATTCTTGTGAATACCATCATTAATGCATAATCACGCATCATATAGAGGCGTGGTGAAAACTACATGGAAATTATATATTATACATTGTCAGTGTTTGATGAAAAATATTCTAATGAGAAGAATGTGGGTCGTCATAAAAATATGTACCACATTTGCATGATACTCCTCTGTTCATTGTCATTTCAACTGCTTGTTATTGTTATGTTTTTCATTGCTACAGGTAACGATGTACATGATTTATTGCGATATAAACGACACGATGGTAAACGTAACTATTGGTATTTCTGTTGTTGTAATTCTTATAAAAACCCTCCATAGTATTGCAAAGACCCTGGGTGAACGCTGGCTCAATATTGTGCCAATGTTTCTGTCAACCTTAAATCTAGTGTCAACACATTAGTAATAACATGACAGCTTAGAGTGTTGTTTTTTATCATTACATTTGATAAAAAAGCCACTGGCAAACATGGTGAATTAACTTCTGTCTTTTGTCTTGTCGTGAGGATGGATGGATACTTGATACCTTCTACTTCGCAAGACGCTGAATCAATGTTGGAATAACGTTGGTCCACCGTTATAGACGGTGGACCAACGTTAACATTGATCCAACGTCTTGTATGTGCTTGGTAGCCAACTATCCCAATGACATATGCAGCTGACCTCACATACTAATGGCGACACTCATCTCTTCGTGTGTGAAAATCTAACAGTAGCCAATCAGGGATCGTGTTTAGCAATCATGACATTTTCAGTTTCAGAGAATCCACATCCGTCATTCAACTATTATGACAGTAAGTGTTATGTTATGACTAGACTTCGACACATGATATCATTTTTCAGTGATCGAATTGACTATTTCACAAACCTTTTCATAGTTCTTCTTTGCATAATGTAGGCTTATTTACGTGTATTCATAGCAACGCTTTAATAATTTTTAAAATTGGAACAGTTTATCACATGTAATGTACAAGAGTATCTCTAAGGCAGGCGAGACTTCTTGGTTAACTGATCATAATATTTAGGCCTACTTCCTATAGATCACACACCTTAGAACGTTGCCCATGCTGTGCATGCGGTTGGACCTACAACCTCTTCTCAGAATTTCGTGACTACCTACCTACTTTGAATCTCCATTCGTTAATTCATTAAGGTTTGCAATGATATATTGCGTTTAAAATCTTTTCAGCAACGCCAATGAATAATAGAAAATACATTGTAGCCCCAGTAAGGCTTTACCCAGCTAACATAAAACATTTGTATGACATTTATGCAATGTTGGACCGACGTCGGAGTCGTTTGGCCGATGTTGTATAAATGTGGGATGTACAGCACGGTAATCAATGTAAGACCAAATTTAATACCCCTATGCCCCCCTTTCTATCAGTCTAACACTCGCCAATCTAATTGAGGTACTGACAATGGTACTTATTGATGTACACGTGGTAATTATATATTTAGCAGACAAATGAAGGTCACAAATAAATATCTTGGAAAACATTATTAGATTCCAGCGTAGACAGCGTGACTAAATAATTAAATTGTAAGATACAGTAACATTCTAAGTGTCATTCCAATGGTAGCCTATGTTACTGACACCTAGCCAATCCATCTGGGTGCAAATTACCCTTGTATATTATATGTAAAAGATGTGTTTACGTATATGACACTCGGTACTCGCTGACAGGGAATTATTATGAAAACTCTACATCATCATGTAGGCCCGGTAAATTAATTTATAGTTTATGTTGTCTGTGGGCCAAGAACAGCTGATTTCCTAATAGGTAAATATGAGTGGTTGAGTACAATGAAACTTTATAATATATGAAACTGTTTATACGCATTATTTATTCAGAAATAATCTGACTTAGAAATAATTCAGATCTAAAGATGTTTTCAATTGCCACCGGATATTTCTAGGAGGTGAACAAAGTGATCGGGTTCAGTAATGTACACCAGGCGCGGTAAATGGAACTAGATGGTTGGTGGTAGCTCGCTAGCTGGACCAATGAAGTGCTCAAAATTATAGTCAGCGTTTGGACGGTAATGTTTCACGTAAATACAAACAAATTACGGTACAGAGACACACACCAGTATCGGATAGCATAACAAGTAAGCAGTTACCGCATTTTAGATTTGCATTGCAGAATAGTCTCGGGTTTTCATTAAATGCGACCATTGAAATAAAATAAAAATGTTAACAAATTTTCAACTTATATATTCAATTATTTTCCATTGCTCAAAATTCAATTTGTTAGGTTGACAAAAAACTATTATATATTTTTTTCCTAACCCTTTCAGCGCGGGGGAACTGATGTCTACAGACGGTCCCCTCGCTGAGAGAATTAAAAAATATATGGCCGTAGACCCATAACATCGGTATTCAAATGAAGCGGAAATAGCTAACTAAGCCATTTATGATGAATTCAAATTGGGAGGTTGTAAGATTATTAACAAAATAGCGAGCGACGCTATTTGGATCATCCCTCAATCAATGACAACAATACGCGGCTGCTTGACGACTGGAAGTTTATAACCGAAAGCTGTATAGATTTGCCAAAATATTTAGCAAAAACACTAGGCCGGTAGGCCTATTTTTGCAATTTTAACGACCATCCAATGAGACGATTGTTTGCACAGGGGGGGGGGGGGCATGTCTGTCGTCGTTATAGTTTTAATTTATCTCTGGGAATTCTAATTCTATCATGGTTCGACATTGTGCAAATGAATCGAACTTGGCAATTTGATTGCACATTGGATTACGATTCTTGGAAATATGTAGGCCTACTAACGTTTTTATCTGGGGACGAATTATGCGAATAATCATGCTGAGACATTTGAAAAGGTCACGCATGCTGCAGAATTAACTTTAAGCCGACCAGCAACAATGTGTGACTCTGGCAATACTATTATCCGAATCTTCAAGCATTTTTGGTCATTGGAGGCAGTTGTTCTGGGTTCAAGTGCATATTGTTCATCATGTTGAGTCTCAGCCTCCTAATAATAATTATGATAAGCTGATAAAAGTATTAAATTAGATCAGCATGCACGAATTTGTGACACAACGGGGCACAAACTGCTCGTGACATGCTTCGTGATCACTTGTGCATGTACCATGCATGGGCGGGCGATTCTGTTACGACACCGGACATCCTGCCCGATCTATAAATACCCATATCTGCAAATACCCATATCTGCAGTCTTCCTGACATATTTCTGTCGTATTTACGATACGAGGCGTGCCAATGATTATATCGCTTTTTGTTTTCTACTTGTATAACGAATTACTGCTGCTTTTGGACTTGACATGATTGACTGACATAGCTGTACCTTGCAGTATTAAATCGTTTTCGCCAAATCGCCAATGCTTAATGCTGAGATTGTGTCAGTCGTACTTCGAATTCGTGCAGGTTTGAAGTCACCATTAGGCATGCTGTGGTCAGGCCGGAGCCGCACGAATAAGACATCCATTTCAGACTACAACCCCGTGGACCACCTAAAGCCATTTCACTTTTGTTCACAGACCTCGAGAAAAACGTCGGGAATGTCACGATTCAATCTAAGTCTTCAGATTTTTCGATTTTTCTAGGGCCTATATCAAATTTTACAGCCAAGCAGCTATCGTGTTTTGCTGGAGAATGTTTTTATTCACCTGTTCACCTTAAATACACTACTAAGTAATTATACCGTCGAGATAATATACGTTATATTTTTGTCTTGAAAAAAATTGATTGCTTACACAATCTGACTTTGCAGCGAAATAGACAACAAAAGACAAACTCCTTTTAATATAAAAGTGACAGACCTGTCTGTCAGGTCACCATGGTCGGTAGCTGATTGTTACCTATGTGGTTTATATAGAGCTTCGTATAGTAAACATGATAAATTATCGGTCCGATTACATACATTGCACAGTGCTTGTTTACGCCCTTTAAGTTACTTGATTCTATTCAGTTCTAGTGTTTATGCTCTTCTTGTTAATCCGAGTATCGTATTTATCAAATTAGTCATTTTATCAATGCTAAAATAATCTTATTTTAGATATTTCGCATTTGCAAAGCACAAGAAGTAAAACAAATCTCTATTTATTTCCGATTATTTTCTAGATATACATTCTGCGCATTTATGCATGTTAATCGCCGGTTCGCGTGCACCCGGCACGTTCTCGGTGAATATTTATATGGAGGCATGGTTAGTTTATAAACCGGTTATTGTTCGGAGTACGCCCTCGGAACAGCACGCTACAAATAATTAATGAGATTGCGTGAAAGCCTGTGTCATAAAACCTTGGAAAAACTTCAAGCTGCTCAACTGGCTTTAAAGCGCAGAACCGGAATCTACAGTCCCTTATGGAGAAAAAATTGACGACATAATTAAACATGTTACCTGTAAAGCTCCAGCCTCTGAAGTGGGGATTTTCAACACTGCCCCAGTCTTGACCCAATGCTAGCGCAACTTTTGGTCAAGGCTGTAGCAGCAGTGGACAGTGTCAAGGCCACGCGTGTCATGTCAATAATAATTGACGTATATGACCATGACAAGTCGACTTCTATTACAACATCAAAACATGGACGGACTGTTCCCTTGATATAACATAAGGATTAGGCCTTGTTCTGTTCAAAACGCAATCGTTCAACGGCAATTTTTTAATTGATAATTTGTCAGAATATACATTGCATTACATAATCCATTGCATTTTTCAGGTCTACACCATTCACTGTCGTTTTCTTACCTCCGACAGGCTATGTTTTTAGTCGTGTTTGTTGGTTGGTTTGTCTTTCTGCCCTGCCTCTCTCTGTCTGTCCGTCCGGTTTACTCAAAAGTAATGCATGGATTTGCATAATATTTTTGCCAGAGGTGTGTCCCGGCCAAGAAACAATCGTATTTTGGGGATGTACCGGATTTGTACTCGGATCCAGGATCCAGATCCAATCCGGATCGCACGGATTTACATGATAATTTTACCAGAAGTGTGTCTCTGGCCAAATACAAAGCCATTAAGTTTTGGGGATGATCCGAATTACGATCCGCATCCAGAATCTGGATTACGATAATTAATTTCGGCGGAGGTTCGCAGTATATATCTGACTGACTCATTATCTAGTATTTCTACTGTATTTATAGAACTCAACCATCGCTCACCCTTCACAAACCATTAATGTTCAGAAAAGTTATGTTAATAAATAGTAATTTCAAATCCAAAAAATCACAAGCAAAGAGCCGACAATAATGTTCACTTCACCCTTGGCCACGATACCTGTTCTCGGTCATATGTCATTACATGAGCATGAACATCCCGCTGCCATTTTGGCGCTGGTATTTAGTACAAAAATTACTCTCTACTAGATAGTATAGGTTTTACACTTGAGTCAAGTGAAGCACGTGGAGATTAGTAATTTTCCCAAATACCGCCTTCAAAATTTCAGTTTGGCTCACACATTTGAAAAAATATACCCGTTTATGATATTCGCCAACGGCTTAAAAAGTGATTTTACATAGTAATCTCGTGATGTCAGTAGATACACTCATCTGGCTAAAAAATGGAAATGTAGAGTATCCTTTGCTCTATGTTTATTGTTTATTGCTTATATTATTGAGGCCAACAAAACGCTGCCACTACCGAGTATTTAAATAGCACACAGAGTCTGTAATTATGTAAAATCTGCGATAATATCTCCACACATAATAACATGTTACTGTTACACATACATACATGTTTGCGGATACAGTTATCAATGGCCCCGTACAAAGATAAACAACAGTAACTGCCTACTTTTCAAGTAAGCAGTTACTGCTGTTCGGCTTTGTACGGCAGAATAATACCGGCGTGTTGCTTATTGATGTAGTCGCTCATTGATTAATGATCGAGCTACAATTTACTTATCAGTGACAGGGCAATAATCGAACAGATAAAGTGAACTGAGGACAGGAAATTGATTTTGATGCAAGTACCCGCAAGTATACGATCCACGGCCATAGATTTTCAACCTTGACTTTTGAATAAGATATTGAAAACTGCCGCACCTGCTTGAAGAATATTGAACAGATTCTACAAGGTTTGATTCGTCTGCTGCTTTGTTTCGTCTCTTGTATCAGATCGAAAAAAGGTAGTGGTTAGCACCGCTGCCTTTCACGCCAGAGTTCGGGGTTCGGTTCCCGGTCTCGGCGGTTTGAAAAAAAAAAAAAATGTTTCTTTCCCATCCACGTGTAAAACTCACTAGTGTGGGGTGCCTCCTTGACCGAGAGGTAGCGTGCTCGGCCTCAGACCGCCAGGGCTCGAATTTCGAATCCTGTGTGTGGAGGACAGTGTCATCTCATTCATCTCACCATCCTCAGGAGGTTCTCCTGGCCCAGTTTAGCCTATATGTGCACAAAGGTGGCCTAAAGCCCGATTCATTTCATTTATCAGATCGAAATATGTGACCGTTCTCTATGTTTTATTAAGAGGTAGAGTATTTTATATTCCATATCACCTTAAGTTATTGAGGATTTAAATCTATAATGATTACAATTTCCATTTATACCACTAAAGCAAAATCTAGTATAGTTTTATTACACAGACAGTATTCACAGGATATCCCCAGATAGCTCAGCAGTCAATATCACAGGGCCATAATAAATACAATACTGCATTTTTAACCATTATGACACAGGCGACGCTTCTAAATAAATTGTATCTCCTATTTTAAAACACAAATATTGACATAAATTGATCAAAATAATATGCAGGATGCAGATGTCAAATAAATGATCAATTTATCGTTTCATCGTAGTAAAGTATAATTTATGTCTTGAAAAGACAGAAAATAGTCTAGGCCTATACATGGGGTATGTGGTGCTGGCAAATCTGTTAGCAATGTCAGCTTCGGACATGTCGTTGAAAATCAAAACATACTTCACCTAAAACAGCAATGTAAAAATGATGTCGCTAACAAAAAATATAATTTCTATAAGATGCAAATGAATCTAAAAATGACAATAATGCTTTGTCTAAGGTCTTCTACGAGAGCCATACACACAGACAAATTACATCGAGAAAGAAACACACCCCGTCCTTGGTCTTTGTAAAAAATACCTTGTGAATAATTATAAGGACAGTTACCCTGTGGTCTTTACAAAGATAAAAAAGCAGTAACTGCTTACTTTTCACATAAGCAGTTACTGGTCTTTGACCAAACATTTTATGGTGAGGACGCAACCAAGCAGGATGTAAATAGTACAGGTTGCGTCCAGCAAATATGAGACGTGGACTCAAAGTTGTTTTAATGCTGGGCCAGCGTCGTAGACGCTGTCCACATTGAGTCAACTTCGTATTTTTTCTGGGGGGGGGGGGGTGTCCATTGTCATCTTCATTCTTAACCTGTGTTTTATATCATGTCTGTGAGAAATATACCCACAGGGGCTTGTCTACTTCATTGTTATCCTGCTCTTTGAACAATCCTTCTATTGTCCACCTCGCCGTACGAACATCTACATCATGTGGGAAGGTATATGTCTAACAAGGTAAAATAATAATTGCAATCTTCTCTTTACTGTATTATCAGAGGTGAGGAGACTTCATTATAGCTCTCAAGTACGTCTGAAGAAAACCATATAATTGTACCGTGCAAAGCCAAAAGTAAATGCATAAGTTTCCGATTAGCTGTTATTATTACCTGTTGGCTTTGAACGAGCAGAATAGCAAACAATGTACATTTTAGATCTATTGTGTTTAGTTGTACTTTTCCTTCATTTCAAACCATCACGTCAGACATTTCAGATTGCCGCTTGTAAAAATTAATAAAGCAGCCGCATGCATGATCTAACATGTCTAATGCAATCTTCAAAATAGCAACATATGATTGTAAAAACATAACAGACTCAGCTTACTGACGTCGTCACCCGGCGGAATGAAAAGACAGTCAAAATGTTAGAACCATAATAGCAGCCCATACTATTGTTCATATCATACAAATATACAAAATCGAAATATAACCACTCTAAACTCTTTGAGCGCGGCATAGCTTCCTGAAATGTTTAATTTTTTTAAAGCTGGTACGCAAACCAATTGGTCAAAACTTAACAAATACCCCGACGTTGTAAAACTGCACTTTTTATATTTTGAAATAGTCATGCATCGTTTAAATCTGCAACCGAACATTTAAAAAGCAATCAGTAGATTATTCATGGGAAACTGTTGAAATGCGCATATATAAAAGTCATTCGCACTGAAATAGTTCACGTATTGATACATGATTGATTGATTGATTGCTTGATCGATTGATCGATCAATCGATCGATCGATCGATCGATCGATTGATTGATTGATTGATTGATTGATTGATTGATTGATTGATTGATTGATTGATTGATTGATTGATTGATTGATTGATTGATTGATTGATTGATTGATTGATTGATTGATTGATTGATTGATTGATTGATTGATTGATTGATTGATTGATTGATTGATTGATTGATTGATTGATTGATTGATTGATTGATTGATTGATTGATTGATTGATTGATTGATTGATTGATTGATTGATTGATTGATTGATTGATTGATTGATTGATTGATTGACAATAGCACAAACTGTTCAATGACACGGTATGTACATCACTCTGTATTAAAGTCACCCTTGTAGTAATTCGCATAGAGTGGATAATTTTTCTGACCAAAAATCTGTATCAATGACACTTGTGCTAACTGATTGGCCCAGATCGCATTCCTGTCGGCCATTGTGAAATAAATCGGATGAAAAATGAGACCTTGGCTGGGTCACAAATGCTAGTGACTTAAAGAATACGTGGGTAAGTCCATGTGTTTCGGTAAATGGGTTATTTTATTAATGCTTATGCACATTTGTGTTTTATTAAAAAAAATAAAGTTATTTTTAGTAAAAGTCGGGACCCGCTGGCTATTCAGGACTCGATGTGGATGAAGTTATTACAACGCCTTACCGCTGCAGTACTGAGGGGGTTGGGCTACTCGCCAATAATGAGGTACTAGTGATCAGTATCAAATCATAAACTACCACCCGATACTCCCCGGGGGAGAGGGGCATGGTATTATGTACGGTAAGACAATAAGTGGGTATAAGTAGTACATGCTAGGGATACTTAACCAAAAAAATAAACTATTATCTGTGGGAGATCTGCGGTATTCCTAGGTATACGTTTGTTGTAGTGTGAACACCTTGTTGGTTCCAAGCTGCACGTCTGGCGCGCATTCTTCATATTGATGTCTTTGCTTTACGGATATATAAGGACAAAGAGGAGTATAGGAGATATCAGGTAAGATTATTAAAGCTTTATATAAATAAATATATTAGATATGGCTATTTGTGAGCGATTTAAGTAAGTACATGTAATCATGCATTTCTCTACAATACTATACGACAAAGCACCTTCTAGAACCTTTTGTTAAACGTGTCTAACAACGTAGAAGAGAACTAACTCTATGGTAGGCTGGTAACTAAAATGACGATTCTATAGCTATGTTCTTTTTATAATTATTAAAAAAATAATGCGCACAATATATATTAGGACATTTTGAAACCAGCATCATATAATATTTATTACAAACTTCGGTCTGATGAAATCAAAATACACCCTATAAGAAGACTTGGGCTTATGTGGAGTTCCAGCACAGTCCACTTAACAATGTACATGCCTGCAGACATGAACACGAGAAAGTACAAAAACAGTGAAAATCCCAGTAAGAAGGACTAACATACGCCCCGCTGACTTGGATCAACAGAGCACGTGTCATGGGGTTTACAAAACCTACTCCTTCGTGGTCGGCGACATGTTGGCGTTGGCCCAGCATTGGACCAACTTCCCCTGGATATACCCCCTCCACCCCTGTAGACAGTGATTGTGCCGGGCTGCATGCCGACAGAGGGGGCTATTGTCATTGTTAGGCCGGCCCGTCAGGTGTTGCGTTTCACACCGGCCAATTACTTTGCCATGGGGTACCCTAAATGGGTACATGGTAGACTATCGTATATTTGATCTGGCTTTGTTTCAAAATCCCACGTTCAAATTGACTACGTGTTTTTTTGTGAGTAACCTTATTTCCGTTTAATTATGTCGACCGTCATTTTCACCACCAATAATTATTGATTCGAGACCTTGTGAAATACTATTGTCAGCTTTTAATGACTCACCTTGTAGTTGTAGTCATGTTAATAAACTATTATAATAATATATTGGATTTTATAGGCTTAATATATGAAGATATATTAAATAGTGTCGCCGAATTTGTGTTAGATTGCTCTTGTTTCAAAATCTCTACAGATCAAGACAAATGGGAAAGTGGGAACAACTAGTTATTACAAAAATAAGTGTGTGCATCAACTGACCACTGACAGAGCTTTTTCTAGAACGTAACGTAATGTTTTGAAAACCATTTCATTTATTCCACGTGATGGAATGATAACGACCGATTGAATGTAACCGATTGAATAATTGTTTGTCAGTTAGTGAATACTTAACCAAAAAGGAGCTGTTCACAGTTGGGCAAATATAATGACCAACGTCGAGAATGGTAGCACTAAAGTATTCAACTTAGGGCCAGGGTTTATAATTTGCTACGTTTCATTTTCCGTCAATTATTTAACCTTCATACCAAAATGAGCAATATTTATTGTGACAATTAGACTGGGGGGGGGGGGGGAGTGGTTGCCAGGTAGAGATGCCAGAAGGGGTGTGGTCTGATCTCGCCACTGATACGTTGAGCTGATGCTGTCTTAATGTTGGGCCAGCGGTGCAGACGGTGGGCCAACATTAACCCAGCATTGGCTCAACGTCTCGTGTTTAATGGTGTGATCTGGTCACTGATACGCCACATGTACAGGTCCGTGATGAATAATAAATAACATACATTAACTCCCCCGTGCACCAGCCAAAAGGCAGTAACTTCTCATTTTAAAGCAAACAGTTACTACCTGTTGACTTTTCACAGCAGTACTACACACACTCTGAGCGCTAGGGCCGCTTTTGTTACTCGTGTGTATGTCTATGTAGGCCTGTACACGTGGTTAGCTAATAGTATGCTGTATATATCAGTACAATCAGTAAATTCATGTAAGTTTGACTTTAAATAAGGAATTAGTTCTACCTCTTATATCCACGTGTGATTTAAAATAGAGAGTATCTGAACTTTCTCTTATTTCCAATAGAAAAATGCTCTCAACTTTTTCGAATGATAACAAAATAGAAGAGAGAGAATTAAAATAAATTTAAACTTCAGATTCTTAGTGGATGCGCCCTTGGCTCTATTAGTAAGAAATACTACAAGAACAAGAAGAATGCTTCTTAATTTCACCACAAAATACACATAAAATTATTTAAATTCATACACAAAATGTACACTACAGGGTAATGACTAAGGAGACATACATAAAGATTTTGTAGGTGGCTGTCATTGATGCCACCTAAGTAAATGATGTATTAAACAATAATAGATAAACGATTTACAGCTGATATAATATTTTATATATAAAAAAAAAAATAAGATACAAAACATCATTATTGAATTCTACAGGATGAAAAATATATACGAAAAAAAATGTATATATCTCTCATAATTGTGCTGCTTCTCTTAAAATAATACTTTATAATGGCATTACAGACTCAAAAAACAAACAAAATATGGTGGAAATTGAATAGTAATAGTATAAGTTCAAGACGTGAATCAAACAAAACACCAGTCTTAGAGGTGAGACTATTACAGTTTCACAGTGTGTAGCAGAATGTTTTTGGCCAAGTTCCACATGGCTGGATCCCAAGAAGGTAGTAATAAACCAGATTGATCGACATGCTATTAATTGGCCACCCGCAGTCCTCACATAGACCTCACAATACTCGGCGAGTAATTATAGGGCAATCACTGGCCATATAGTCACTTATGTTTACAAGAAGTAAACGAGTCAAACTAGAGAGTTCTGCGTGACCATTATTGTATCTTGCATTATGTCAATGAACATAAATGTATTTATATGTGAAGAAGCGTCGATACACTGGCTTCAACCTTAACTCGACGAGGCCGCCATTAACGTGATCGCCTAGTCATATTGATAAGGGGAAACAAGGGTATTTCTTTGAAAACCCCGCGCAGTATCAGTGGAGTTTGAACCCGGGACGCATGTATGACAGGCGAGGCAGTTATAGGCGCTCTACCAAAGCGCCACGTCCCCTTTATTTATATGTAGGCCCTTCAACATGATCAGTATGAATCTGTCTTGGCCCACTACCGTAAAGCTAAGACGGTTTAATTTAAGCTTCAGTTACAAAGGTTCATATTCGCAATGGTTCCAATGGTTCGTACGAATTTTGGAGTTCGTATTCATTCTTGGGTCGGAGCATTTTTTAATATGGAGACCATGCCACGCCAAAGAAAGGATTTCCCGCTGCGTTCTGCTCATTTTACATGGACGTAGCGAGATCTTCATCGACGTAGCTCAGGTGTGATAAGGGTATTATATAAATTTATAGCTGATTTAAGTTATCGTGATTATCATAATTATGATGATTATAGGCTACTCAGAGCGGAGAGGGAGTGTCATAATATATTTTATAGTTTGAACATACACATGCCTGTCCTTTTTCATACAAAATAGTGTTGACGAAATTATGATATGATATAATGTTCTCATGAAATGATTTATCATCCACAACAACAATATATTGTTTTTATAATGACTGCATAATGGGTGGAATACATTGAACAATACACAATTCCGCTCATATGATATACTGTATGTTATAACATCATCCAATTATATGATATGTCATCTATTTCTCCTGGCTTCTTGGCAGACGTGAACGTGGGCGGTAACGTATAATTATCACTGACAAATATCACATGTAATATACTTTACAGCAACATATATGCTGCCAAATGATACACAAAAACCCAGTACCTCCTGCCGTATATCATATCACCAGTGGTATAATATCACTGCTTGAATGTACATAGGTTATTTTAGATATAGATAGAAGGAAGAAACAAAGATCCCAAAACCAAGGAATCCCAAAGTGCGGGGCACGCGTATGCACAAACACAAAACATTCTTATAACATTTGTACAACGTCGACCCAACGTATTCGACGCTGGTCCAACATTGTACAAATGGTATGCAAATGTTTTGTGTTTGCTGGGTAAGAACACTCGTTGATCTATGTGATGAGGGACATTTTGTTTCATTTTGTTTCTCCTTGTCACATTTGGTCCGATGAAAATCACTCACTCAGACCGCCAAGGTTCGAATTTCGAGTCTTGTGTCTGGAGGGCAGTGTCATCTAATTCATTTCCCTATTCCTGTATTCCTGGCCCGATTCAGCCTATATGTATGCAAAAGTGGCATTATTTATTCATTCATCAAAAGTGTAGACATGCCAAAAGTAATGTATAGGCCTTATATCAAATAATTTCATTTTTTTTCAATAAATTAATAAATGATATCATTATATACATAGAAACTGCATATTTCTGATATATCAATCTATTTGTGTTTATTTATTGATTTTTAAGGCTTTCACTTCTTTTATAAACTCGTCTTTTAAAATGTTCAAAATTCCATAACTTTGGTTTGAATAAAGATAATTCCTAACGGTTTGTGTCACAGTGTTTGTGTTCTCATTCACAATATTGCATCACCTTTTTTTCTGAAAAATATGCGATGCGAATGATTTTGTGCAGATGGGTCACAAATAGCGTCATTTCGCAATCATTTTCTAGGTGTTTTCGCGAAAGAAAATCCTCATATAAATCTGCACATTAAAAAATGAACGTTGTGTGATATAAATTATGTTCATATTATTAGTTTAACACATCTGAAGGTGCAAATAGTACAATGGAATATGCTCCTCAGCCAAGTTTAATAACAACCATTATCGAAATTAGGACTCCTAGCCAACACTGGTTGTTGGCTCACCGCCGACTCTTTGGAAATGTTGGGTTAACATTGAAGCAGTGTTGGGTCAACGTTAATTCTTTGCTGGCACGTAGAAAGGATTATGTACGTCGCTGACTATTTATTATTTTGAAAAAAATCATACCAGCTCAGATACTCAATCCAACACTTATGCTGCTACTTTCATTGTTTTATTTACAAAAACACTCAAACAATAATTGCTGTGACCTACCATATCAGTCAAGAGGGCAAAATATTGGAAGGACGTCAAAATATGATTTGGCGTCTAACTTGCCTGATATGCTGACAGTTTGCAATAAAACACCGTGCAAATGCCAAATTTTAAGCCAAGGTCGTTTTAATGCTGGACCACTCTCCGCGATGTTGGACCAGGAATAACCAACCTTTTGGTGATGTATCATATTTGCTGGTAAATTTTAATGACCATTTTAGAAAATTTGCCCCGCAAATTAGTCAAGTGATTGGAGGGACGATCTCAAAGACGTTACCACAGTATTACTCAGGTGATGTGAAACTTCTTTTATGTTTTCTAAATATGGTTTCCAAATTTATTTAACTATTTAATGCATCACTTTAAGTGTGGGGCACACAAAATTAATAATTGTCTAAGGATTCGCCGTTTCTGCTAAGTCATAATTAAATAATAAAAAATAAACAAAATAACTTATTTAACCGCTTGTGGTTTAAGTGTGTGAATTGAAAAAGTAAATGTATTAAGTATTTTTTTTATTACCATAAACATATTCTTAAAATGTGTAGGTGCATTTATTTATTTCAAATGAGGACAAGATTTCAGCCCACCTGAAGAACAACTGTGAAGGAGTAAATGTATAACATAATTAAAAACAAAAGATAAATATATACTCTCGCCCTTAACAATAAAATATTTTTTTGCGACAATATCGCCACAAGGAGAAACATTTGGCTGCGTGACTACAACATTACTTCCTCCAACATACCGAGCTACCCACACTCACATATATCTTCGCTGAAAAGTCGCATAAGAGCATGTCATTTTGTTGAAATCATCTCTCGCTCTCACGCCATCTTCTTCCGTTGTCTGGTATTTTAACAGCTCACCAGCCAATAAGAAATGCAATAAGTGAGCATAATTGCATACTGCTAAATATTTTATTAAGGCGCTGTTCACCTCTATTAAATCTTGGACTACTCAAACAAAGTATAACAGTGAGTGGTTGAAAGTATCGTATTAGAGCAGTGTGCATCATTATTCGTGATATTGATGGGCCTCCCTCACGAATACTCCCGACACACAGCCACAGCATTTTGACGGTTCTCGTGTCTCGCCTATATAAAGCATAGGCCTACTCATGTATATGGGGGGCCTAGCTACTGATTTTAGTTTTATGTGAATCATAGTCTCTTTACTGGCATACATCGCGACTTCCACCAATCAGGAGGCTTAAATAGAGCTAAAACTAATAGAGAATATTGGTCATGTACTTTAAAATGACACTTAATGAAGCAAATTACAATCTGCGACTACTGAAAAAAGGAAAGGGAGAAAACACGACAACAGAAATAAGAAAAAAACAGTCACTAACTATAACTGACTGACTGACTGACTGACTGACTGACTGACTGACTGATTGACTGACTGACTGACTGAATCAATCAATCAATCAATCAATCAATCAATCAATCAATCAATCAATCAATCAATCAATCAATCAATCAATCAATCAATCAATCAATCAATCAATCAATCAATCAATCAATCAATCAATCAATCAATCAATCAATCAATCAATCAATCAATCAATCAATCAATCAATCAATCAATCAATCAATCAATAAATTAATCAATCAATCAATCAGTCAGACAGTCAATCGATCAATCAATCAATCAATCAATCAATCAATCAATCAATCAATCAATCAATCAATCAATCAATCAATCAATCAATCAATCAATCAATCAATCAATCAATCAATCAATCAATCAATCAATCAATCAATCAATCAATCAATCAATCAATCAATCAATCAATCAATCAATCAATCAATCAATCAATCAATCAATCAATCAATCAATCTCTCTTTCGTCCTATCGCGCATTTGTCTACTGGTTCGTTCGGTTATTCTCATATTTGTATGGCGCAAATAATTCTCTAAAAAAAATATTTTTGAAATATGTCATAGCCCACCACTGAGTTTTAGTCATGGGTTGTGACAAACATGACTAACAAAAAAATGAAATGAATCGGGCTTTAGGCCACCTTTGTGCACATATAGGCTAAACTGGGCCAGGAGAACCTCCTGAGGATGGTGAGATGATTGAGATGACACTGTCCTCCAGACACAGGATTCGAAATTCGAGCCCTGGCGGTCTGAGGCCGAGCACGCCACCTCTCGGTCACGGAGGCTCCCCACAATACTAACTCTCACACGTGGATGGGGAAGAAACAATTTTGTTTCTTTCAAGCCGCCGAGACCGGGAACCGAACCCCGGACTCTGGCGTGAAAGGCAGCGGTGCTAACCACTACCCTAGGGCCCCCGCCCTATATGACTAACAATAGGTGGAAGGCTATATAGTACATTTAACATAACGCCATCATTTTATTTTTTCACCCTGGTGCTGATTTCAGACCTTAGTTCTATCCCCTTATCTGCTTATTGACACGATCAATCAAGCGTGGAGGCCTGAACATCAGATACCACAGATATGTAGGAGGCTATGGCACCCAAAAAGCTCAAAATCGATCCCATGCATCTGATACCAGACTGCACTGTAAATCCATAATTTAGACGAGCTCCAATGGTGTAATTCATGGTTTTGTGACTGGTGGTCTTTTTATTTTGATGTGTATCCCTAAATTTACCATTTTCACACAATAATTATACTATTTTACGTGGTATTTATTTTCGCAATTGTCGTTAAATTGCAAGCGAAATTCGCAAAAATAAGACTAAAACTTGCCAGATTTACAGTAGACGTATATCAGGCTGACTCTTGTTACGTGCTGCATTATTTGGCACGCATGTAATTATAAGTGGAGTATCTCCGGCAACTGATCAATTGCATCACCGCGCACGCAATGGGGATGTAATATCTTCAAACCTGGACGTTTCCTGTCTGAATAATATTTACCAATTTATACTAAATTTTAAAAGATGTTATTTCACCTACTTATCAGATCCTTGTATTTTCGTTTCCAAAAGAACTATGAAAAGAATCATATCATCCCGAAGCAGCCACTCTGGCTATTAGGGGTAAATACAAATACGGAGTTTTCCTGAAGCAGCTGATCTGGTTATTAGGGGTAAATACTGATAAGAGGTTGTCCTGAAGCAGCCCCTCTGGTTATTAGGGGTAAATACTGATACGGAGATGTCCTGAAGCAGCCACTCTGGTTATTAGGGGTAAATACTGATACGGAGATGTCCTGAAGCAGCCCCTCTGGTTATTAGGGGTATATACAGATAAGAGGTTGTCCTGAAGCAGCAACTCTGGCTATTAGGGGTGAATACGGATACGGCGTTGTCTTGAAGCAGCCACTCTGGCTATTAGGAGTAAATACTGATACAGAGTTGTCATGAAGCAGCCACTCTGGTTATGAGGGGTATATACAGATAAGAGGTTGTCCTGAAGCAGCCACTCTGGCTATTAGGGGTAAATACTGATACAGAGTTGTCCTGAAGCAGCCACTCTGGTTATTAGGGGTAAATACTGATACAGAGTTGTCCTGAAGCAGCCACTCTGGTTATTAGGGGTAAATACAGATAAGAGGTTGTCCTGAAGCAGCCGCTCTGGCTATTAGGGGTGAATACCGATACGGCGTTGTCTTGAAGCAGCCACTCTGGCTATTAGGAGTAAATACTGATACGGAGTTGTCATGAAGCAGCCACTCTGGTTATTAGGGGTAAATACTGATACAGAGTTGTCCTGAAGCAGCCACTCTGGTTATTAGGGGTGAATACTGATACAGAGTTGTCCTGAAGCAGCCACTCTGGTTATTAGGGGTAAATACTGATACAGAGTTGTCCTGAAGCAGCCACTCTGGTTATTAGGGGTGAATACTGATACAGAGTTGTCCTGAAGCAGCCACTCTGGTTATTAGGGGTAAATACTGATACAGAGTTGTCCTGAAGCAGCTACTCCAGCTATTAGGGGTATATACAGATAAGAGGTTGTCCTGAAGCAGCAACTCTGGCTATTAGGGGTAAATACTGATACAGAGTTGTTCTGAAGCAGCCACTCTGGTTATTAGGGGTATTTACAGATAAGAGGTTGTCGTGAAGCAGCCACTCTGGCTATTAGGGGTGAATACTGATACGGAGTTGTCTTGAAGCAGCTACTCCGGCTATTAGGGGTAAATCAAAATCAAATCAAATCAAATAAACTTCATTTCCAGAGGGTATGCCATTTAGCGCTATAGCACTAATTTGCAATGGGCACTCATAATATATACAGATACACATAAGATTATTATAATGTACACCTAGTCATGATAATCATAAAGTTAAAGTTATGAAAACGATTTGCTAAGCAAAGACGTTTTCATAACCTTAACTAAAATGTTTATGAAACAGGCAGCTATAACGTGATATAAGTTGAGAGTGTTTTATATACACATGATAAAAAATTGCAAACACAATACATATAGCATATACGTACACGAACATACCTACATAAGTAGCCATATACACACATATTTATCCATATATATGTACCTACACATACATCCAAATAATATACATGCGTCCACAAATAACCATATGCACACATATTTACCCATGCATATGTACCTACGAATACATTCATATAATATACATGCCTACACAGATATATTTACACTTACATGAATATATATATGATACAAATAGACACGTAAAACACATTATTATTTCTATGTAATAGACATATAGATACAATAATTCGTAATCTGTATCAGAATTGTCTTGAAGCAGCCACTCTGGCTATCAGGGGTAAATACAGATACGGAGTCGTTCTACTCTGTCTATTAGGGGTAAATGCAGATACGGAGTTGTAGCGACATACGTGATTTAATTACTGAAAAAAATATGTCCTAATGACAAGGTCAAGGACATCAGGACGGGCAAAACGTAATATATAAATGTCATTTTACAGAATGTTGTGCTGGGCCAGCCTTGTGCACACAAGAGGCAACGAGACCCCCCCCCTCCTGTGAAAAAATGAGCAGTGGATTTATATTATTATTATTTTTAATTTCTAAAAATTAACGTCCCAGGCAGGATCATCATTTCATCTGCCACGAGTTCCCTGTATATAGGTTGATGCTACTATATGTCCCATGTCCGTTTCCATGGGCAGAGCAAGGTTGGCGCAGTGATTGGCAGGAAACAACAATGTAATTCATTGAACTAATGTTGGTTTAATGCTGGCCTAGTGTCGTAGAAGGCGGGCCAACATTAGGTCATTATTAGTTCAAAGTCTTCTGTTTGCGTTTGCTGAATTGGCATTGGCTATAATTTTATTCATGCTTGGGCCTACATCCCGCAAAGTCCATAGCCGCAGCTGCTAATAGATAAAAGACTGGAACAACAAACATGACATTATGAGTGCTGAAGATATCATAATGTTGATTAAAATAAGTCAGTCAACAAAAATCGTGATTTAATTAGATTACGATATTTCATTGCTGCTTATGCTCTACTCTGAGAGGGGACGCCATGCAAACACGAAACAATTACATTTTTAATATTGGGCCACCGTCTACGACGCTGGCCCAACATTAAAGCGACATTGGTTCTATGTCTCGCGTTTGCTGTATGAAATATGAACATGCCAGGTGAATATTATATGCGACATAATTATATCCCAAGACACCTTAACGTTTATGTACTGTATCATAATAATATATGTGTATATTCTAACCTGTGAAAGTCTGGACAATTTAAAAATCTTTATATCCCTAAAACGTATCTGGCAACGATATTACTTTTCAATTATCTCTTTTTCGATTCTACAATTTTTAGAAATCTGCATTTAATTTGACTTGGGGCTTGGGGGGTGAACAATAGGACGGAACGGCTGGCTGTAACATATGTGAGTGGGGAGGGGGGGGGGGGTCATTACATTAAACTGGCTGGAGCTATACCGGCGCGCTGAATATAATACATATACCTCATCGACGGAAAACCTCACAATAACGACTCGTATAGAAAATAGAGACTACGTGGTTCGGGCGCCGGAGGGGTGACCCGTGCTTTAGACAGGATTAGAAAAAATACACATGCCTCAGATTCAGTGGTCTGATAATTCCGGGGTTTTCTCTATCTGTTCTGGATCTATGGATTATATTTACAAAAGGATTAACACTGTGATTGCTACAGACGCTCTTATGGCTAACGTGAGTAGAGGTAGATTTAATTATGCCGCTTGCTACGGGATAAACGCATTAATTTAGTAGGTATGGTTAGCTTCAAATGACCGAAATATAGGGCAATAGTATGCACTACAAATCGTGTTCCACGACTTGAGGCGAAGGATATTTTCACAGGAGATAACAATTTAGCCTTCGTATGTAGTGGATGACCATCTGTGGAAAACGTTGTCACCACGTGCATTCTGTATCATTGTTTTTACTCATACACACCTATAATCCAGTTTTAACCTACTGCTGGATTTATGAGTGCAGGCGAATGATTTTCTGCTTCCTCAAACTCGATCGTTTCAAAATCACATTTTGGTGTGTTGCTTTGTATACATAGAGCAAAAGGGATCTTTTCATATAGGTTATATGTGCACGTATACCATACGGCCGAATGGAAACGTTCATCAAATAGTACCCGTTATTTAAAGAAAACTGTAATCACCCGTGTTCACTTAGCACTTTCTTTTCTATGTGTTTAGTAGTATCGCTTCTTTGTTTTCTCAAACAAAGAAATATAGTCGTGGGCCTATCACTATCAGTATCTATAGGGTCTACTCCATGTACTCAGGTGCACGATCTGCTAGATATAGACAAGCCATATGTATTTATAAGGCGAGCGTGATAATTAACATGAATAAGTACTTGCTTCTAATTGTGTCATGTGCCGGCGTGATGAAAGTATAATGTTCTTTGTTCAGTTTATACTGCATTTAAAATGCCAATAAGCCAACTAGGTGACTCGAACTGCTGAACCAGGTAGGTTTAGCAAGGTATACCATATGTACATACAAAACATTCAATTTATGTTGGTGGAATGTCGGGTCAGCATCACAGACCAGTATTCATTCATTCATTCATTCATTCATTCATTCATTCATTCATTCATTCATTCATTCATTCATTCATTCATTCATTCATTCATTCATTTATTCATTCATTCATTCATTCATTCATTCATTCATTCATTTATCCAATTGTTATTTATTGTTATTATTTATATTTCTTTTAATGAAGCTGCATAATGCAATACATGGATTGTATTTATTAACTAAGTTGTAACTGCGTTCAAATAAAATATATTCAGCAAAGCGGAAATCTGTATATAATGCGATCTCTTTTTCGGACACCAAGAGTCAACAGTCAACGGGAGCGTTTAAATTTGATCCCGTGCGGTGACTCGGGTCTGGAGCATTGCCTTTGTCAGCGAATCTCCCAATTTTAACCCTACATCACTAAATAAATAAATAAAATGAATCGGGCTTTAGGCCACCTTTGTGTACATATAGGCTAAGCTGGGCCAGGAGAACCTCCTGAGGATGGCGAGATGATTGAGATGACACTGTTCTCCAGACACAGGATTTGAAATTCGAGCCCTGGTGGTCTAAGGCCGAGCACGCTACCTCTCGGTCACGGAGGCTCCCCACAATACTGACTTTCACACGTGGATGGGGAAGAAACATTTTTGTTTCTTTCAAACCGCCGAGACCGGGAACCGAACCCCGAACTCTGGCGTGAAAGGCAGCGGTGCTAACCACTACACTAGGGCCCCCGCCCACATCACTAAATAATTCTAGTGAAGATTGGAAGCTTTGATCACCACTGATCCCGCATGCAGATGTTCTCAGGCTTAATTATATATCATTTGTTTTCATATGCATGCGTGGTATGTAATTAAATAAACTTGAGATTAGGATTTAGTGCTGCTAGTGTTCTATAGAGAGACTGGTGTGGACAATAGTCAGTTGATGGTGTCGGTCACCAGTGGTGACATATATAGCCTAGTATATGGCATAGGCAGTCGCAGATGATGGTGTCGGTCACCAGTGGTGACATATATAACCTAGTATATGGCATAGGCAGTCGCAGATGATGGTGTCGGTCACCAGTGGTGACATATATAGCCTAGTATATGGCATAGGCAGTCGCAGATGATGGTGTCGGTCACCAGTGGTGACATATATAGCCTAGTATATGGCATAGGCAGTCGCAGATGATGGTGTCGGTCACCAGTGGTGACATATATAGCCTAGTATATGGCATAAGCAGTCGCAGATGATGGTGTCGGTCACCAGTGGTGACATATATAGCCTAGTATATGGCATAGACAGTCTCATATGTTTGCGTCGGTCACCAGTGGTGCCATATATAGCCTAGTGGTTGCCATTCTGGGTCAAAAATTATTCTCGATATACTAGTAAGGCGACAAAAATCTTAGCTTGTTAGCATGTTATCACTGGTTACAAAGCGTGCTGCTCTTCTTTACACTTACTCCAACTTGTCTATGATACTCTTCTTCATTTATTTGACCAATGAGAAACATGAGGCGGTCTCCGTCTCAGGAAACCGAGGTTTGAATTTGCTCTGTTCGTTATATTCCCGATATGCGAGATCGAAACCCGGAGCTATTTCACACTTTGAACTCCCTTTAAAATGTCTCCTCATAAATGGTATCCTCATGATGTTACATTTCTTGGCATTAAACATCATTCTCAAATCCTGATTTGATCTCAGCGAGTCTTAATCATGGTAATAGCTGTAAATCAGACAGTCGTGCGCAAAAAGTCTGAGCTGTCATACTCATCTGATCATACATATAGAGTCTCAATGTTTTGCTGGTGTTCTCTTAGAATTATTTGATACACAATCCGATGCCGAGCATTAACGAACTATTTTATTTATTTTTGTTACCTTGACATATTCCAAATAAATAGTGCATCCCCAATTGATGTCTTATATGCTCAAAGTAGGTGATAATTGCCTATAGGGGCCTAATGTATGTAATTGTTTCATTTATTTCATATCATGATATATATAACTACATTGTTTGGTAGGACCTAG
The DNA here is from genome assembly GCA_964017125.1 of Flabesymbios commensalis. Classification (NCBI taxonomy): domain Eukaryota; kingdom Metazoa; phylum Annelida; class Polychaeta; order Terebellida; family Flabelligeridae; genus Flabesymbios; species Flabesymbios commensalis. The sequence continues at coordinate 33,609,639 of OZ024904.1, read as the reverse complement.
CAGATTGACTGTGATATGTGCAAGAAGCAATGCCTGTAACCATTATTGGCTCATTTGAGAACAGACAGAGTCATAGTTCTTCCCAAATACACTACCTTATTTTTTATCAAATAATTCAATAAGAATAGACATGTTTTAAAACCACTTAACAATTTGCACCATTAGCAATTAAAGTAGGCCAACCCAACGTCCGGTGTGCACGAGGATTGGCATGTGCAAGACAATCTCCGTGCAAAAACAATCAACGGTAACTGTACACTTTTCAAGTAATCGGTTACTGTTGTTTACATTTGTAGCTGGCAGAATCCGCCAGACAATTATCACGCACGGTTGGGGTTGATGAACCTCTCTCATTGAGCCAACTCTATGGACACATGCTTCAACTCTTCGGCATGGCTACATAGGCCTACTAATGTACAGGGTATGTAAATGGGTAAAACTACTTCAGCTTGATATATATGTAAGGCCTGAGATCGTGATTTCGACCAATCAGGGCCTTAGAGTTATTTCAAGCCGATGGTGAAAACCAATGCAGACTTTGCACGCTAGTTCTAACTGGTTTTATTCATATTTGTTTTTTACAGTTCAGGCATTCCTCCAATCGTCTAAAAAATTATGAAAAATATAATTTATGGAATAGTTTTGTGAAAAGTAATCTGTCCTCACTCTTATTTGTCCATAAATTATATTTTTTGCTAATGTGTTTTAAGTGTTTAGCTATATGGACAATCATGTGATGTACGTTAGTGAGTGTTTCGTCCGTCACTAAGTAGTTTGGTGTGACAAAGGTTGGAAGGAAAGAAAAATGAGAAAACCTTTATAGTAGGAATAAAATACAGCCGATGATAAAAAATGTTTAAATTTTGCAATATACCATATTACAATGATCGCATTTTAATTATGAGTCAGTGAACCGCGTATACGGACTGAAATCCATGGAAACATTCACACTCTGTGACTCACTGCTCAATCACACTCAATCAATGGCCACACCTCAAATGTCAGTGTTCTACCACATCACATGGTCAGGTACCTTGACACGTTGATCTAATGCTGTTTTAATTTTAACAGTTTAAAACATATCTTTGTCTCTTGTCTCCTGAGAATATAGGCTACTATATGAACGCTGGACCCCCAAATTAAAGTTGGCTCATCTCGCCCCAAGCTTCAATGCCGGTGGTCTTGGCAAAGGCACTGAACTGTAAAATTGTGGAATTCGTCAGCCAACATCAAGACAACGCTGTGCCATTATAATATCATGCTAAAAGCGTGGACAATTACCACACGCACTTATTGTCAATTATCCACCCCTCTTTCCAATTTTAGCTCTCACCTTTTGTAATTTATTGAACAGACACCCAGATTGACCAGCTTCCTTTTAATGAGTTGTATTATTGAAAAACAGATATCTCAATAAAGAAGATAATGTCGTGCAATTATAAGGCACTAACTATAAAATGGCTAAATGTTGGGGCAACGACTTGTTTTACGGAAATGGTCAAATAAATGGCTGATTCTATTGTGCACATCTGTTTGTCGCCACAGGATAGTCTATTATCTGAATCACCCTCGGGGATAAAGATAAAATGTAGTCATATCACCCCATTCAATAAGTCATCACTTTGGTTATACAGACGTGCGATTTATAAAAGTTTCAAATACGTTCTTTTAATACCAATAAGGGAAGCAGGGATCAGTTGAGCCAATATTCACAAACGTCACTGTCGAATCGACAAAAAAATCAAGGACGTTAATCATGTTAATGCTCTATATTGCATTATGTAAAACTTAATGGCCGTCAGTGATAGACAAACTTAATGGCTGGGTCCTTCTGTATCCATATAATAACAATTTTAAAATGTTGGTCTGCTGGATAAATTTACCACGGGGTCGGGGTGTAAGTTTATCAACCTACCAGGATCAGTTGGTCAAACAAGAAAAAAACATGATACAACTGAAATCATTTTATATCAACTGTTTTAACCCACAACATCAATTTTTTAAATATGTTATGATGTATATAGGACCCACCCTTGATGCGGTCACGTCATCAATGCTAGGGTAAGTTGATCCATGCTGGGGACAATTGATACAGGGGTCAACCAATTATTTCCATGGCGCAACTGATCCCATACCTCAAGGACCATCATTTTATTTAATATATTAGGTCAGTCATATTGTTTTGAATGGATATCTGAGCTCAACAGAAAAAAGTTTCTAACAAATAATGTGCTCGAATTATACCCTGAACAAGTTGGTATGGGACCAGGTATAGTATTGTACCCCCGTCGAATGAAAGGGTGACAAAATCTGTGGAAATCAGGTGATCATCGCCGTCATTCACTTGTTATATAAATTATGGGGTAGAATGCCATAATAATTTGGGCAGAAAATTGTTCGCTACCAAATTCTGTGCCCGCTTAAATGTGCACCAGTGATGAAATATCAATAAACCCTAAGCGTGTATTATTCCTATCAAGAAGAAGGTTATGCCTACAACCGCAGTCCTATTTGATGTCCGTGCCACAAAGGGTTTAACTGCAGCTGCATATAATACATGCATGTCTAGCAACTACAGTATCATCAGTAATTTATTCAAACGTGAGATGTTGTTGCTCGTCTTGCACAATCTCGTGACGAGGAGGTGGTTTGATAAAGTATTGACCTAATCTTTAAACAGAACTCAATAGCTCGCTAATTGGATATTATGTATTTCTGATATTATCGAGTTCATAACCAATCAACACTTCGCTATCAGTATCGCTTGTTCAATCAAATTGACTATCATTGCTGACTCAGTGAAACCTGGGTACAATCTTAATATAACTTCCACAAAACATGTAGAAAAAGGGAGGATGAAGAAAAACCGACAAAGTCGTCAAATCTACGTTTGTCATAACAGGTACCAACCTTGATCTCACACCCATCTTCCTCGACCAATTCAGTGTCCTAGCTAACTGATCCTCACAAACACTTTCTGTAATACCTTTCCCACAAATGTATTCTATATTTATTTCAGTTGTGTGACGTTAGCAAAATACAATGTTCATGTGACAATAATTTATTTCACCCTTAGCGATTCGAAGGTCCTGCATGAGATGAGCGCGAGGTGACAATAGACACGATCCTAAACAGATACCAAAAGGGATTAGACTGACAGAGCCCACCGGGAATGTGTCTAAATATTGTCTTTTGAAGACTTGAATGGGAGAATGTAAATGGCCGGGAGACTCTATGGTACTGGCAGGAAGCTGCAGTGACACCACAATAGGATAACGCCACTCATGCCTGTCGCGCCTTGTACATGTAGTCATAGCCGTCAAAACTGGGCCCAGCTGTCCCTTTAAAACACATATTAAAGATCTAATTGTAGTCTTTCAATATATGTGGTATGGGTGTGATTTGAAAGCACACCTTCCCAGGTGGGGAAACTGCGTTTTTAAATCACATCTATGTTTGTTTTAGGCACTTAGGGGTGGTCACGTGTTTCTACAGGCCGTTGTCCCGGGGGTAGGGACAGAAACCATTGATTATCGGCGGCGGCGGGGAAGGCATGCATGCGTGCGTCCACAGACCATAATAACAGAGGCAGGTGAGGAGACAACGTCAGTGCTCGGCGTATACCTTGTGTACCACTAGTTCCAGGTGTACCCCTGCGTCCCCGCACATACGGATGTACACAGACTGTACGCGCCAAGGAGACAGATGCTCCCAGACTGACAATCACGTGTGTCAATAAAAATGTATCAAGGGAAAAATTAGGGATACGTTTCTATCGGATATTACTCAATTTTCGCTCACCTGTTAGCAGACCACCCACATGACTCCCACATGATAATATAGACGTCAATGTCAGAATGGTGAGTTTTTTTCTCTCTCAAAACGACTGCACGAAATAAATTATTCAGCTGCATGAATTCATGCATGAAAACAGTTTAGGCATGCTAATTTGCCTAATTTGGTCCAACATCACCTGTGGGTTCAGGTACTATTTCAAATGTTCTTTCTCTGATATATCTGTATAATTATGCATGCTACATTCATGGTCTCGAGACTAGAGCGTTATAATCAGATCATATATTTAGTTAGATTTTCCTAAGATTTAATTTGAGCCAAAATATTGTGTGAGCCATATAATCCACAAAACACAACCTTGTTCCGTGAAAGTTATGTTTATATTCTGTCGCTGTCGGTGCTCCAACTCGTTGTAAAAAACGTACGTTAACTTATTATTATAAACAATACTGAAAAGTAACTTGAAAAAAATTCCTTATAATATAAGTTTTCATATTCGATTAACAAATTAGTTTTAAGATAAATGTAGTTTTTATAGTACTACTACCAGCTAACATGAAACGTTGGCCCAACGCTGCCTGAATGCTGGCCCAGCATTGTCGATATTTTGTTAACTTATGTGGGTCACATCGAGAATATAGTAACATTGCGTGTTTATATAACATACGCTGTACCATAATTATGATAATGAATAGGTCAGTGTTCTTGGTAATTACTTTAACATGTTTAAAGGAGAAGAACATTATTGTCTACTTTAATGGACATGTAAATTGTAGACCATGTAGACGGGACAATAAAGATATTGTTAGTATCGACCCTCTTGTAATGACGGTATTGTTGATAAAATATAGGCTACCGCTGGACAATTATTGATGTTGTACAAATAGAGCCATGAAAAGCAGAACCATCAGAATATTTTATAATCTAGATCTACATTTTGTATCATAATAATATTATGATCAGATATCCTAATCTGAATATTATATTGTTTTGGTGCCAGAGACACGCAAGATCAACGACATGAGCATGATAAACTAACATGACTGTACCCGGTATATATATTTTTTTTATAATAATACAATTTTGATCAAATGTTTAATCACAGTTTTTGACCATTTGAATTAATACATAGAGAAAGGCTATAGTATAGTTGCAAATTGTCTAATTAGGAAGATTAAACATGCTATTCATATTGCTTTACGGTACATACTGTAGTATGTTTATATACGGAGAACGAAGTTTCTCATTCTATACAGGAAAATCTTCAACATGCCAAACACTCTTTACTGAATTTAGATAACCTAGATTAATATATCTAATCTAAGTTAACATGTAATGATACCACTTATTATTAGATTATAGATACATGTATATGGTACTTAATATGTCACACGCATGTGCCGGGTCTTTCATTACTATTGAAGAATTGCCGGCAGATGTTGTTAGGGCGGGGGGGGGGGGTACTCATCACATACCGTGTAGACTGCTATGCCAAAACACAGTAACTGTTTGCTTAAAAAGTACAACCAGTCACTTCTTTTTGGATTCTTCCGACAACAAGTTGTCTATTAACAATCTCCGCGCCGGGTCGCTGTAAAACGTATAATTAACTCTTGAAGTACAGGTTCCTTATCTCCTAAAGCAGGTACTGTAATCATGATAATCAGATCAATTGTAATATTACCAGTCTGTTATCCATTGAGGATTAGAATTTGCGTCGTGCTCACAATATGTGGAAATATAGCGACACTGTCTTCTCTTTTTTAATTAAGTGCACGTTGCAGTTATAGTAATACAGAAGCCTGGCTTTTAATCGGGGGGAGGTAAATCGGGCCCAAATGTAGAGTATATATTAGGCTTCGTGAAGTCATTAAGGGGATTCAGGTACGAGTGAGATATCCCTCTAACCTTTAAAGGTCACATACTGTATTAATGCACCGCGTGACATGTTTCGATTAACATTCATCTGATCAAAAAACAGTTATCGCAATAAGAATCTCATCAGCTATCAGCTCTCCGTAAAATAAAAAGAAATACCTTGGTGCTGGGAGGGTTAATACTCAGCAGGCACGATACGTTGAACCAATGTTGGTTAAATGTTGGGCCACCGTCGCAGACGGTGGCCCAACATTCAACCAACATTGGTTCACCGTCTCTTGCCTGCTGGATATCTAGTGATCATATTCAACATGTTCAAGCTAAACTCCTTGTATATTCTGTTCACGAATGAATACATTTGATTTTTAGCCTACTTTTGTGCACACACATTACACACACACAGAATCATTTTGTTGTTGTTAGATGATGCACTTAGGCCTACTTACAGTTAGTTCAATGCTGGGCCAACCTCCGAGAACATTGGCTCAATATTCAGGCAACGACGGGATATAATGGCGAAGATCTGGAAGTTTCTATAATATAATAATAGTTTACTTATCATGCTTATCTGATTATATAGACAGCGACGTTCATTTTATATTACTTTATGACGTTTTCTGCATATTATATTATTATTATGGAAATATCGCGACAGCAGGACGCTCGAAGTCAGGACTAGGCCAATTTTAACCCTGATTTTTCGAATGACTTGAATGGTAGTGTAGCACTACATACTTTACAAACCTTCTAACGGTTTAGAGCACTTTACACATGCACAACTGAGATCTACTTTCTGTGAAAAGTTCTGAAAGGTACCTCCAGGTTCTGAGTCCACAAGGCAATACAATGGGCAAGACGTCGCATTCCGTTTAATATTGTGGTAATATCGCGACAAAAGGAAACCCGAAGTCCTAACTATGTCATACTCTTATCATGCTTATTGAATGACTTTATTAAAGGTTCTATCTCATGCCCATAGTGTACACTCCACACTTAAAGCTTTTGAACAGTTTGGAGCTTTTTATGCACTGCGACGATGACAAACATCCGGTCCGTACACTATGAGCCACTGCTGAACCAAATGAGCCACCGCGGCAGTTTTGTTGTAAAAAAGGTTTACAGCTGTAAACCTACATGTAGGCGCGCCTACAGCTGTAAACTTACATGTAGGCCTACAGCTGTAAACCTACATGTAGGCCCACAGCTGTAAACCTACATGTAGGCCTACAGCTGTAAACTTACATGTAGGCCTACAGCTGTAAACCTGCATGTAGGCCTACAACTGTAAACCTACGTGTAGGCCTACAGCTGTAAACCTATATGTAGGCCTACAGCTGTAAACCTACATGTAGGCCTACAGCTGTAAACCTACGTGTAGGCCTACAGCTGTAAACCTACATGTAGGCCTACAGCTGTAAACCTACATGTAGGCCTACAGCTGTAAACCTACATGTAGACCTTCAACTGTAAACCTACGTGTAGGCCTACAGCTGTAAACCTACATGTAGGCCTACAGCTGTAGACCTACATGTAGGCTAGTTTGCAACGAACCTGTTGCGATGGCTCATTTGCTGATCAACATTTTTTATTGATCCGCGAAACTTGCAGTAGCTGTAGAAAAGGCTGTTATGGCCATGTATAACGTCCAGGAATGGACTAATTTGATCCTATTCAGATAGTTTAATCATAGATTAACCTTATATTATATATGGTTAATCTATGGTAGAATGTATCATTGTGTAGACTGTAGTACAATGCAGTAGTCTGTTCGGTCTACTTGATTTGATGGATAATTAATCATTCCTTGAAGGCGAAAGTGATATCTCGCCACATGAGAAGTCAACGGGATAATTAGTTTTGTTTTAATAATATAACCCAAGCGGCGCATATTATAGCGAGATAATTATGTTATTAAGCTCGCCAGTACATAGAGCAGTAGAGTGCACACGAAGGGTAATTTTACTGCCGCTCACTTTTGCATGGCTCGTAGCAGAAATACATGAGAGTAGTATTTCTGCTCGTAGTGACATCGATCTTTTAAAATGCTTGAGTTATTTTTTCACTCAATTAATGCGTCGTCGGGCCACGATCGCATTCACTGGATACAATGTCACGTAGATATGAAAAATCACCAAGCTGTCAATTGATCACTTCAACACTTTAAAATAATTATAATTAGAATAATATACTCAGTACTGAAAGGGTTGATGATCCCGTCCTTCACCTAATAGGGTCAAACTAAGGTCCCATCAAACACAAGACGTGGAACCAATGTTGGCTTAATGTTGGTCCAGCGTCGTAGACGATGGCCCAACATTAAGCCAACATTGGTTCAACGTTTCGTGTTTGTTGGGGTATTATTAAGTACTCAGAAGAGGGGGGGGGGGAGTGGGGTGTGGAGATTTTCAAGTCATATGTGTTTTCTAGTAAGAAAAATATTTATTTAAAATATTAGACAACCTGCTTGATTAAATATATATTTTCATCTTACATATTTTATTTGATTTATTGTAGTAGCCCAGTCATTTATGATGCTTCCATAGTTTTAAGTTTAACATGGGGTTTGTTTACCATGTTTACATATAACTTGCATATATATGTGGACATTCGATTTTTATAGTATTGAATAAGAACACTATACATGCTGATATAATCTACGCATATATTCTACATGTATTCTACAACAAACATGTACAACACAAGAAACAAAAATGTATTTGTCGACAAATGTACAAAGTCGACTAGCTCGACTTCATGTGTGGTGACATATCCCTAATTTACGACTTCGAGTGTATAAACGTAATAATAGCTGTTTAATTTGTGACCACACATTTGCAATTGGTGAATTATACACAATTCCAAGAATTGTTTTTAAGTGCTAATAATAAAAAAACGATTGCTCCTGAAAGTGTAGGGAACAAATGATCATACTTGCTTAAATTAGGTGGATCGTCATGATTTGCTGAGCGCACGTTATAGGCCCACTCGCAAAAACAGCATGGTCAACGTTCTAAGGAGGGGGGTCCGTCCGGTGTTAAATATTATTGATCAGTGGAAAGTAAGGACTCACCCTCTTTAATGTCTGACACACTACAATGTTCTGGATAAAGTTCGTCTAATGTTCATGAGAAAATTTGCAGAACGCAGATGAACGTTGGAGAAATGGGCGTTCTGTGAGCGTTCTGGACGGTCGATAGAGGTCGGTGAGGGGTCGGGATGAAAACGCAGATGGGCGCAAGATAGACGGTGGAAACCCAGCGAGAGCCCCCGGGCCGAGCGTTCTCCATACCAAGTGTCCTCATACAGTCCGTGTACCGTTATTACTGCGCTCTGCCAGCGTTAATTGGCATTCACTTACCGTTCTCCTAAGAAGGACTGTACATGGACGGGCGGATGAAGAGGTAGTCAAGAACGGTGGAAGAATGGCAGGAGAACGTTGTAGGGCACAGTAAGAACGTTGACTGGGCGGTACATGAACGGTAGAAGGATGATGAGAGGACTGTACCTGGACGCAATCAGGTCAGCGGCTGGGAAGATTTTCGCAACCTTTTTGAAACTTTCTTTACAACGTTCTGCTCAGAATTTTTTTTTCACGAACGCAGCTAGGGCGTTGGACAAGAACGTTTGAAGTGTGACAGGGCCTTCAGTAGTCATATTAGAAGTGCTGACGACGGGTGCGGACCTGATAGCGGACAGGTGTTCACCTACATATAAGACATAGTGAATAAGTACTTCCCGCATGTACGTACCTGACATTATAATTAAATATAGATACGGATCTCATGCCAGTGTAACATGAAGCGAGTATCACTGCATGTATGGCATCCAGTCGCCACCTTGACATTAACCTTTTAATCCCCAAATTATTCTATTGAAATTTTCACTCACTTGAAGTTGTGTCTCGCTGACGCGATCCACAACTTCAAGTGAATGAAAATTATTCATATTTGACAAAATATATGTCAACGATTTTGTTAGTTTTGTTGATTTATGTCACGTTTTATCTTTACCATGTTTAAAAGCTGGTATTTAGCGTGCTAATAAAAAAGAAAACACGAATATAATCGGGACCTGCGGCTAAAGGGTCGTTGCTGAGATACGACCCTTAGTCCTAAGGTTCTGAAATATCTACAGTGTGCTATAAAATCCTCTTATGTGATTAAAAAGAATATCAGAGTTTCTCGTGCCATCGCGTACAGTCTATTTTTATTTTCAAGGACAAGTAATCAAACAGAAGAAATAAATAATTAAGATTTTTGTCTGGTATGAGGATCCCCGGAGGTTGCCCTCTTTCTCTGCTCTCTGTTGCTAAGATTTCATAACTAATTCTGAACAAATTATTTCCATGATAATATGTACAACATGTTAAAAGTCATTGGTATATATACGGGAAAATATATTTGAATACTACATTATAACACCACATGCATGGTGGGTGTAAATACATGGCCGACATGGAGTTGGTCTTGACTTGCTGGTCAATCTGTCATTATCATGATTATATATGGACTTTTATTTTGATTACAACCATGCTCATTGTTTTGATGTTAACTATTGCAATATATTTTAAGGCGGACAACCCAAGGTCCACAGGTGGAATAAATAAAGTAGACGACACTGTCGTCGATATGCGACATTGTTGATCTCTCTGGCACTAGACATTACTGTCTGAACCCTGTTTGACACTGTAATGTCTTTGACTTAGTGACTCATGCACACTTGTGGTCGGCATGTTGTTCAATTGATTTTACACACCTGTCTGTTCGATGTCTCTAGTATTGCACAAACACCTGAGTCTGTCATGTGCCGGCTAATTATAGTTATTTATACACTCTTTAAATACTAACCATTTATATCCGTATGTAAATTATATTGTTTATTGTTTATTGTTTATTGTATTTGTTTATCTCACTGTTGAAGTTGTGAGCGTCTGACAATTTACCCCTTTCACCGTCAAATTATTCAATCTGAATTTTCACCCACTTGAAGTTGTGTCTCGCTGACGCGATCCACAACTTCAAGTGAGTGAAAATTATTCAGATTTGAAAAAATGGAGGTCAACTATTTTCAAATGTTGCTGATTGATGTCACATTTTATCTTTAACATGTTTAGAAGGTGGTACTGAATGTGTTAATAAAAAATGAAAACCCGAATATATGCGGCACCGGCGGTTAAAGGGTTAGAGTGGCATAAAATCTTAATTGTGGATCTTTAGTATCACTAAAAATATCAGAAAACATGTGATTGACATGTATGTTACTAAGTTACCTCAAAACTCTTTATTTTTTCACGATGGCCATGGTTATGTATGATATCTCTCTATTTATATGGTCTATTTTGTGATAGCATCTACCATGTGTTCTCTACCAGTATGTTAATGTTATTACGTGTATGGAGTACATACCAAGTTAATCAATATCAATATTGTTAGAGGATACAGTCGGAATATTGTGTTTTTGACGTACACAATGATGCAGGTCTACATTATATCATGTATACAATATACCAGTCAGTGTCAAATTGGACAATAATTATGTCCGTGAAAATTCATTTAAAAGTGAAGCACTAACACTAAACTATTATCGGATGTACACTGATGATAGGGATTGGCTGTTTATTCCACATGATCGCCATGCTTCATTAGCTACAGGTAAAACTACTGCGTGTAAGCTGAATGAGATGAGCAGATGGAAAATTCACGTTTCCACGATGGCTCATTTATAATGCTCAGCAAAACCAAAGGGCGGTAACTCCTTACTTGGAAAGTTGGCGGTTACTGCCTTTTGGATTTGTACAGCAGTATTCTTTCTGTATAGTATCTACGTTTAATATTTAGAAATGTCATATTTAGACATTTTTACCTAATAGTGAAGCTACAACAACAGCCCCCCTATGTTGGACTGAAATCTACGACGCTGGCCTAATTTGATTCGAATTCAAGTCAATATACCCAGCGTGAGACTTTTTCCATGCATATCCCGTTGCCACACTGTGTCAGACAATGCAAATAAGTGGTTTTAACTTTGACGGGAGAGCACAGTGCATAGAATCGAGTCGAACCCGAGATGTTCGTTTCCGCCCTGTGGCTAGGGGTCGGCGATGTAGGCCGGTGTGGGAACAAGGGTGTACGTGCGAAACGTATTATTTTCATACATATTTCATGATCAATTACACAGCCACACACCGGCGCGCGTGCCCACGCACATGCGCACTGGTGACATGGGGATCGTGGAGTCGACCTGATTGACACGTCCAAGTTAACCCTCTGGATCGCTAAAACGATAAAAGACATCACAGAAACAAAAAAAAAACATTTTGATTTAATTATTTCCATAAATGCGTCTACAAGAAACTTGAGATAATGCACTTTGTTTTTTCTAATTACCTGAATTTTTAAAGATAATGCAAGTAATTTAAGTTTTATACAAATTATGCTACTGCTAGTCAAGCAAAAATTAATAAAATTTGAAAACAAATCAGAAAAATCATCGGGATGGTCCCTGAAACTCTATGAAACATTTCAAAACCTTAGGTTACATGTACGTCACTGATAATGAGTTTTTTTAGCGAAAACTATGTTATACCAGTATACACGACATCTGAGGTGCTGTTGTTGTCTGATATATAATTATATCAGTGAATATTATGTTATACCCTGGGAACAGACTCCATTAGTGATTATCATTAAATTTTAAAATTATGCATGCTCATTTTATGTGGCATCGATTATCTGATTCTATCTTACCAAGAAGATGAGCATAAAAAGCTAGATAATTTCTAGTAACTGCGTATAACTCCTGGCATGCTGAATTGTCAGCTGATTTGAATTTTCACCCACTTGAATATATGTCTCGCTAACTAATTTTCGTTCATTTGAAATATATATAAAAAATATATAAATTTAGAAAAAACAGACGGCCCCGAAATAAAATACTTGATAAGCTGAGCATCAACGACAAGGTATTCGATCATTTTAGTGGCTTTTAATTTCCTTCCAGATTTTCTTGATACAGTATAATTATACGGGTCTAGCAGAGCACGGCTAATTAAAAATTGATCAGGAAATTACATTATTTTTATTCATCACTGTCACCTTGGTCTTGTACCTTCAATTTTTCACCTGAAATCTTGTTAATACAAATGGAAAATGAGTTCTCATCAACATGATCAATATACATGATATACTGATATATTTTATAGAAAAGTATGTAACATACGCAATTTTAAAGCACACGCAAGCACAACACCCGTATCATTTGTAATTCATAGTATTTTAATAAGCACATACATTTGATTGTGAGAAGTCTATTTATTGACACGGAACAGCGAAATCGAATTAAAATTATACTTGAAATTTAGCTTCGCGGAATTATTCCCCGAAAATCAGAATCAGTGTCTCAATCTCTTCCGTCGTGTTAAATTCGTGATAACTGATTACTAAAAAAAATCGGTAAACAAAGATATTGATTCCATGATATTTGTGACTGAAGTTTAGTGCTATGTAGCACATTGCTTCTAAGATTACCCGGGTAACTTCATGAAAAAAAGCATTGTGACAATGTCTGACCCTTAACCGCCAAGTTATTCAATTGGAATTTCCACCCACTTGAAGTTGTGTCTCGCTGACGCGATCCACAACTTCAAGTGGATGAAAATTATTCAGATTTGACAAAATGGAGGTCATCGATTTTGAAATATTGTTGATTGATGTCGCGTTTTATCTTTAACATGTTCAAAACTGGTATTTATTGTGCTAATAAAATCGAGATATAAGCGGGAGCGGCGCTTAAAGGGTTGTTTTTGCATACCACATGACATGTTTGATCAGATGTCATTGAATGAACAATAAGAAGGTTCAGAGATAATATACTTAGGTATTTTGTACAATCAGGTGATTTTATATTCACCTTGAGCATGTTGAGGTGAGAATTGCGACAGCAATTCTCACCTCAAGGGGAATTAAATGGAAGTAAATAAGAATTAAACAGGGTTGGACTAATAAGTATGTTTTGTATGTTCATGTAGGTTATATCATACAAACCGGAGCGCAAGTGACGTACTCGCTACTATCAAATGTAGATCACAACTAAATGACGTTCATTGCTTGTAAACTTAACCTCATGTGGAATGCCGTGTTGGGATATTGTGTTGGTATCGAGGACCCAAAAAGCGTAAATCACTGTGCCAAGCACACATTAAATATTGAACCGATGTTGTTTTTAGAGTTGGGCTAGCGTCGTGAACGGTGGGCCAGCATTAAAACAACATTCTTACATTCTTCTTCTCCAAAATGAAGTGGATCGTCCCATTCCCAGGATGTTGTGGCACAAGAGCCCTTACCTAATAACGTAGGCTGGTAATCATGGTAACGGTTTGATTACTGTAGTAAGCATGAAATAAATTAGCCGGATCCAATTAAATGATCCACACCATAATGGATAACAAAGAGGTATTTAAATTGTATCGACTGATTGCGTAACATGTAGACATTGAGAAGCATGACTGAGTCCATATTGTCCCGAAAAGGAAACAATGATAATAACTGTTTTTTTTTGCATAAAAAATCTTCCCACGGACGTTTGCCAATTAATTACCCTAATCTGTTAATTGGTTCTTACTCTAAATCACGCAATAATTTCGCCAGCACCTATTTAACGCTTTAGGCATTGCGGCTTGAAACAGATCCATTTGTGGTATTATACACCAATTTAAATAACAAAGACATGACGGGAGGTAAATACATAAGTCCGTCAGTGATATAAGTTTGTCAAAGTCAGTAATGGTCAGGGGTAGAATACTATACTTGATCCAGACAATGTAAGACAATGAAATGTCCATGTATGATTCACTTTCTGTTTGTCGGCCAGAGGGCATTACCTGGCCGGACCTCACCTCTGGTGAATAACTCATGAGTATTCCCACTAGCTCAATACACTATATACAGTGTGCTCACAAACTAATGATGGCTACACATGTCTTCTAAAGATTAACCCTTTAAGTCTGCAGTTTCCCTGCATTCAATTGTCAGTGAGTATTTGACAAACGCGACCCACAACTTACTGTTTAACTCGCCGAAAAGTCAACGAAACGATAAAAATAATAATGGTAGAGACTTTGGGCCATCTGAAAGTGATATGAACAATAACCCAATAGATAAATATGACAAAATCAAAATGAATAAATTATTTAAAATTCATTTTGTTCAAAATGAACATCTGTGATAACAGAAAGTGTGGAACAAGATATTATACCCATTAGTTCTTTAAATGATAGAAAGTTGCTATGCTACTATGATGTTTTAAATTAATATGGAACCTGAAGCCATTTTGAGGGAAATGTCTACTTT
Source organism: Flabesymbios commensalis (assembly GCA_964017125.1). Taxonomy (NCBI): domain Eukaryota; kingdom Metazoa; phylum Annelida; class Polychaeta; order Terebellida; family Flabelligeridae; genus Flabesymbios; species Flabesymbios commensalis. The sequence continues at coordinate 33,594,619 of OZ024904.1, read as the reverse complement.
GCCCCTCCTATGCTGCTTGATTTAAGAAAGTTATATATTGGAGAACCAAAAAAGAGCACGTAAATATTTGTTCGTACTATAACCTATAAGCAAATTAATTATAGCTATTTGATAGTGGATCATGTTTTTCCACGATGCTCAGTCCATAGCGACAATACATAATTTAACCATCATTAAATAAATCATTAAGTTACACGACATCCTTGTATTTCAGACAGGTATGTCAAGATACTAATTCGGAGTAGGAGTAGGCAAGCAAACCACAAGAATGCGTAGTGTGTGTTCTCTGTTTGCATGAGGAATCAATAATATTTCGTCAAGTCTTGGGAAAAGCGTATCCTATTTAAAGAACACGGTGATAATATCAGGAGATTGATGGCGGGCAACCATGACGTAAATAGATAACACATACTCCACAACAATGCCCGTCAAAATGTTACAGATGTCAGGGTTATGAGGAATGGACAGATGCCGTGTTATGTCATCATTACTGGTGAGAACGGGCAATTTGCGGTGTGCAGATTCTAGAATGGATCCGGGCTGGAATACTACTTTGGAAAGCCAAAAGACAGTAACTGCTTACTTGAAAACTAAGCAGTTACGGCCTTTTGGTTTTGCACGGCAGTGTTTGTGTGTACGATATCGATTTGAGGTGAAAAATTAGCCAGACAGATGTAGATAATCTTGAGTATATAATTAGATCATCGTTGACGATGTGATCAAGATACAGTCACAGTAGAATGTTCATAACTTACTGTCGACGTGTTCGAAAAATAAAGTCTTGTATTTGCCAACCTTTGCCACTCACTCACTCACTCACTCACTCACTCACTCACTCACTCACTCACTCACTCACTCACTCACTCTCTCACTCACTCACTCACTCACTCACTCACTCACTCACTCACTCACTCACTCACTCACTCACTCACTCACTCACTCACTCACTCACTCACTCACTCACTCACTCACTCACTCACTCACTCACTCACTCACTCACTCACTCACTCACTCACTCACTCACTCACTCACTCACTCACTCACAATGACTCGATCTCATCCCATAAAATACGTGAACGCCATTGAGCCCATCCTTGTAAAAAATATTGCAAACAATGAAAATGAATCATCTAAAAGCTTGATTGTATCCAACTTAATATGTATTTTTACAGGGAAAATGATAGAGATAACTATGTTGTTTATTGGTTTAAACAATCAAATAAAAATCTAAAAAAATGAATGTCCTCTATCATTTCTGGCATTGCTGCACTTCACAAAAATACTAGCTGCGACCGATTACGTGCATATGAGTCAAATATTATATTTTACAGTGGCATTCGTGTATTTACATTTGAATGGGAAGCAATGTTAGATCGATCCATGCTGGTACTTACATTCAACATGTTTAAACCTTGAAATGCAAATTAATTGCACCTGACGCACTCATAAATCAACACTTTGGATCATATGGCATTTCTACCAAAACACAAAGGCCACAAAATCGTATTTTCAGTAGGCTATGCTAACAATTTACTTTACTTTAGATTAATTTAGCATGTAGAAACTCAACCCAGAACATAATTAGGCCATAACAATAATAACCACATCAAAATGGACATTATTTGTATTTGCTATATAATTATTGCCAATGTGAAGTGCAACCTCTCTCATATTTTTTAGGAGGAGGCACTTTTAATCGATACATTTTTGTTTATTAACCCAGGGAACACGGCACATTGGTCCGATGTTGGGCCAAAGTTGGGCCAGCGTCGCAGACGTTGGCTCAACATTAGCCAAATCACTGACCAAGGTATCGTGTATGTTTGGTTACGATGCAAACTCTAGTACTCATTTACAGATTTATAAACGAGCATTTTTACATTAGATAAATCCATGGGTGACAATGACATATACACGCAGTCGTTATTTCTCAATACAATTAGGTGGTGTGCGGAAAGGGGTGTGAATATTCAATATATATCCGTTCCACGGGTATTAAGTTCATTTGCTTTCGGTGTTATAATTACGCTTGACTTTTATTGGAAAATTAGATGTAATTTTCCAGTCGGTTTGGTTTACAACGCAGTAGACGAAGGAACGATTTTAGTTAAATGATCACCGTCCAGTGCATTGTCCGATGTATCTCCGTAGCCATTTGACATGGTGTATTTAAATTCCATGATAGGATAATGACTATATATTAGTATAGTATTTAGTTTGCACCACACAACGTATCTAAAAAGATTGATTTTTGCGTGGATTCGAATTAGTTCAAAATGTCAACACTTTATCATGATTTATTTTGTCCTTATTTATTAATGATTGTTCTAGACTGTGAACAAATGGTGAAGATGTGAGGTTTCAAACTTGATTTCCGATGTAAGCTATTGTATAGAAGCTAGTCTCATACATTTTCAAATTATACTGATTATATTGCTGGGCTACTTAATCATGTTAATTGAATACATAAAAGTCAACCTTGAAGTCATACACAGGGCAATGGATCATTTCACAACTTTAATAAATTATCCAATTACCCTCACACCTGACAATAAAAAATAGTATTAACACTGATTAATAACGACAATGCATTCGTTGTGTTCTTATGATTGAAGTAGTTACCGAAGCACAAGGGCGAGGGTCCTGGTGCAGTGGTTAAAACTGCCTGCTTGGAAAGTCTGATATCGCGGGTTCGTCACCCGTTCTGGCTTTCAAGTTTTGAAAAAAAAAATGTTTCTCCCCTGTTTACTCGTAAAGATTAGTATTGTGGGGAGTCTCTTTGACCGAGAGGTAGCATGCTCGGTTTCAGACCGCCAGGGCTCGAATTCGCATCCTGTGTCTGGAGGGCAGTGTCATTTCATCCATCTCACCATCCTCAGGAGGTTATCCTGGCCCAATTTAGCCTATATGTGCACACATGTGGCCTGAATCCCCATTCATTCATTTTAAACCAAAGCACAAATTGATTGTAATGGACTAATGCATGTTTAATGGAAATCGCAAAAAGTTGGCTAATCAAATGTACACCTTGATGTGTGTATTGCGTGACCAGCGTACTCATTCATGGCGTCATCACTGAAACCACGCTGCTGTTTTGAAGGATAAAGACGAAGTGTACAGTATGTAGATGTGGTGCTTATACAACACATTTAACCCTTAACCCTTTAACCCCCGGTGCCGTATATATTCGGGTTCTCATTTTTTATTAGCACATTAAGTACCGCCTTTTAAACATGTTAGAGATAAAATGTGACAGCATTTTGCAATATTTGAAATCAGTGACCTCCATTTTGTCAAATCTTAATAATTTTCATTCACTTGTAGTTGTGGATCGCGTCAGTGAGACAGAACTTCAAGTGGGTGAAAATTCAGATTGAATAATTTGGCGGTTATAGGGTTAAAGCGCAGAAAATTGTTATATAAACCAAGAGAACAAAGGTTTTTTTTTCAATTTTAAATCATCATAAATGACTTAATTGGCTTCTGCTTCATTTGAATACCTGTATATGTTATGGGTCCACGGCCATTGTACTCTTTCAGTGAGGGGATTGTCTTTAGACGTCAGAATCGGTCGTCTATGGACGTCAGATTCGGACGTCGATAGTTGGTCCCCGCGCTGAAAGAGTTAACTAATTAACAGTACACACATACCTGCCGTGAGTGAGCACCTCTCATAATCGCTTACTTGGTCACTTACCAGAGGGATATTATTTGGCCGCTCATGACAGCTGGGTGGTTACTTATGAGAGGTGATAATTCTCGGCAGCTGGTTCACAGTCGCTTGTGCGGTCGCTCGTGAGAGGTGTCGCTTATGAGAGGTAATAGGTCATAACAGGTGGTCTGTTACGTGTTTGTTCATAAGAAGTTATCAGCTATGTGAGGCGATGACCAGGTAGGAGGTGTGTTCGCCCATGAGAGGTGGTCTTTTATGAGAGGTGGTCACTTATATGAGGCGGTGACTAGATACGTGGGTGATGAATGTGGTCGCCCATGAGAGGTGGTCTTTTATGAGAGGTGGTCACTTATATGAGGCGATGACTAGGTACGTGGATGCTGAATGTGGTCGACCATGAGAGGTGGTCTTTTATGAGAGGTGGTCACTTATATGAGGCGATGACTAGGTAGGTGGGTGATGGATGTGGTTGCCAATGAGAGGTGGTATTTTATGAGAGGTGGTCACTTATATGATAGGTAATGTCTCATGACAGATGGTAGACTGTGTTGTTGCTGATAAGAGGAAGAGGCGGTTATTTATCAGAGTGGTGGTCATGGACATCCAGGTAGAAGCGTCATGATTTGAATCATGCTAATATTTATGATTTGGCATCTAGGTACAAATTATGTTTAAGTTTGTCTTTATTGGTGATACCATGAATGTTCCCTTGTGATACAATCAGGTTCCGCGAAGTGATTCTTAAAATATAACAAATTAAAAGCATAAGAAATGTACCAATAAATCAGTAAAACCATCGGCATTGTCACCAGTTACACTCATGTATCAGTGATATCGCGAGCGGCAATATCACTGATATATGAGTGTACGTAACACGCAAGTGATATCACTCATAAATGAGGGCACATCACAGTATTTGATATCACTGATACACAGGGCACATCACATTATTTGATATCACTGATACACGAGGTCACATCACAGTATTTTTACACTTCGGCTGGGCGGTCCTTTATTAGATGTCCACCATTGTGATTATTATACTGGGGGGATCATTATTAGCATGGCTGGTCAGTGTTTACCCGCGGAAATGATAGCTCATGAGAACAGCACGCTATGCAAAGACAAACAGCAGTAACTGCTCACTTTTCAAGTGAGCAGTCACTGCTGTTTGTCTTTGCAGGGCAGAGCACGCTCCGGTTGTCCGGCTGTTTGTCGGGTCACCGTCTGTCCATGTCGTCACTGACCCCTCTATTTACACGTGTTCACTCAACCACTCCACAGGTCTCACCCGATCCATAATCTCTCAGATCACACGGCAATATGTCTCAAGCTAGACACACTTTGTGATTTCACAAAAAATGTTTCACATTTTGTGTTATTCTGGCTTTCACTATCCAGATTATTGGTCTTGTTCTGAGTTTCTGATTTTCTTTTCAAACTATTAATTTTACTATAAATATGCATCTGCATGTATGTATTGTACATTGTTTTCGGAGTCTGAGTCTTGGGTTAGTTTGAACCGGCACAAAACGTCATCAAGACATATAGAATGATTTCAATGCATTGATAACACTTCGTTGAAATTAAAATGATCAGGTCAAATTTGTTGATGTAAAATATTTTGTGTGCATATAATATGTGTCTCTAGCATGAAAAAAGTTAAGGCTATGCAACCGAACCTTTTATCAGTTTCCAGACAATTACATTAAAATAAGTATATCTAGATTGAGGTTACCATTACCTTATTACATGATGTTTCGGTTGTTAATTTGATTATATTTTAGAATCCTTGCTCTAAACTATGCCGTATCCAAATAATATTATGGCGATTAAAGTAAGGCATAACCGGAGAATGTAAGAATGATAAAGATTAATGATCCAGAATAAAACATAGCGTGACCACGTGGCCTTCAGCTACACTGGATCCTTTCTGACGTCCGCATTTTAAATCTGACAGATCCATTAGCACCTGGCTATACAAGGATTGATGTGGTGTAATCTGTGTTGAAGTAATCATCAATCTATGCTAATCTCGACCTTGTTGTGACGGCTTCACCAAACAGAATGGATTTTATGTCGTTTTGATTTCTTAACTCCCATTCCAAGGGGATTATGACATTTCACAGTGTTTTATAAAATATCTCGAAATTATGCACTGTTATACTACAGTGACATAGATACCTCTGTAATGATGGAGGGCATTGTGTATGTATTTTAAAACTGTAATTTAAAGCTGGATGTTGACTCTTAACCCTTTAACCGCCGGTGCCGCATATTTCGGATTTTCATTATTTATTAGCACATTAAAACATGTTAAAGATAAAATGTGATATCAATCAGCAATATTTAAAAACAGTTGACCTTCATTTTGTCAAATCTGAATAATTTTCACTCACTTGAAGTTGTGGATCGCGTCAGCGAGACACAACTTCGAGTGGGTGAAAATTCAGATTGAATAATTTGGCGGTTAAAGGGTTAGTGGGTTTCAAGAGGTCGATAGCTATCGTATATAATGGATGCCCTTCATATACCACAATGGTGTGAGGCTTTGATATTGTTCTTACTCGTATCATTTGTTGAAGTGTTGATAATGGTGCTCCAAGTGATAGTATGATCTACATATAGGCACTTGAAGAAAAGAGTCTATGGTCATCAGATGTGTCCCAGAGGGATAGGATTTGAGGAGCTGCCTTGCATCATGTATATCCTTAGGCAGTTCACTAGATACTTAAAATGAAGTTATGAAGTTATCTGTAAAGAAAGCTACTATAAAGAAAATATAACTGCTCTCCATCTAAATTTATATTTGCTGAAATACACAGTTTCAATGTATGATGCTGACTCACCAGCTGTTACAACGCTGGCCAACGTTGAATCAACACTGGCTTGGGTATCGCATCAGCTGAACCACTTAACGACAAAAGATTCTTTTTCTATTGAAAATGACCAAATGTATCCCACTGAGCCTACAATAAGTCCTGATCAAAGCGGACAACTTGTCACCTTGACCCGCGATGTCAAAACCGAGGGATGAAAATACTCAACAAGCATGTTTGCACACGAGCAATGTAAAGACAAACAGCGGTAACTGCTCACTTGAAAAGTAAGCAGTTACCGCTGTTTGTCTTTGCACGGCCGTGTTGTGACGAGGACATGATCCGCTCGTTTTGTACAAATAATATTTGTATATGTACGCGCATCAATATCCCCTTGAGTCCTCTCAGATCGGCAACACCGGATATCACCTGATCACTCTGAAACACTCTATTTGCCATTATAATAATGCATGATCATAATCTGATAATATATAACGCCGGGATTGTCAAACAATATCACCGGCCTGAGACTGCGTGATGGGGAGGAGTGTTCAAGATATATACCGACATACGTGTATTTTAAAGTTAGATAATTTTTGATGGTTTATTTGAGTGTGATTGAGCGCGATCTACTGCCATCCGGAGATTAAATTGGTGTGGTTCCGAGAGTGTATCATTTCAATAATTTTGTAACACATATTTCTGTAGTGCCTCCTTATGTTCAGCACACATTTATATTGTTTCAATATTATAAAATCTCATTTATAACACACATAAATTGTGTGTTTGCAAGAAAGTGACTTTTTATTAGCAACACACATTTATACGTTTCCGAGAGTATAACAGTTGACATACAGCTGACATGTGTTTGGTTTCGTAAGTACATGGAGTATGAGAGTTAATTTAACGCGCCAATATATTTAATGTAAAGATTCGTGGTTTTAGTAATTACGTTATAGTTGTGTACTTGGGGCGGGGGCCCTAGGGTAGTGGTTAGCACTGCTGCCTTTCATGCTATAGTTCGGGGTTCGTTTCCCGGTCTCGGCGTTTCTGTTTCTTCTCCATCCACTCGTAAAACTCAGTATTATGGGGAGCCTCCGTGACCGAGAGGTAACATGGTCGGCCTCAGACCTCCATGGTTTGAATTTCGGCTCCTGTGTCTGGAGGGCAGTGTCATCTCACTCGTCTCACCAATTTCGGCTCCTGTGTCTGGAGGGCAGTGTCATCTCACTCGTCTTACCAATTTCGGCTCCTGTGTCTGGAGGGCAGTGTCATCTCACTCATCTCACCATCCTCAGGAGGTTCTCCTGGCCCGATTCATTTCATTTCATTTGTTGTGTACTTGGAGAAGCCTGCACCTGGGTTTGACACGAAACATGGAATATTGATTTGTGTATTATATTATATTACTATATCATTGTAAAGCACAATAATGACATTCATCATTTAGCGTGGACGGATCATGATTCACACCGGTTGACTCGTGTAGATTGATACCTCTAATAATACTCACAATCAACAAGCGATACTTAATAATTATTTCAAAGTGTTTGACTAGTGTGTTTGGTCAATCGTATGTATATGACAAGTAAGTATCCCATGTCAGTAAGCGGATATCACCATGATCAGACTGCGCTACCTTTAAATTGTTGGATCTGATAGCCAAACACGCATCCAGAATCTGATATGGTTTTGCTCAGGAAATTCAGGCTCGTACCTCGGCGTAGTGTTACTATATTTTTCATTTTTTTCATTAAAAAAATAGTCTGCTCACATACCTCACCATACCAGATTGATTGATTGATTGATTGATTGATTGATTGACTCACTCACTCACTCACTCACTCACTCACTCACTCACTCACTCACTCACTCACTCACTCACTCACTCACTCACTCACTCACTCACTCACTCACTCACTCACTCACTCACTCACTCACTCACTCACTCACTCACTCACTCACTCACTCACTCACTCACTCACTCACTCACTCACTCACTCACTCACTCACTCACTCACTCACTCACTCACTCACTCACTCACTCACTCACTCACTCACTCACTCACTCACTCACTCACTCACTCACTCACTCACTCACTCACTCACTCACTCACTCACTCACTTACCCACTCACTCACTCACTCACTCACTCACTCACTCACTCACTCACTCACTCACTCACTCACTCACTCACTCACTCACTCACTCACTCACTCACTCACTCACTCACTCACTCACTCACTCACTCACTCACTCACTCACTCACTCACTCACTCACTCACTCGCTCACCCAAAATTCTTCTCTGTCAGAAAAGTAAGCAGTTACTGTCTTTTTACGTTGGGACATTGGCCAATGTGTCCTTGGCCAATGTACTTTGCCCTCACCTGCTTCACTTGACTCTTAACAAATGCACCGAAATGGCTTCAGGACTGTATGTTCTCCATGGAGTTGAACTGGCACACGAATGAACAGTTCGGCGACCAAGGTGTAAATTATAAGATTATAAACCTGCCCTTTTACGTTTACCTATTTGTCTTATCATGGCTGCGTACATGTCTTACTTGGGGAGTGTATTTTTTACAGAAATCACATCTGTAGAGCTGGAATGGATCGCGACGTGATTACGTACATTATGAAAGCGGCTAGTGTAAAATAACAGCAATTACGTCATGTATTTGCGCGTGACCCCCCCCCCCCCCCCACACCGGAAAGAGAAACCCGATGCCCTGCGACTTAAGATAATACGACCAAGGAACATTGTCTCAGCGGTGATTGAATGGTGGGCCAACGTATGGGATGTAGTCCCACCATTGGATCAACGTTCCTTTTGTCTACACACACTACCTGCTTATTACGCCAGGTCGTAACGTTTCTTTCAAAAGGACTATATGTGCCATTTGATATGATAATGGCTGGTTCCGGTCCACAGAAACACTTTTTGTCACCATATACTTTCCCAGCTTATTTAGACACAGCCGCATGGCTGTGTTCAGAGGTCAAACACGTCCAACTCTTAAACAATAAGTCTACCATTATCATGATTACATGTCACTACTCTTTATAAAATTGAAAATGCCCAGCAAGCACAAAACATTTGTATAACATTTATACAACGTCGGCCCAACGTCTTCGACGTTGGTCCAACATTGTATAAATGTTATACAAATGTTTTGTGTTTGCTGGGTGGTAACGTTGCACGAGGATTTGATCAGATGTGGAAACCACTAACATACCAACATACACCGTTGATCATGTTGATGACATCAACTCCGTGGTCTTAGAACGTTTGATATATACACTGCTTAATTGAAGATAACACCGAAGTAGGGCCACTACTATACGTAGCTTTCTTAGATGGGAAATAATTAAAATCTTATGCAAAAATAAATCACGCTAAAAACGGTATTTTTCCGGTTTTAGTTCTCAAAATATGATAATCTAATGATGTAGCCTCACTGCACTAAAAATAACCCAGCTACTGTGAAAATATATGGATTATGATAAGTCGTTTTTCCTTCCACATTTTAATGCGTGTCATAATTGGTTTTCAGTTCTATATTCAAGGCTGCAGACAGGAATATTAATCCAAAGTTAATGTCAAGGTCGCTTTTTCTTTCAGAATTCACTTTTTTCTGACGTTCGTTGATTTGACTTTTGATGCGTTTCTTGTATTATACTATTATAATTTATGGGATATCTGATCGACACACATTCAAATAAATTTCTGGAATAACGAAATAGGAGTCACTATATCCACTGTTGGTGAATTATGCCAACTGTCAACACGATACATTTATCCGATGTTAGTTTAACCTTTTCACTACCATACATGACGGAAATTTCCGTCGTCATTCGTCAATGAACGTAACCATAAAATGACACAAATTTTCGTCAAATATATACTACGTTTATATATTTTTCGTCATTTGAAGCTGGAAATTGCGTTAGCAATTCCAGCTTCAAATGACGAAAAATAGAACTCCTACACCAGTATATCTGGATCCTGGCATGCACCCCGGCCTGGAAGTCAAAGGGTTAATGTTTGCCCACCTTCTGCGACAATATTTGAGCTTTTCTCGGTCGGGGTGGCTACACGAAAATAACATCAGGCACCTCAAAGAAAACATTAAACACGTCTTATTGTATGGCACATCATCCCAATGATCAAGTGAACACACAGTGTGTGTTAAACATAGAGCCTGGGCTGCTTATCACACAATGTGTCTGTTCTGCTTCACCTATCTACTGCTGTCTTGAAGGCAAGCGTCATTCTTTACTTTGTGATTACGGGCTTTAGTCGTATATGGTCCGAGGCGATTTTTTAAAACCAAATAAGTGCGTGTACTTTCTCAGATCCCTTGCTGACGGCGGCTTCAAGTTGTCAGTGTCCATCGCATCTTGGGGCATTGTTCATGTTACTAAAATTAGGTCTATAAAAATCGTTGTATAATTGTGTAGCTCATCACAACTCCTGGGCAGCGCTCAGGACAGTGTGATAGAAGCTTCTATCATATTGTATCTTATCTTATCGTATCTTGTCGAATCGTATCGTATCGTATAGTATCGTATCGTATCGTACCGTATATTATCATATTGCGTCGCATCGTATCGTATCGTATCTTCTCAGTTAAAAACCCCATAACATATCCATAGATTACATGTATGGTTAATCTATGATATATTTTTACAACTCACTGCTTTCAAAATGACTCATGTTAGCTAGGTTATATATCATATTTTTTTAAGTTGAACACTCATTACATTTTCGCGTAATTTTACATGACAACAAGGGTGGGTGAGAGTGCTCTTTAATTTACACCCAGCGGGCGACAACACACTATAATAACAGACCGTTTGGCGAAACTAAATCTCCACTTTAGTTAGGACAACGTTACAGACGTTGGCCAAACATTGAGGCAGTGTTGGGCGTGTTTGTGCATGAGGTATGTGCATTTTTGTCAGAGCTGCACAAAACATGGCAGTAATCGTGTCAGGAATGCACTACACGTCATTTTATGTTACTTATATATAGAAGAAAAAGCTGACTGATCATCAGCTGATTAAAGGGAAGTAGATTTCCGTTGGCGTTGTTTACTTTGTTTTATTATTTCGCTTTCCGACCCTGTCAGCGCAGGAGACTTTGTTAAGTTTTTACAGCAAAAATATTTATATACATTGACAATTGTCAAAATAACAGCCTAAAAGGGAACATGTCAAAGACGAATTGGGTACCTAAAGGGTTAAATGGGTATGAGAAACGCTTACTGGGCGATTTTGTTAACTCCTCAGATTGAGTTATTGGTCGAGTTTTTTCACTCCTCAGATTGAGTTACTGGACTAGTTTGTTCACTCCTCAGATTATGTTACTGGACGGGTTTATTCACTCCTCAGATTGTGTTACTGGACGGGTTTATTCACTCCTCAGATTGTGTTACTGGACGGGTTTATTCACTCCTCAGATTGTGTTACTGGACTAGTTTGTTCACTCCTCAGATTGTGTTACTGGACTAGTTTGTTCACTCCTCAGATTGTGTTACTGGACGGGTTTATTCACTCCTCAGATTGTGTTACTGGATGAGTTTGTTCACTTCTCAGATTGAGTTACTGGTCGAGTTTGTTCACTCATCAGATTGAGTTACTGGTCGAGTTTGTTCACTCATCAGATTGTGTTTCTGATCGAGTTTGCTCACACCTCAGATTGAGTTACAGGACGGGTTTGTTCTCTCCTTAGATTGTGTTACTGGTCGAGTTTGTTCACTCCTCAGATTGAGTTACTGGTCGAGTTTGTTCACTCCTCAGATTGAGTTACTAGTCGAGTTTGTTCACTCCTCAGATTGAGTTACTGGTCGAGTTTGTTCACTCCTCAGATTGTGTTTCTGATCGAGTTTGCTCACACCTCAGATTGAGTTACAGGACGGGTTTGTTCTCTCCTTAGATTGTGTTACTGGTCGAGTTTGTTCACTCCTCAGATTGAGTTACTGGTCGAGTTTGTTCACTCCTCAGATTGAGTTACTAGTCGAGTTTGTTCACTCCTCAGATTGAGTTACTGGTCGAGTTTGTTCACTCCTCAGATTGTGTTTCTGATCGAGTTTGCTCACACCTCAGATTGAGTTACAGGACGGGTTTGTTCTCTCCTTAGATTGTGTTACTGGTCGAGTTTGTTCACTCCTCAGATTGAGTTACTGGTCGAGTTTGTTCACTCCTCAGATTGAGTTACTAGTCGAGTTTGTTCACTCCTCAGATTGAGTTACTGGTCGAGTTTGTTCACTCCTCAGATTGAGTTACTGGACGGGTTTATTCACTCCTCAGATTGAGTTACTGGACGGGTTTATTCACTCCTCAGATTGTGTTACTGGATGAGTTTGTTCACTCCTCAGATTGAGTTACTGGACGGGTTTATTCACTCCTCAGATTGTGTTACTGGATGAGTTTGTTCACTCCTCAGATTGCGTTACTGGACGGGTTTATTCACTCCTCAGATTGTGGTACTGGACGAGTTTGTTCACTCCTCAGATTGTGTTACTGGACGAGTTTGTTCACTCCTCAGATTGAGTTACTGGACGGGTTTATTCACTCCTCAGATTGTGTTACTGGATGAGTTTGTTCACTCCTCAGATTGTGTTACTGGACGGGTTTATTCACTCCTCAGATTGTGTTACTGGATGAGTTTGTTCACTCCTCAGATTGTGTTACTGGTCGAGTTTATTCACTCCTCAGATTGAGTTACTGGACTAGTTTGTTCACTCCTCAGATTGAGTTACTGGACGGGTTTATTCACTCCTCAGATTGTGTTACTGGATGAGTTTGTTCACTCCTCAGATCGAGTTACTGGTCGAGTTTGTTCACTCATCAGATTGAGTTACTGGTCGAGTTTGTTCACTCATCAGATTGTGTTTCTGATCGAGTTTGCTCACACCTCAGATTGAGTTACAGGACGGGTTTGTTCTCTCCTTAGATTGTGTTACTGGTCGAGTTTGTTCACTCCTCAGATTGAGTTACTGGTCGAGTTTGTTCACTCCTCAGATTGAGTTACTAGTCGAGTTTGTTCACTCCTCAGATTGAGTTACTGGTCGAGTTTGCTCGCTCCTCAGATTGAGTTACTGGTCGAGTTTGTTCACTCCTCAGATTGAGTTACTGGTCGAGTTTGCTCGCTCCTCAGATTGAGTTACTGGTCGAGTTTGTTCACTCCTCAGATTGAGTTACTGGTCGAGTTTATTCACTCCTCAGATTGAGTTACTGGTCGAGTTTGTTCACTCCTCAGATTGAGTTACTGGTCGAGTTTTTTCACTCCTCAGATTGAGTTACTGGACTAGTTTGTTCACTCCTCAGATTGTGTTACTGGTCGAGTTTGTTCACTCCTCAGATTGAGTTACTGGTCGAGATTGTTCACTCCTCAGATTGAGTTACTGGTCGAGTTTGTTCACTCCTCAGATTGTGTTACTGGTCGAGTTTGTTCACACCTCAGATTGTGTTACTGATCGAGTTTGTTCATTCCTCAGATTGTGTTACTGGTCGAATTTCTTCACTATTCAGTTGTGTTACTGGTCGAGCTGGTTCACTCCTCAGTCTGTGTTACTGATAGAGTTTGTTCACTCCTCAGATTGTGTTTGTTTGACTTTCATTAAAAATCGAACCCTAAATTAGCAACAGTTTATTGTTTTCCTCTGAATATAATTAACTGAAGATATGTGGGGCAGTTTGACCCGGTCTCGAGTTTCTATCTGGCGCTGTATTACTCTAGAGAATAGACGTATAAATCTACAATAATGCATTACTTGAGTCCACTCCATATCTTGTGCGCTTTGGGAAATATTAATAAAATGTTTGTGTTTTGCATTTTGAGACATGAAAATGGTTAACCCAATTCTGCCCTTGTGTTACTACTTGATAGTTTGCTGGCCTACAATTAGTCTAGCAAATGGTCTGCAATACTAGATAAAGCTAACGAAATGGATGCATGTGGGCCAATGTGAAGACCCACATTGCTTTATTAAAATGCATTGACTAATTGTATTAGGTTCAATTTATTTTGGTTACTTTTGCAAATATTAATTTTACTGATGTCACGAATGTGACTATGTCTGTTACTCATCTCGAAATAGAAGTATTCGCCCACGTGCTTGCAGTGGATCGGGTATTAAAGTAAGACGAATCAATTCCATCCAGCAAGTATAATTAATTAAACTAATTGTGTTGGACGTTGAGGTATTGGGTACATTTAATTATATAATATATTTGAAAAGTCAAGAGTTTCGCCAAATGTCAAGCTTTATGATCATGATGGTCTTCTCCCACAATTCAGAAGATACCAAGCCTAATTCACCGGCAAACTTTTTTTTCATTTCATCAACATCTTATTTTAATCGTCAAGATCAGATTCAACACTTTCACAGCGTAAATATTATTATTCAAGCGCAATACAATACACACAATCCAATGAAATACTTTACAAAACAGGCTGCGACATGATAAGTTCAACATCGAACAATTCAATATCGCAGAATATTCTCTTACAAGCTAAATTGCAAATATTTGTAGTTAATCAAAGATGTGATTTGCTGAAATGATGAATATCAAACTAGAACGATTTCAGAACTAGTACGTTTGTAACTATTCGAAGCTATATTTTTGAGTCAGGAGAAGTTTTCGCACCACTGAATTTTGAATGAATGACGATTGTCTAGTTTTTAACCCACATTTACCTCCCGATTCATTGAACCCTTATTTAAAGCGCTAAATTAATTTATTAAATTTTCACCCACCTGAAGTTGTGTCAGGCTACCGCCATCCACAACTCTATGTGGGTGAAAATTACCTCTATTTGTTTATTTTGAAGCCCAATATTTGCAAATCTTGATGTTTAAACACTCATTTCCTTCACAATAACTGTGATTTATTCTGTTGGTAAAAAAAATTAAAAACGACTATAGACGCGATGATTCGATTATCACTTTAACCCTTACAGTGCGGGGATAGACTCTAGTCGACAGAATCTGACGTCTGTAGACGTCAGATTCTGACGACTAAAGTCTATCCCGGCACTGTAAGAGTACACAAATTTTTATTGGTCGTAGACCCATAACATAGGTATTCAAATGAATCAGAAAGATCTAACTAAGACATTTATGATGATTTCAAACTGAAAAAAACCCTTTGGCCTCCAAGGTTTTCATTAAAGAAATCAGCGCTTTAAGGGTTAACCCTAAGACGTAACAGGCTGTCACAATTCCCACTTCAAGGTAAATGACATATGCCTGATATTATGGTATCCCCAACTACAACATCTCTCAAGTTAAATTAAAGCCCATAACGTCCTATTAACGATGGATCGCAACGTTAAAATTACATGATTTTATCACAATGGTGTTTGGTGTAGAGATAGCGGGGTTACCATTGTAACTTTTAGCTCACGTATATTATGTGCACAGATTCGCAGTGTACTCGTACTAAAATCGTGATGGATGCAAAGGTTAGAATATCAATATATATAAGAAATAAAGAAGACGAAGAACATTTATTAATCAGTCCCAAATGCAAAAACATCATAATTGTTATTTTCAATTTGAGAGAGTGACGATAAACAAAAAAACGAACAAAAATCCTTCGTTATACAAACAGATGATATGTTTGTATTCTGTGTTATAAAGTGTTTATGTCATTCATTCATTCATTCATTCATTCATTCATTCATTCATTCATTCATTCATTCATTCATTCATTCATTCATTCATTCATTCATTCATTCATTCATTCATTCATTCATTCATTCATTTATTTATTCATTCATTCATTCATTCATTCATTCATTCATTCATTCATTCATTCATTCATTCATTCATTCATTCATTCATTCATTCATTCATTCATTCATTTATTCATTCATTCATTCATGTATTCATTCATTCATTCATTCATTCAGTCATTTATTCATTCATTCATTCATTCATTCATTCATTCATTCATTCATTCATTTATTCATTTATTCATTCATTCATTCATTCATTCATTCATTCATTCATTCATTCATTCATATTTTGATATGTGATACACTCGCAGTCAAGGTGTTGTATATGTCTCACTCATTCCAGTGACGAAATAATAAGGGCCGAGATTACACCTGGATATTTCATATAATCAGGTACCATTCTGTTCAACATTTTCCCACTGAGCAGTACCTGAGGAGTGCATGTGACAGAGCCACGATATACAGCTTCTTTTGTGTTTGTTTCTAGATTTTTCGGCTACATTGAGCGTCACCCACAGACAGTGGTGAGACCTGACTCACCTGAAACACAAGCACATACGAGGATACAGCAGAAAATTAAGAATATTCTAAATCTTTACAGCTGCCAATAAAACGGATATCGGATAATCCACGCGAGTGCCTGTGCACAATCCTGTTAACAGTTTTATCACCCACGAGGTTCAGCCCAGCTCGGGTGAACTGGTAGATCACGCCATGGAATGACTCGTCAAAACAGGTGAGGTCCGCTATTTGTATCTTCCCTTGTCAAACCTTGCCTCACGCCAACGCTTGCCCTGGTGGTCCCGTTAGCCAAGAAGTTTTCGCTACTGATAAATAGAGGTAGACTGGGCCCGCATTCTCGTACAAGCTACGATACATCGTAACTTGTACGAGAATGTGGGCCCAGGAACTGTTGCTTGGTTTAGCACGACAGGCTACACTCTAAGCAATTTAGAAGGAACCCTTCAGTACAATCACCATGCAACCACAGGAGAACCCTGGTAGGGTTCTCCTGGGGTTGCATGGTGATTGTACTAAAGGGTTCGTTTTAAATAACCTATATTGTTTAGAGTATAGACATGCCAGAGATGGCTATGTGTTGAAGGTGACTTATCCTCCGGGCCGGGGCTTGCAGCAATTGCCATTTTTCATGTTTATGCCATGTTTATGCCATGTTTATGCCATGTTTTCAATATGATCTATAGGCCTTATTCTGATACTGGTGATACTTATTTTATTATGATATAGCTATGAGATATAAATTATACTTATTAATCTTCACAACAAATGATGATATCATTCTATCATTTTCCTTATTCACAGATCCGGGCTTCCTATCTGTATTCCGACTCAAACATATACATTTACAAGATCTTATTCCGCGCACACCAGGGTGTATAAATGGCATTGCCTCCTTAACCAGTTAACAGGACACACCTTCATCAGGGATTTAAAAAACGTTATCAGACATGAGTGCATTACACTAATGTTGGGGTAATGTTCGACCAGCGTCGTAGACGTGGCCTAACATTAACCCAGCATTGGAACAACGTCGATATTATACAAACTTTTTTTTGACATATTATATTTTCTGTTTGAGTTTATATATTCTGTTTGCATACAGATCTACAGAGAATTAATTCCCACCCACATTAATTATGCTATTGGTAACTGATATTTTCAACTCATTAAACCTGCAATCAGACTGGAACTTTTTTAAATGTTTTTTTTCTTGTTTTAATGAATATCTCAGATTTCTAATAAAAAGTGAAATAGTAGTGAATGGATAGCTCATATCATGACCATGATGACATATATAGAAACAGAAGGAGGGTGAGATATCATACTGTTGTTGTGTGAACAATCCAATTCAGCACGCCTTGTTGAAAGAGCTCATGATCTTGCATTGCAAGGTTATGAACAATTGAATGAATGAATGAATGAATGAATGAATGAATGAATGAATGAATGAATGAATGAATGAATGAATGAATGAAATACACATAATTTGTTTGTATAACAAAGGATTTTTGTTCTTTTTTCTTTCGTTTATCGTCACGCTCTCAAATTGAAAATAACCATTATGATGTTATGATTGGTATGATTGTTATGTTATGATTGTTATGATTGGTGCTGATTAATAAACGTTCTTCGTCATCTTTATTTCTTTTACATATTGATATTCTAACCTTTGCATCCATCACGATCTTAGTACGAGTACACTGCGAATCTATGCATACAATATACAGAGTTAAAAGTTACAATGGTAACCCCGCTATCTCTACACCACACATGTAATTTTAACGTTGCAATCCAAGCCTGGTTGCAATCCATCGTCAAGGGGACGTTATGGGAATAAACGAACGAATGACGAACGAACGAACGAACGAACGAACGAACGAACGAACGAACGAACGAACGAACGAACGAACGAACGAACGAACGAACGAACGAACGAACGAACGAACGAACGAACGAACGAACGAACGAACGAATGAATGAATGAATGAATGAATGAATGAATAAATGAATGAATGAATGAATGAATGAATGGATGAATGAATGAATGAATGAATGAATTAATGAATTGAAAGAATGAATAAATGAATAACTAAACGAACGAACGAAAGAACGAACGAATTAATTGAATGAATAAATGAATTAATGGGAATAATTAATTGAATGAATGATGTTAACATAATTGCAGTTCTCTACACCCACCCAATAAGGGACGGTGCCGAAATTCGAACCGTGTAGTGGTGGTCTAAGGTCGGGCCAATAAATTCCCGCATTTCCTATTTTTGACATGGTTGTCAATAATAAGAAATCGGGAATTTCGTCTCTATATCTAGACTAACTGGTGAATGCGCAGCACAAAAATTAAAAAAAATGCAGTTCTAGTCTTTGGACATGTTTACATCATATGGTCATATTAAGAACCCAAAATAAAATCACCGATTTTTTTATGATTTTAGCCTGGGCCAGTCCCTTTAACCCCCTTCATCATGTTCATATCAAGAGAGGTTTCTCCGTACACATGGTACAGGTTGGACACAACCAGACACGCGCACGTAGCCTACATGGTCTGTTTATCCTGTTTATTAGTTTGGACGAATGACTTCGTTGCTCATTTGAGTTGTTGCTCATTTGAGTTTTGGGCAAAAATTTGCCACCACATATCTCCCTCAGTCTTTATCCAATCAATATTTCTAGGGTACCCTAATAGGTTGCTATGTCTTTTCTAAGCGATCCAAGCAATAGTGTGCGAGTACCGCGGGGTTAAAGTTCGAAAAAATCACATTGAAAAAATTGGCTGGAATAAAAACTGCAATATCTCGAAAACCTTGCGTCTGAGGCTAAAAAGGAGTGAATTTGGGCCCTCCGGGTATATTACTCATATATACGACACCACTTCGGGGCGGTTCCATTAGGGTACAATAAATCCCCTGATGTCACCAGCTTGCCGAGACAACCTTGGGGAAATTCCATGGACATAGATTGCATTATAGAATTTGAAAATGAAATATCTCGGAAACTGAGGAAGAAAGGAGTGAAATTTGGACCCGGATGGTTAAATTTATATAAACCACTTTCCAAACTGAATCCAAAACGGCCGACAAAATCCAAAATGGCCGACAAGAAATATAAAGTGGCCGATATGTATTTTTTTTATAAAATCGAGTCAAATCAGTTAAAATCCCCAATTATCGCCCAGCCAGGCTCTTTATTCCAATTGTCCAAACTCACTTCATGTTAGTTCAGCAACGGGCAATCTGGTGTTATTTGATTTTAGGGGGCTGCCATTTGATTTTCAGGGGAATATTTGATAGTGTTTGCATTAGTAAGTTAAAAATACATTTAATTACCAAATCATTAATGTCTTTGTTGGCAACAGACAACAAGCCTAGGAAAAAATGTTCACGATTCAGCCACACTTTATAAGGCCAGTGATATCCACCAACATTTTGATATTTAAGCTTGTTTTCAGCGATGTAAAATTATTGTGATCATAATCTGTATGTATATAACAGTGTATGGCGGTTGTGGGAGCTGGCCGCCACACTTCTGACAATGAATGCGATGTCATAGTTCAATGCATGTTAGCTCTTCGTGTGTGCTTAATCTTTCATCGTTATCTACTTCATATGTATTTTTTGTAAATATAACATACATTCTTGCCTTGATCAGTGTTTATATTCACTGCAACAGACAATTTTAAATTTGTGTTTTACGATATGAATCTCATGAAAAACATCCATTGTACTCACCCAGTGCTGTCCCGCAATGCATCGTCTAGTTTCTCAGTATGGTCGATATTATATGTATATGCTGAGCAAAGTGAGGCAGGAAAAACAGGAAAAATGTACTGCAAAAGACCTACATGTTCAATATTATTATATATGTCGAGCGAAGGTTAGAACATGCATTTAATTTTTATTCAGTTGAAAAATTATTTCAATTATTTTTTTCAAGAAGTGAACCCTGTTATTTATTTCTGATAGGCTGGAAACACAATTATTTATTTTACTACTTGTTACACCTTGAATTATTTATTTAAAAAAATACTCTAGCCCCCACCCCCCAAATATAAAATGGTGCCCCCCCCCCCCCCTTACCAATATTCGTTCTATATTCGTACTATATTTACACCTGTTTGTTATGTGGGTGTGCTGGTTTAGTAGATGAGTCATCCTAATTGCTTGTGTCACCTTCCCAAACCTCGCCTGTTCTGTAGAGAACAAGGAAAAAATGTTGACCCAATGTTGCTTTAGCATTGCACCGACGTCGTCGACGTTCGGCAAATATTAAATCAACATTGGGTCAGCTTCTCGTGTTTTCTGGGCTACCAATACGTATTCTTGTCCGAACGTTGGGTCAATGTTTCATCATGGAGTATTATGTGCAAGTCGCCACCGAGGTGACACCCTCGTGACGTCATCTCGTCCCGCATGATTCCCAAGATAACGAATTTGGATACAATATACAACTGCGTGTATAATAATCAATTATTATCAGAATAGACATGTATTATAATATTGATAATAGCTGCTGCAAACAGGTAAATAGACCATCTTGACAAAAAATACATGACTGTACTGTATTGATTATGTGCGCGTGGGTGTTCGTGCTATTATCATAATTATAGCTGCGTCATCTAGATGCTGGTCTTTTTATTATAATGGCGCAGTATATTTTAACGGCGATAAAAGGGAACAGGGTGAATAACTTTTGAACCCGCGATCAAACAGTTGTTTTGTGAGGCTGTGCCTAAAACAGCCGGGGTTATTGTCATTGACAAATTATCCTGTTCTGTGGCAGATGTTCTCACCCATCATGCTGAGTTGAACCAATGTCGGTTTAATGCTGGGCCACCGTCTGCGACGCTGGTCCAGCATTAAACCCACATTGGTTGAACTTGTCATGGTTTGCTTGGTTCCCGGCAATCACCTCGTTATGAATGGGTCACGTGAATGCCATGTCGACACGATGCACCAGGACGGTGAATCGTGAATATTATCAACGGTAAAGAGCGTGTTCTTCACCACCCGTGAATGCAACAAAGATCAATAAGATCTGATGATGACAAAGATCATCTCATTAACATGATTAAAGTGTGATATGCTACCGTCAAATAACAAGATATTATCTTTGAATTGTATTTTTATCGGGCATGATTTTCATTTTTTCTCACATGTCGAGCGCCAGTGTTTACCGGGTTCATGATATTAGCATATACATCATCAACGTGTTCTGCTGAGCGACACTTATCATGCTCACAACACTTTGCAGATCGTCGCCTCGGAGCTAAAGGATCCTATCTGACACTCGTTAGAGTGGCAGATAGGATCCTTTAGCTCCGAGGCGACGAGATATAGGCATATAACATGTAAACATAATAAAAACCCGTTTTTAGTAAAATAATGTACAGTCTTTATTTGTCATCATCATCTACATTGCACCAGAGAAGACAATCTAGTTTATACTATTAAGTGTTTACTCAAATCCTCCTTTCTAATTGTACGTTACACTGAGCTATTAGTGAGTGTCACAGTACGTCACCTGAAGTTAGTAAACAGGTAAAGACACTAGTGACACGAGTGAAATTGTACGTATGGTCACATCTGTCTTTGTCATTTGTAATGTATGGGATATATTTTCAGTTGCCAATGAAAGGGATATATTTGTCTGGTATTTTTGTCACTTTGTAAAGTGGTGGGTATGTAGCTTAAATTCCAAAGTGAATTTAAATAAATATGATGATGTGATCATATTTCGGTATCAAACCGGTCGGGCTGTTGCTGCTTATGAAAAGGTTAAGGAAAATGCTAGACGTAACATCCGTTCAAAACATTAGTTGGTTTATTACATTTCACATTTTGGCTTTACTGTTGATTCATTCATGGATTATAATATAAAGTGCGTTTCGTTGGTGAACCCATTTATACGTCAGAATCTGGCGTCTGTAGACGTCAGATTCTGACGTATAAAGACGATCCGCGCACTGAAAGAATTACAATATTTTTAGTGGTCGTAGACCCATAACATAGGTATTCAAATGAACCGGAAAGAACTAACTAAGACATTTATGATGATTTCAAATTGAAAAAACCCCTTTTATTTGGTTTCCATAGTTTACAGAAAAAAAACGTCAAAGTGTTAAGTACAACGACCATCGTCATACGATTTTGCAATCCTCACCGCGTTGTTCTCTGTTTTATTAGCTCCCGCCGTCACCGTAGGTGAGCGAAGGGAGCTATGGATTCTACCTCCGGTTTTTTTTGGCCTCTTCTTTTGCCTATAACTTTGTGAGAAAATAAGCTAGGATAACAATTTTTGGTATGTGGGTTACTTCCAGGTGGCTAATGGACGGGTTAAAATATTTTTAATCTGAATTCAATACGCAAGGTTGCAGAGGAGAAAATGATGATGTGACGGCGTTGGGCCGTTGGGCCGTTGGGCCGTTGGGCCGTTGGGCCGTCCGTAAACAATTCGTTTCCGGAGCATATCTCTGAAAGTACTTGTCCGATTGTCTTCAAATTTTACACACAACACCCCTAGGGGGTCAAGTTGTGCCTTTTGAGGTATTTGAACTTTGACCTACTTCTGGTTCAGAACTATGACCTATTTAGACGTTTTGACGCGCACTTCGTTTCCGGAGCAGATCTCGAAAAGTACTGGGCCGATGACAGTCATATTGCACATACATGTTCTCTAAGGTCCCTAGTTGTGCCTTTTCAGGTTTTTGGACCTTGACCTTGAAGTTGACCCAGCACTTTGACCTAATTTATAACATCGGTAAATCCGACTGAAAGATTTTGCGGAATATCATGAAAACCGCTCAAGATAGCTACACCATTGCTATAAAACAAATTGTGAGGTTCCAGGAGAGGATGCATCTTGAAAAATTTCAAGTCGATAAAATTAAAAATGGCCGCCTATCGGCCATTATTCACCTCGACAGGCCTGATATTGCGGAATATCATGAAAACCGCTCAAGATAGCTACACCATTAATATCAAATAAATTGTAAGGTTTCAGGAGAGGATGCATCCTGAAAAAAATGAAGTTGTTAAAATTCAAAATGGCCGCCTATCAGCCATTATTCACCTCGACAGGCCTGATATTGTGGAATATCATGAAAACCGCTCAAGATATCTACACCATTACTATAAAACAAATTGTAAGGCTTCAGGAGAGGATGTATTTTGAAAAAAATCATTTTGTCAAAGTTCAAAATGGCCGCCAATCAGCCATTATTCACTTTCACATGGCCGTTATTTGGTAAACCGTGCTAGATGGCTAGACCATTACTATAAAACAAAATGTGTGATTTCAGGAGAGGATGCATCTTGGAAAAATTTGACTCGATAAAATTCAAAATGGCCGCTTTTCGGCCATTATTCACTTTCACATGGCCGTTATTTGGTCAACCGTGCTAGATGGCTAGACCATTACTGTAAAACGAAATGTGAGATTTCAGATGAGGATGCATCTTGAAAAAAATTGACTTGATCAAATTTAAAATGGCCGCCTTTTCGGCCATTATTCATTTTCACATGGCTGATATTTGGTAAACCGTGCTAGATGGCTAGACCATTACCTGAATACTATAAAACAAAGTGTGAGTTTTCGGGGGAGGATGCACCCTGAAATTTTTTAACTTACGAATTCAAAATGGCCGACAATCAGCATTATTTACCTCGATAGGCCTGATATCAGGTAAACCGTGCTAGATAGCTAGATCATTACTATAAAACAAAATGTGACGTTTCGAGAGAGGATGCCTTTTAAAAACTTTCGACTCAATCGAATTCAAAATGGCCGCCTATCGGCCACTATTTACTTGCACATTGCTGATATTTGGTAAACCGTGTTAGATAGCTGGACCATTACTATAAAACAAAATGTGAGATTACAAGAGAGGATGCATCTTGAAAAAAATTGACTCGATCAAATTCAAAATGGCCGCCTATCGGCCATCATTCACTTTCACATAGCCGTTTTTTAGTAACCGTACTAGATGGCTAGACCATTACTATAAAACAAAATGTGAGATTTCAGAAGAGGATGCATCTTGAAAAATTTTGACTTGATCAAATTCAAAATGGCCTCCTATCGGCCATTATTCACTTTCACATGGGCGATATCTGGTAAACCGTGCTAGATGGCTAGACCATTACTATAGAGTGAAATGTGAGATTTCAGCTGAGGATGCATCTTGAAAAATTCTGACTCGTTCAAATTCAAAATGGCCCCCTATCGGCCATTATTTACTTTCACATGCCCAATATTTTGCAAACTGTGTTAGATGTTAGTCCATTACTATAAAACAAAATTTGAGGTTTCGGGGGAGGATGCACCCTAAGTTTTTAACTAATTTATATCGAATTCAAAATGACCGTAAATCAGCTATTAGTTAACTCGGTTGGCCTGATATCGGGTAAACCATGCCAGATAGGTAGACCATTACTGGGATACTGATTAGATTCAATAATTTCAATGGAGGTTTGCAATCTCTGACAGACTGTCTAGTTCTTATCTTACTCTTAGATTGAGCTTCTTAGACCTAGTTGTCTTGCGTCTTGATTTTCGACCTAGCCTAGGACTACATTAAAAACCCTACACAAAATTGCTTAAATCAAATTCTAATTCGTCGCGGGAGCTCCTGGACTTATGTAGTCTTGTTAACCTTTTCACTACCATACATGACGGAAATTTCCGTCGTCATTCGTCAATGAACGTAACCATAAAATGACACAAATTTTCGTCAAATATATACTACATTTATGTATTTTTCGTCATTTGAAGCTGGAAATTGCGTTAGCAATTCCAGCTTCAAATGACGAAAAAAAGAACTCGTACACCAGTATATCTGGATCCTGGCATGCACCCCGGCCTGGAAGTCAAAGGGTTAAGAAGTGACGCTGGTAATGATGCATTCACCTGAATACACTTCTAATGATGACGACCGGTGTATAATTATGCAATTGTTGCAGGACCTAGAGTTTAGTTGACATGTATTTCATTTTCGTCCCAGGCAAACCCTTTTCTCAGCTGCACTGTTCCGTCCCTACATGATTAGGCCTACTCATCATGTCTCGTATTTACAATATGATGTCACTAATCTTGTGAAGACGGGTCGTATCTCCGGTCTGGTCCTCATTAAGGTTGATACGCCCGTGCGTGAGAGTTTCCCTTAACCCATCGTGTCCTATAACATTGAAAAGTCCCATTTATTTTAGCATATATATTTGGGGATTCAATTAATGGTTTTATATTTAAGCGGTGTAGCATTCTACCCTCCTGCCATTAAATATGATATTACCATCGCGTTTTGGAGTGACGTTAGACTAGACGTGGTCAGAGAAATGCACATATATAATGAAGCAACCCTTTTAGCGTGATCAAAATGTAACTTCAATATTGGGTCAACATCACGAACTCTGGCCCAACATTGTACTAGCAATTAACTGACCAATGCGGCTAATCAGGATCACTGATCCCACCTGAATTCTACATGTTCTACAGGGACACAACCTTGTAATTAGCAAGATCACTTTTTAATACATGATTATGTTTCACTTTCTCGACTTGAACCCGCGCAGCATAATTTCACGTTGCAACTATTTAAGTTCTGTATTATCACTGATTATGCCGTGACATTTTTATTCATTTAAATCAGGCTTTCCTGACGTAATTGCCAACTTCAAAAGAATGAAAATTTTCAGTGAATATTTAAAAGTAAACAGGTAGAGTTGTGATAACTGTCAATTACCTGATTACTGGTGTTTTATTCCGCAATGCATCTACACATTTTGCTAACTTTCAGTCAATATTTTGCTGTGAAAAGCAAGGCGAATGCCTTAGCCCTTATCCTGCCAAGTTAATTTATTGAAATTTTCAGCCACTTGAAGTTGTGTCTCGCTACCGCGACCCACAACTTCAAGTGGCCGAAAATTGTGCATATTCGTTTAATTGGAGAGCAAACATTTGCAAATCCTGATGTTTAAACACACATTTCGTTCCGAATATCAGTAATTTGATCGAATACTAAAACAGGTTAAAACGACAATAGTCGTGATCAGCAGCATAAGGGGTTAAGAACATGAAAAAGCGTCGCCCACATAAAAAAGGAACAAACCGAGAAGTTGAACCAATGCTAGTTTATTATAGCGCAGACAAACCATACTCTATCATCCACACGGATACGACGCCCTCAACAAACGGTTAACCCTTTAACCGCCAAATCATTCACTTTGAATTTTCACCCACTTGAAGTTATGTCTCGCTGACGCGATCCACAACTTCAAGTGAGTGAAAATATTCAGATTTTGCAAAATGGAGGTCAACTCTTTTCAAATCTTGCTCATTGATGCCACATTTTATCTTTAACATTTTTAAAATGTGGTATTTAATGTGCTTATAAAAAATGAAAACCCGAATTTATGCGGCACCCGCGGTTAAAGGGTTAAACAGGTAAGTCGTCACGAGAGCGCATGTATCCAAGCTGGTATTATTGGGGTTTTAGACTTCTCAGGAAACAGTTAAAAATAACTTTTTCTTGGTGGTACAAGCATTACGTGGAGGGTAAAAAATGAAATGAATCGGGGTTTAGGCCACCTTTGTGCACATATAGGCTAAACTGGGCCAGGAGAACCTCCTGAGGATGGTGAGATGATTGAGATGACACTGTCCTTCAGACAGAGGATTCGAAATTCGAGCCCTGGCGGTCTGAGGCCGAGCACGCTACTTCTCGGTCACAGAGGCTCCCCACAATACTGACTTTCCCACGTGGATGGGGAAGAAACATTTTTTGTTTCTTTCAAACCGCCGAGACCGGGAACCGAACCCCGAACTCTGGCGTGAAAGGCAGCGGTGCTAACCACTACCCTAGGGCCCCCGCCCTACGTGGAGGGTACAGCAGCACGTGCGCTTTCGAAACGTATTACCTGATTTAAGTAAAACCACTAGGAATACAACTTTGTATAAACGTCCTTGAAGTCGATTCAACATCGCTAAAACGTTGTGTGCCCGGTGGTATTTTTGGAAACTTTATCTGACCAGACCGGGCCTACTTGGTATCTGATTATTTAATTTTCCAAGCAATTTATCATTTTGGATTCCATATGATAATACGTATATCCCTTTTGAAATAATAAAACTGTCGGAATGTTGCGATCTTTCGATGCCATGGTTTTAAATACGCCATGGTTTTAAATACGCACAATTTTCTGCTTATATAATGTCTAAATAAAAGGGTGATCAGCACATTCTTCCAAATGATCTCTATCCTTCCTGTCTTTCTAAAAAAAAAAATAATAATAATCTTCACTCCTGGAAAGAATCAACCCCTCCCTCTTTAGCAGAAAAGCGTCCGCCTTACATAATAGAGCCGTTATATCGAGTTGCTCAGTGAGTGAGTGAACCTTGTCACCTATAATTATGATAATGTTCTCTATAGAGATGTTATATTGAGTGGATCAGTGAGTGCATCATGACACCTATAATTATAAAAAATGTTTTCTATCTGATTCGGCTTCCTCAGTCTGTTTGGCCTTCGGGGTCTAAGCATTTACGGGTCGTCGCTATCTGCTTGTCATCGCTCACCGGGTGTGTTGTCCTGTGAATTGCCAGAGATTGCTATCCATCAAGCAGGAGACCATGACCAAATAAGGGGTCTCAATGTTGGGCCAACGTCGCATTGAGCCCACGTTGTGGATGTGTTCATATGTTCGATCAAGATAATGGCAGTGGTGCGAAGATCTGTTGCAACTCGTTTGCTTATTGATTGAATTATGTGGTATTTTTGCAAAGATATCTGGAAAATCGAGAGGTCAATCTGTACGTGATGGATATTCCTATGAAGAACGTTTAGGTTTTTTATTATATCAATATCGTATAGCGTAATAGGGGCCTGGAAAATAACCTACCGCATTATAGGCTAATATTTGGCTTACATAATGGCTATTAACAATGCTGGGCTCACGCTATAAGCCTACATGTTACGTCAGGGAGATGTGGGCGTCAAGCAGGATACTCGATTGGTTGTGGGTGGATTATTAAGTGTCGGACAAATTTTGTCGAGGTTCGAATCTGGTCCAATTTCGACCCCTCACCAGACTATTAACATTATCAGATTATACTAATTCTGTTCTGAGTAGCCGTTGTAAAAAAATCGATTAGTACATGTTTTGTGCAAACGTTTATTTTAGATAATTTTATGGTTTCATAAAATTGAGGTAATTTTCATACATCAAGTCGTGAATCGCGCATTACCTAATGAGGATGAAAATTACCACCCATTGAATAATTCTCGCATGCGTAAACGGTCGGGGTACACGTTTATTTCAGTCATAATTTAGTCTGGATTGCGCAAGTTGCCTGCATAATATGATGATCGATCATAAAAATCCCCTTGTACTTCTGGTTAACCCTTTAACCGCCAAATTATTTGATCCGAATTTTCACCCACTTGAAGTTGTGTCTCGCTGACGCGATCCACAACTTCAAGTGAGTGAAAATTATTCACATTTGACAAAATGGAGGTCAACTGTTTTCAAATCTTGCTGATTGATGTCACATTTTATCTTTAACATGTTTAAAAGGTGGTACTTAATGTGCCAATAAAAAAATGAAAACCCGAATATATGCGGCACCGGCGGTTAAAGGGTTAAGTAAGCAGCAAACGGTCCGTGAGAAACTTGACACACCCCGATAATCCTATCACAGATTATACAATGTCATATTGACTATTATTCCATGATTCATATCTCTATTCTGTATATCCAGAATAAGTGTACATCTGTCCCAGACGTCTGTATAATATGCATAATATTGACAGGGAAAACAGACGTATCGTGTATACGGCGTGGCGCGATAGGCCAGCTTGCACTATATGTTTGTTCTGTTCATCTCGGCTCAATATGGCTTTGAAGTATGCAATGCAAATATGTAAATGCATACTTCATAAGATGCACACATGGCGCTTGTTGTGATAACAAATTGATATCGGGGGATATTCAAATATCACACTGGTGCTGAGTGTTATGTCGCCCATTAGCACCTATGATCATATTAATACAAATAGCACAATGACGTTGTTGTTGAGATACACATCTAATTATACCATGCCCAGCTATAATAACCGGGATAATGGTACAATATACAAAGTCTTTAGTTTTTTGCATTATCGACCTCATACCAGTAGGCCTATGTAGGCTATAAACATGTATAAATGATGTTGTTATATTCCAAAATGGTACAGTATAGAATAGTACAGAAAAACGGCTTATAACGGCTAATTATATTCATGTAAGACAGCAAATATACAGTTTATACAGAAATGCAATCGACTGCTAAAATTGTCATCCTGCAAAAAGAAAGTACTTCAAGTCCTGATGCCCTAATAAGTAATACACAATAATGCAATTGGCATGGATAATGACATTCCTATAATATTCCACTAGCCCAGCTGAGACTACTTTTGCACAAGCGTGGGTCGTAATTTTATTATTCCCACTCAGAATTAAAATGCCGCACGAGGCGGTGTGAAGATAATAACGTTACCTCGCGTATACTGAGGATCCTTTTATTCACCTGTAGACATATGCAGTTACCAATAACTCGTCATATGTACAAATGTTGAATCATAGAAGTAATGTGTTTTAATAACTAAATGTGTGTGTAACCGGATAAGCGGAAGACAGAAAAATACAATAGCAGGCGATCTGTCGATAAAAGGGCTGATATTTTTCTTCTCAGTGGTTATTTACAGTTTATTAAGTGTATGATCTCACGATATTTCAAATATCTGATGTCCCAATATAACAAATGATTGCTTGCTCAGATGCCACCAGCAACGCAAATGTTGGCCCAACGCTGAGTGAGCACTTAGTAACAGATGTGATATATGATAACCTGAGGGGTGGATTACATGACAAAATGACCATTTACTTTTATCACCGGACAAAAACGATGCAGATCGCACCCAAGATGGAACAGAACACGAATACGGTGTTGGTTTCACGTAGGGCCAACGTCAAAGACGTTTTTCCAACTTGGAACCAGCGCCTTCGAACCACATGCTTCGTGTTAAATGACCACTGGTGAGAGTACTGTCTGTCCGGCGCTGTTTGACCATGGCCAATATTTGACCGTCACTTCTCGCGGCCAGACAGATTTCATTGGTATTTGATCGGCTGAAACCAAACACATATCACTCATTGTATCTTTGACAGTTCCACCGCCGTTTTCGGGAGAAGGGCGTAGCTGCGGTGTTGATGCTAACTGTAGTGATAACATAGCGCGTCCACGGTAAAGAAATATCCCACTAAAAAGGCATTCAGTCTGTGTTGTTTTAACTCTGCTTTTGCTCTCATTTTCATTCAGCTTGAGGTGGGAATTGCGGTCAAGCTGAATGAAAATGGCCTATTTATGAAATACCCAAGTGTATTTTATATCCTACGCATAAGAACCTTCATAGAACACCAGTATTGAGATTACATCAGTCAAATATGTGATGTGGTAGCCTACATATTGTGTACCTACATATATGCGAGGAGGGAACGAAATGTTAATCACCCGCCGTAGACCTGATCCCAGATGAATAAATAGGCTTATAATTTAATTTTGAAATGTTGTTTTTGTGGCACTTCATCTTGGAATACTATACGGAAAATGCCACTTCCATAGAGCACTTCGCCACGTACGTTGTAGACAGTTTCCCGCGCGGTCCATTCTGTCGTGTCTCCCTAAATTTTACGCCTCCGAGCTCGGTCCGCTGGGGATATTTAGGCGCTATAGGAGTTTTATAGATTGATATTGATATATATTGATACTGATATTGATATTGATTGATATTAATATTGATTGATATTGATTGATATTGATTGAAATTGATATTGATTGATCGGGAGATCTACACACCCCCAAACAGGTAATTGTTTTCTAATTATTAATAACGCTCCCTGCTGGGAGGAATGATTATTACCCTTTATCTACCCGGAAAAATTCACCACATTTTCATTCAATCTGAGCTGTGAGCCGCTACCGCAATTCCTGGCTCACAGTAAATGAAAACTACCCAACTTAATAAAATATCCAAGTATAATATACCAATAGTTAGCCAATGAGTTGTATCATTTTTATAAAAGAACTGTTATTAAAAATATGTCAGATGACCTGGCAAGTATACACTTTACAATAATAATATAAAATCAGCTATTCATTCACCTTAGTGTATAGTAATCATGTAATCGCTGATGAATGAAAATGAGAAGAATAGCCAGGCAGCTCAAACGGTTCAGGTCCTTATGTCCCGCAAGCAGCTCTAGGTAAGCATGATCCGCTTATACAATGTTGTAGAATTGTTGGGCCATAGCCTCAGACGATGGCCCAACAACTCACAAACATTGTGACAACCCTTAGCCCGCTAAACACGACTATAGTCTTTTATTATCTTGTGTTTGCTGGCAGATTGAATGCCACTATTATTGTGTCTGGGGCATCTCTGACGGTCAAGATAAAGCCACAGATATAAGGTGCTACGGGTTTTGCACCTCAGTATGGCTAATTCTCAGCTGCGGGGGTTAAACTGTCCGTCACGTCCCACGCGTGAGTAAGTACTCCTGCACGCGGGAGGAGAGTGAGTATCGTGAGTATCGTGAGTATCATGTAATACTGGTTGTTTTGATAACGCCGTCATCTGTCAGGGATATTGTGTTCTATCTGCCCGTGATGGATTGACTGATAAACGTTATCTATTGAAAAACGTCTTTGATAACCTCGTAAACGGTAAATATTGGCCCGGTGTTGGCCCAACACTGGGCCAATGTCTCCGACGTTCATTCAGTATTAGGACAATATTGGCGTTTTGGGCTGTCAACTGCTGCATGCATTGTGTCAAAACACCCACGGTCATTTGTCTTTTATCGCACGGAAACGTTCAGCTTCTTTAGCATGGCTAGGGGGTATTGGTTTTTTTTGTGGTTGTACATTCAGACGTCGCATAATATGCATGATGAGCACTAGAAGTGCGGACACTTGTGCTGACATGGATGAGTTATGGGTTCCGTATGAATAATGCTTGAGCATCGGAAATGTACATTGTACAAAGTACAAATTGAAGGGTTCCATGCATAAACATGCTAACTCTGTTTTTGCCATTTTGAGATAAAGGTGATTTTGTATTTTTAGCGTGGTGAAATGTTTATAACTTTTTTACTGTTCACCGTAGAGAATCCCCATTAATTTCATTATCTTCGTCTTTTTAATTACTTTCTGATTCAGTTATATAATGAATAATTTTGTCGAAAGTTTTTGACATAAAAGCCTATAAAGGGACACATTTGTGCACGCATGTGAACCTGTATTCCTGCATGCAAAAGCATGCCATATCGAGTTGGCAATTTCAAAACTGAAGAAATTGTCGGTGCTATGTAGAGACGCAATCTAATATCACAAAAACATGGCATGCAAGAAGATGCCAAATAGACTTATCATAGGCAAATATAAAAAAATATGCATATATCAAAGTGAAATGTCCACTTGACATGGGTGTTTTTGATTGTCTATTTATGTTAAATATACGTGACATGAAAGGCTGAAATATTTACACCCATCGGGTATCATTATTAATATGGTGAATTTAGATATCGACATGAGAAAAATCCATTTTTCATTAATTAGAATGATATTTTAAAATATAAAAAAAAAAATGTTTTAAAGGGGGTACCGATAAATCCCCCGGGGGGGGGGCTGGAATATTTTTGAAATTAAATAATTTCGGGCGAACTCGGTGTGAAATAAATAATTTACTTCAAGAGCTATTCCATATAAACGTGTAATAAAATTTAAAATTTTCAATTTTCAGCGTGCCACCGAGCAGGTTTGAAATAAAAAAAAATTCTGCGACAAAAACAACAGCCACTCCGTTACCCCTGGAGATTGAATGATGGCCCCCTAACGCAACGATGATCGAGATATTAAGTTGACAAACCACTCATTTAACCAGTAAGAACGGCGTTTAAATAAACATGCTTATGTCATCTAGTGAATATTGCTTCACGTCGCTTTCTGCACAATTATGGCAATATCGCAACAGAAGGAAGCCCGAAGTCGGAACTATGCTCTACTCTTATTTCAAATGACTTTTTATAGTGCACAATACCATAGGCAGCAATGTACACTCCATGCCTTTGAACAGTTTGCAGCACTGTATATGCACAACCACATTTATATCATCTAAAAACGTAACAGAGTAGTATTTTGCAAACGATTTACTAAAGAAACACTTTGTATCATAACCATCTTATTTGGCTTTTGGACTGGAAGCAGTACATAAGTTGTCACCCGTGAAGCTATAGCTGACTGATCCTCTTGATGTACAAAATAAATAAAAAACTTGATATAGACAGGATTTAGTATCGCAATAATGAAAGCCATCAACCATACTGGAAGAGAATGGGCAGTGACAATATATTTCAAAAAGGCATATAGCTGCGTGTGCTTACAAACTCTAGTGCCCCCAGTTCAGGCCAGTTCATTTTCATGACAACCGAGAAGATTTCACTAATTATAATTCTGAATAGAGACGAACAAAAAGGTGACTAGATGACGTTCTGAAAAGCATAGGATGTATCTGCAAGAGACGCCATTTGTTATTTTATTTGTACATTATCAAAAAATGTCATCTGAAACCCAGTCATAAGTATTCATCTATGACTGATATCAGAGCAAATATACGGTGACCATATATGGTTAAGCCAACATATGAACAAAGGACTGGACATGGAGATCCAAAGAGAGATACCATGATTAAAAAGCCTTTCCAAGCAATCATGTAATTTTCTTTTGGATGGAAAGAAGCGTTAACATGTAAGAGAGTCAGAAGAGTTTGACAAATAATTGTTTATTGTTAGTCTGATGTAGTAAAAGCAACAGATAATTGTATTGGGGAAAACAGTACACATTTTATAGATCTTTTCAATTACAGAATATCAATATTAATAATTTTAATACGCGTTCGCTCCTCCTCTTATAAATATATTTTAATTGGGGAAGGTGAGTGGTACCAAGGACATGATTATAACGCTTTTCAGGATTTGAGAAAAATCTCGGGAGGAAGCTTCGAAACGAGAAATCTACACAACCCTTATAAGAATTGATCTGTTCAACAGGGAGCAATACGAATTTGCCTGGAAAAAATAATCTGTTAAGACTTATAGGCTGTAAATTATAACTTAAGTTATGTATCTGATCATTCTCCTGAATACCAATCACATCAGTGTCAACTAGAAGGTCAAGTGACTTCAGTCTTCTGTACACCTGACCCCAATATTTGCTCTTAATTGGAGATATACATAAGATGACGTTTTTGTTTCATTTGTCAATTCATTTGGATGTATACATGCAGAATAAGATAATTATCAGCCTACTTTGCAACTTTGAGATATATCTGTGAAGGTTCATATATGATAGAGCGAGGGACCTTCTGTTATTGGGCACTGTAATATCATGTTAACATCTTCAAGGCGAAGAAGTGGCATACGGATCATCTTTAGCCTTCCAATGTCATGGGAAATTTTGCACATGTGCATAGTGTAATCATAAACAATAATGTGCAGACATTATATACGATAGGCTCTCTTATATAAATGATTCATCAAAGTTCTTTACAACGTGATTATGGTACAATGTAAGACACCTAAATGATGTTACAACATAATTTATATTAGACAGGTGATTAGGTCATTGGATTTTACTCAGTCGAGTTCCAGAGATGCGCTCCAGAGTAGCTGAGTGATGTAAAAAATATTGTTAAGATTATTTTCCCTATAAATGATGAGTGTTATTTATTGAGTATCTCGTCAATAAACCATACTTCTCCACGACAGAGGACAAAATAGCGTAAAGATGATTTGGTGCCATGCTGTCCACTATTTCAGGCCCCTATATGTGATACGACAAGGTAAAAATATCGATTGTCATGTTTTCAGCTATGCACGTTATCAGTTATGTGAAATAATGTATGTGGACATTTGATTGTTTTATGAGATATCGATGAAGTATTTTTTATTGGCAAGTGAAAATTTAGTCTTATAGTTAGCGTGGTGTATGCAACAAATGTACAGAGAAAGATAAAATGTGTTGTTTCGTTATTGACACATAAATATGGTTTTGTCAGAGAGAGTACATTTCTTTGTGTATATTTTATAATGTTATCGTCGCAGCGAATTTGACAACCTTATTTATTATAACTTATTTCATTCATTTTGACATACAGGCCCCATGAGCTTGGTACCATAGATATAGATACAGACTATATCTATGCTTGGTACAGTGTATGCAATATGACATAATTAGCACTTTACATACAAATACCAAAAATAACACAAGACCCCCAAAATGTTCAATAACACAAGACCCCCAAAATGTTTAATTTATTTTGAAAAATGTATAAATAATATCGATATGTAGGCTACGCAGAGAATCATGCTGTAGAAACTGTTCTTACACATACAAATGTATATGATGATACCTCAGAATATTTTTCTCGGTACCGACTGGAACTCGTCTGCTAAATAAGATGACTACAGTGACGAACGAATGGGTCCGCAATATTAGATGATAATTGCTTTCAAAAAGGATATTACATCGTCATTTAGCTGCAAAAGACTTTACAAATATTGTTTTTTGAATAACGTGTTGATTATTTTCCCTATAAATGATGAGTGTTATTTATTGAGTATCTCGTCAATAAACCATACTTCTCCACGACAGAGGACAAAATAGCATAAAGATGATTTGGTGCCATGTTGTCCACTATTTCAGGCCCCTATATGTGATACGACAAGGTAAAAATATCGATTGTCATGTTTTCAGCTATGTACGTTATCAGTTATGTGAAATAATGTATGTGGACATTTGATTGTTTTATGAGATATCGATGAAGTATTTTTTATTGGCAAGTGAAAATTTAGTCTTATAGTTAGCGTGGTGTATGCAACAAATGTACAGAGAAAGATAAAATGTGTTGTTTCGTTATTGACACATAAATATGGTTTTGTCAGAGAGAGTACATTTCTTTGTGTATATTTTATAATGTTATCGTCGCAGCGAATTTGACAACCTTATTTATTATAACTTATTTCATTCATTTTGACATACAAGCCCCATGAGCTTGGTACCATAGATATAGATACAGACTATATCTATGCTTGGTACAGTGTATGCAATATGACATAATTAGCACTTTACATACAAATACCAAAAATAACACAAGACCCCCAAAATGTTCAATAACACAAGACCCCCAAAATGTTCAATTTCTTTTGAAAAATGTATAAATAATATCGATATGTAGGCTACGCAGAGAATCATGCTGTAGAAACTGTTCTTACACAGACAAATGTATACGATGATACCTCAGAATATTTTTCTCAGTACCGACTGGAACTCGTCTGCTAAATAAGATGACTACAGTGACGAACGAATGGGTCCGCAATATCAGATGATAATTGCTTTCAAAAAGGATATTACATCGTCATTTAGCTGCAAAAGACTTTACAAATATTGTATTTTGAATAACGCTGATCATAATGGTATATGTTATATAAGTGATATATTTTTGGTCAAATTAGTGTCCACACCTCCTAATTAGTATATAAACACAACTGCCGCGCTGCGGTTGTACATTGAGACGTCGCATAATATGCATGATGAGCACTAGAAGTGCGGACACTTGTGCCGACATGGATGAGTTGTGGGTTCCGTATGAATAATGCTTGAGCATCGAAAATGTACATTGTACAAAGTACAAATTGAAGGGTTCCATGCATAAACATGCTAACTCTGTTTTTGCCATTTTGAGATAAAGGCGATTTTGTATTTTTAGCGTGATGAAATGTTTATCACTTTTTTACTGTTCACCGTAGAGAATCCCCATTAATTTCATCCACTTCGTCTTTTTAATTACTTTCTGATTCAGTTATATAATAAATAATTTTGCCGAAAGTTTTTGACAGAAAAGCCTATAAAGGAACTTAACACATTTGTGCACGCATATGAACCTGTATTCCTGAATGCAAAAGCATGCCATATCGAGTTGGCAATTTCAAAACTGAAGAAATTGTCGGTGCTATGTAGAGACGCAATCCAATATCACAAAAACATGGCATGCAAGAAGATGTCAAATAGACTTATCATAGGCAAATATAAAAAAATATGCATATACCAAAGTGAAATGTCCACTTGACATGGGTGTTTTGATTGTCGATCTATGTTAAATATACGTGACATGAAAAGCTTAAATATTTACACCCATCGGGTATCATTATTAATATGGTGAATTTTGATATCGACATGGGAAAAATCACTTTTTCATTAACTAGAATGATATTTTTAAATATTTAAAAAAAAATGTTCCAAGGGGGGTACCAATAAACCTCCGGGGGGGGGTTGGAATATTTTTGAAATTAAATAATTTCGGGCGAACTAGGTGTGAAATAAATAATTTACTTCAAGAGCTATTCCATATAAACGTGTAATAAAATTTAAAATTTTCAGCGTGCCACCGAGCAGGTTTGAAATAAAAAAAAATTCTGCAACAAAAACAACAGCCACTCCTCTACCCCTGGAGATTGAATGATGGCCCCCTAACGCAACGATGATCGAGATATTAAGTTGACAAACCACTCATTTAACCAGTAAGAACGGCGTTTAAATAAACATGCTTATGTCATCTAGTGAATATTGCTTCACATCGCTTTCTGCACAATCATGGCAATATCGCAACAGAAGGAAGCCCGAAGTCGGAACTATGCCCTACTCTTATTTCAAATGACTTCAGTGTTTTTTTATAGTGCACAATACCATAGGCAGCACTGTACACTCCATGCCTTTGAACAGTTTGCAGCACTGTATATGCACAACCACATTTATATCATCTAAAAACGTAACAGAGTAGTATTTTGCAAACGATTTACTAAAGAAACACTTTGTATCATAACCATCTTATTTGGCTTTTGGTCTGGAAGCAGTACATAAGTTGTCACCCGTGAAGCTATAGCTGACTGATCCACTTGATGTACAAAATAAATAAAAAACTTGATATAGACAGGATTTAGTATCGCAATAATGAAAGCCATCAACCATACTGGAAGAGAATGGGCAGTGAAAATATATTTCAAAAAGGCATATAGCTGCGTGTACTTACAGACTCTGGTGCCCCCAGCTCAGGCCAGTTCATCTTCATGACAACCGAGAAGATTTCACTAATTATAATTCGGAATAGAGACGAACAAAAAGGTGACTAGATGACGTTCTGAAAAACATTGTTATTTTATTTGTACATTATCAAAAAATGTCATCTGAAACCCAGTCATATGTATTTATCTATAACTGATATCAGAGCAAATATACGGTGACCATATATGGTTAAGCATATGAACAAAGGACTGGACATGGAGATCCAAAAAGAGATTTCATGATTAAAAAGCCTCTCCAAGCAATCATGTAATTTTCTTTTGGATGGAAAGAAGCGTTAACATGTAAGAGAGTCAGAAGAGTTTGACAAATAATTGTTTATTGTTAGTCTGATGTAGTGAAAGCAACAGATAATTGTATTGGGGAAAACAGTACACATTTTATAGATCTTTTCAATTACAAAATATCAATATTAATAATTTTAATACGCGTTCGCTCCTCCTCTTATAAATATATTTTAATTGGGGAAGGTGAGTGGTACCAAGGACATGATTATAACGCCTTTCAGGATTTGAGAAAAATCTCGGGAGGAAGCTTCGAAACGAGAAATCTACACAACCCTTATAAGAATTGATCTGTTCAACAGGGAGCAATACGAATTTGCCTGGAAAAAATAATCTGTTAAGACTTATAGGCTGTAAATTATAACTTAAGTTATGTATCTGATCATTCTCCTGAATACCAAGCACATCAGTGTCAACTAGAAGGTCAAGTGACTTCAGTCTTCCGTACACCTGACCCCAATATTTGCTCTTAATTGGAGATATACATAAAATTACGTTTTTGTTTCATTTGTCAATTCATTTGGATGTATACATGCAGAATAAGATAATTATCAGCTTACTTTGCAACCTTGAGATATATCTGTGAAGGTTCATATATGATAGAGCGAGGGACCTTCTGTTATTGGGCACTGCAATATCATGTTAACATCTTCAAGGCGAAGAAGAGGCATACGGATCATCTTTAGCCTTCCAATGTCATGGGAAATTTTGCACATGTGCATAGTGTAATCATAAACAATAATGTGCAGACATTATATACGATAGGCTCTCTTATATAAATGATTCATCAAAGTTCTTTACAACGTGATTATGGTAAATGTAAGACACCTAAATGATGTTACAACATAATTTATATTAGACAGGTGATTAGGTCATTGGATTTTACTCAGTCGAGTTCCAGAGATGCGCTCCAGAGTAGCTGAGTGATGTAAAAAAATATTGTTAAGATTATTTTCCCTATAAATGATGAGTGTTATTTATTGAGTATCTCGTCAATAAACCATACTTCTCCACGACAGAGGACAAAATAGCATAAAGATAATTTGGTGCCATGCTGTCCACTATTTCAGGCCCCTATATGTGATACGACAAGGTAAAAATATCGATTGTCATGTTTTCAGCTATGTACGCTATCAGTTGTGTGAAATAATGTATGTGGACATTTGATTGTTTTATGAGATATCGATGAAGTATTTTTTATTGGCAAGAGAGTACATTTCTTTGTGTATATTTTATAATGTTATCGTCGCAGCGAATTTGACAACCTTATTTATTATAACTTATTTCATTCATTTTGACATACAAGCCCCATGAGCTTGGTACCATAGATATAGATACAGACTATATCTATGCTTGGTACAGTGTATGCAATATGACATAATTAGCACTTTACATACAAATACCAAAAATAACACAAGACCCCCAAAATGTTCAATAACACAAGACCCCCAAAATGTTTAATTTATTTTGAAAAATGTATAAATAATATCGATATGTAGGCTACGCAGAGAATCATGCTGTAGAAACTGTTCTTACACATACAAGTGTATACGATGATATTTTTCTCAGTACCGACTGGAACTCGTCTGCTAAATAAGATGACTACAGTGACGAACGGATGGGTCCGCAATATTAGATGATAATTGCTTTCAAAAAGGATATTACATCGTCATTTAGCTGCAAGAGACTTTACAAATATTGTTCTTTGAATAACGCTGATCATAATGGTATATGTTATATAAGTGATATATTTTTGGTCAAATTAGTGTCCACACCTCCTAATTAGTATATAAACACAACTGCCGCGCTGCGCGCGGCATTGTATTAAGTCACCGTGACCAAAACGTGGTAGTAACGAATAACTTCAGATTAGGACCATTGTTGAAATGTAATTT
Organism: Flabesymbios commensalis; assembly: GCA_964017125.1. NCBI lineage: Eukaryota > Metazoa > Annelida > Polychaeta > Terebellida > Flabelligeridae > Flabesymbios > Flabesymbios commensalis. The sequence goes on along the minus strand of OZ024904.1, from coordinate 33,553,435 downwards.
TTATAGGTTATGTGGACAAAGCATTCAGATTATTATCCTTCAGATAAATGCTTATTTTAGTTAGCACTATCTTGCACGTAAATATTTATAAAATGTGACTGTTTTCTTCAGTTAGCAGAATACTGCTTGTGAATATCTACTCGCCATACCGGCATCATGCACTTGCACCCTCTAAAGTAAATAATGTGTATGCCAACTCTACATAACATTATTTGGAACTAACGATATATCCATCCTAGAGCTCCAATTTTTTCACATTAGATGCATATGGGTACAAGGAGCAACATGGAATATAAAACTCTAATTTATGCTCACTCGAGTTAGCATGTTTATGCATGGAGCCCTTCAATTGTACGTTACTGCATATAGGCCACTGTACCATCGCGACCCACAACATTGAGTGTTTAAACATGTTAAATGATTCTACATATTTCACTTCGTTTTATTTTGACCGAATCTTACATTAGTTGGATGATGAAACGCATCTTTTTGTGTTAAAAAGCTTATAAAAGACAATACGATTTGTTCTTGCCATTATTGACGCCCACAAAATACCCTACAAGAGGCCATCATAGCTGTTGTCATTTTTTCTAAAATACTGCACTGATGTACGACTTCGTATATTCAAGATACAGGATACAACATTGAGCCAACGCCGAGCCAATATATGTGTTAACCGGGTACGTGGCATCTGAGTGAATGACGGAGCTTGACCCAGTTACGCTGGATGCAGGATTTGCATGACGCCTGTGAAGGTCACTCATGTGAATCATACAAGTAACTCAAGTAACCTGATCAAAACAGCTTTCACGTCCGTATCATCTTCCCCAGAGCGAGGCTTGACCCCGCGAGGCCGTCAGGCCAAGGCCTGACGGCCTCGCGAAGTCACGCCTTGCTGTAGGGAAGATGGTCCGTATGAGCAGGACAATCAATTTCTTTGCAGACAGAAACTCGCGATCTGGACACGATCCACTATTATTTTGAAATAACATTAGATTGTTGTTTGTCACCTTGTGAGTGACCGCCAGTATTGCACGAACCTGCTTTCTGAGTTTGGAGTGATTCTTTAAATTAAAATAATATTAAGACATGTAGACTACACAGATTTATGCTGGAACGACGCGCCGCACGAACTTAGCATTACGAGATGGATATACATGTATACGAAAGTGTCAAGAGTACAGTTTAGTGCAATCCAGCTAACACAAAACTTTGTATAACATTTATACAACGGCGGTCCAATGTTTTCGGCGTTGGTCCAACATTGTATAAATGTTATACAAATGTTTTTCGTTTACCGGGAAGGTCTTTTCAAGGCATAATATATCAGTTCTACTGCCTCCCTGGCAGTGTTTTGAAACAAATCACACGTAGGCGCAAAATTAATCTGGCCCAACTAGTGAGTAAAATTCGTCTGGCGAAAGAACGATTATCTTAGATCCTAGATGATAATAGCACCAGTGATTACAAGTCGTACAACACTTGGTCTGACTTAGTACTTGTTTTCATGCAATAAAGTGTTATTATAATTTACTCGCAGTTCTCTCTACCTCCCTGTATGAATCATCTGTATGAATCAGTGTTGTCTGAGCGACACAGTGAGCTACATAATCACTGATGGTACCGGGCATTGCCAAGTGGCTTCTATGCCAACTGCACACCAACATCATTGTAATTATGCGAACTAATATCTAATATAATATACGCAGCGGAAAATATCTATCCCAGCAAGCAAAAAACATTTGTATAAAATTTGTACAGCGTTGGACCAACGTCTTCGACGTTGGGCCGACGTTGTACAAATGTTATACATTTTTTTGTGTTTGTTGGGATGATATACTAGTTTTAGAAGCAGTTCTGATCGGTGGCTAAACAATGGCTGATTGTTGGGCCAACGTATTCGACGCTGGCACAATTACCAGTCTGTTGAGGAGACCAGCACGTAACCATGTCATGTAATTACGGTTGATTACCTGATTACAGGGTTGATTCCGTCAGTAATTAATTATTACTGCAGCAGCTGCTCGTATCGACGATAGTTAACATATTGCACCCTTCGTCTTCAGTAACCATTATACACTGCTATATATAAGTGTGAAACTTTCAAACCCACTACTTTCCAAAAAGATCAGACACAGTATTATTTTGTTGCTTACATGTTGCTTAATTAGAATTTTCACTCACTTGAAGTTGTGTCTCGCTGACGCGATTCACAACATTACAGGAAGTGAGGGAAAATTATTCAGATTTGACAAAATAGAGTTCAGCGATATTGAAATCTACCTGGTATTTAATGTGCTAATTATAAAAAAACGCGATTCTAATGGTGACTGGTAGTTAAAGGGTTAAGGTTGAAGAGTGCAATGGCAGATTTGTATGAACGAGGTCAAGGCAAACTGGTGTATTTTGAGTTTAATTTAATTAACAGCGTGACTCCGTGAAACTTTAACCCTTTGCCTGCTAATCACGACAATAGTAGTTTTTAATCCATTTGATTAGCCGATTAAGTCACTGTTATACACTTTTGCACGATTTTGCGCGTAAACAGGCGGCCCAACTAAACAGTTCAGCGTTTGGTCACTGTGTGGCGTGTTGTTATTGAAAAGGGTGTATTGGGAATAAAATGACTGCTTAAATTTCAAAATTTGTAAATGTTTGGTGTTAGAATAAACAAGTAATTTTTTCAACCCCTTGGGTTTATGGATCGTGGTAGCAACATATAACCTCAAGTGGTTGAAAATGTAACTAAATTTACTATATAGGCAGGATAAGGGTTGACATAGAATCCATGGTGACATCCCATGGCCTTCAACTCACGACGTCCAATGGGTACGTGATCCAGTTTCTAGCTTATTTGTAGGCGTTGTCTAAAATAGGTCACCGGTGCCATGACGTGATGCCATGGCAACTGCTATAAATAGTTGTTAATTTATAGTGCTGCTTTAAGCGATTTGTCACTCACACCACCCATAGCTTAGCATTTGATTTCCTATAAGATGTATAATCAAATAAACAGGTATAGAATAGAATATAAAGTATAATCCACCACAAGGTCTTATATTATACTCGCTAAACGTGGCTATATACTGAGCTATGTAAAATGTAATATTAACCCTGCAACCACCAAAGTTTGAATAACTGACATTTTCTCTCAACTAATTCTCCAAACTTAGATTTGTTTATTTCTACAAGGTACAATACACACATAAACTATTTGTTAATGCAATTGAAAAAACATGAGACATTCAATAAGTAGGCTGTACTAGCATGAAAAACACACTGAATTTGTAGACATATTTGTACTATAAATTTTGAATTTGAATTCTATCATGTCTATTTATAACAAACTGGTAAAATATTCGGGTAGCAAAGCCCCCCCCCCCCCTTGGTTTGACGCTGACAAGAATGGGTATGTGTCCTTACAGTACACATGGGAGGCTTACAATGGCAGACGAAGAGTTTTGTTGCCGAAATGATATTCTTGTTGTTGATATTTCTGTGATATGTGAGCATATCTCGTTGGAAATTTCCTGTCTCATACAGTCGTACCGGTGAAGTAATACAGTCGTACTTGTGAAATAATCCAGTCGTACTGATGAAATCATACAGTCCCACCGGGGAAATAACACAGTCGTACCGGTGAAATAATCTGCGGTACTCCACGCTAGCAGTGTCAGGATAATACATTTAGCTAATTTATCACTTTTAGGGTTTGTTAGGTGTTTATTCCGCTTTGACGTTAGCACTATGAATCACACATGATTATATTTATTATGTTATTATTCTCTCTTAATGAACTACACTCGACGACCCCTTAATCCACAAATAACTTTAGTTACTCTACACAAATAAATCGGATTTATGAACAGATCTATACAAATACTAGTAAATCTATAAGTATAGCTTACCCATCGATAAATAGTTCCTATGATATATAGTATTGAATAGTACATGTATCTATTTATGCTTGCTGAAGCAAATGGTAGTTGACAAAGGTCACACAAGATAGCTGTCTCTTCTGGAGTTATCAATTGTGCGTCTAAAATGAGTTATTATACTTCAAAAACTACCAAAATTTCTATTACTATTGAAAGACTTTTTAAAGTGTGGGATTAAATTTAAATTTGTCAGCTAAATTAAAAAATAAAGAGCTGTTTTTTTACTGCTAACATAAATTTTGTTGATAATCTTTCAGAAAACAGAATTGGCATCGTTTATTTTAAACACTAAAGTGTTATTTTGTCTGATTTTAAATATCAAAAGTACAAAGTAATTATCATGATTATTCCCGAATGCCAATACTTTCCTAAACACCCATATTAGCGTTATGTCGATGATTTTGTACTATTAGGCTTAAAGCTTAAAATAGTACCATGCAACCCATGAAATGGTTGGTATATATATAATAGAATCAACCATTTCAAACTGGTTGGAAAAATGGCTTTGTAAAAACAAATCACCCCATTACATTTAACATGATATATCGCCAATTTATAAAGTAGCATATATCTCCTTTTAAAGCGACACAATCAGGCTAAAATCATCAAAAAAATCAGTCTTTTTATTTTGGCTGACGATAAGATGTGAACATGGCCATAGACTAGAATTGCGGAAATCTTTTAAATTTTGGGTTGCTGTGACAACATAGCAAGTGTGCCGGAAGCCCCATTTATCGGTTATTCCCGTATTTCTTATTTTGGACATGTGCATGTTCGAAATTAAATTTCGTCGTTATTTCTCGCTTAACTGCTTAACTGGTAAATGCGCAACACAACATGTAAAAAACTTACGCAATTCTAGTCTACGGACATGCTCACATCTTATGGCCATATCATGAAGTTAAAATAAAATACCGATTTTTTAATAATTTCAGTCTGATTGTGTCGCTTTAAATTCAGAGGGACAACCTCTGGTGTTATCACTGGAGACAGCCTGTGACCTGCCCTGTCGAGTATCTGTGCTGTTATCTAAAGAGGGTGTGATTACTGGGAGATCTAGTATCACAACCCCGTGATAAGGCTGTAACACGCTCACATGCATCAGACAAGGACAAGGAAGAGACATATAAGCCCCGCTAGACTATGGCCTACATCGTAATCTTAGGATTTAACTCTTTCACCACGGAAATCGACTTTAGACGTCAGATATGATGATCTCGAATTGATTTAAACTTTGGTCTCCATGAATTATACAAAAAATATTTCAGCGTTGTAAGGGTTTATTGTCGTATCCGACACCTAAAATATATATTTAGATGGCTATTTAGTTTAGTCCTGATTGTCATAAATCAAAATATAATTCTCCAACTGTTATATATTACTGCACCTTAGTCCTTTATTTTAAGCATTAATATATATTTTTTAGTTAAATAATCATTTGTTTTTGCAAGTTTACGTAACTGAATAACTGCACTTTGAGTTTATATGTAATTACTTAAGCTGTCGATTTATAAGACTCTCCCATTTTAAGATTAATTAACGAAACGTTTCAAAGAGTGTGTTTAGCTTCAATATAAATATATTCATGCTAGTTAATAATCCATAATCATTAGAGAACACACTGCATAAGTATGGGAATTCTGTGGCAGTTCACCACTTCAAAGAATGATTCGCTGTCGCAGCTCCCTACTTCTATGATATTGTAGATTGGATTTTGATTCATAAAGATGTAGCACTTAACTGGCGCGCGCCGTATCACCGAAAAGGCTTATCTTTAGCGTTGTCTTACATCATCACCTGATCACGTCAACGTATGCCGCAGATGGTAGAAAACTGTTACGTTCTTATCAGTTGCCCTTGATACCGTTGTCATAATAACACCCCATATGAACACCTGACACCCTAGAGATAGCCCTTCACACCTTGTTAACAGGGCCCTAGTTATCTCTTGTTAACAGGGCCCTAGTTATCTCATCACGGACAAGGTTTTCATTATAAGGTTCAGGTCAGCCTGACACAATAGCTCAATTAACCCTTAAACCCCTAAACACCACTATAGTTGTTTTAATCTGCATTGTCAGCCGACCAAATCGCTGTTATTGGGAGCGAGATGAGCATTTAAACATAAAGATATGCAAATATTTTGTCCCAAAGTAAACAAATATGGGTAATTTTCACTCACTTGCAGTTGTGTGTCGCGGTAGCGAGACACAAATTCAAGTGTGTGAAAATTTACATTATTTAATTTGGCGGTTTAATGGTTTTTAACATAGGGCGTTCTTAACCCTTAAATCGCTGCAATATTTGTGTACAAAGCATGAAGATCGAAGGGTTTTTTCCATTTTGAAATCATGATAAAATTGGCATAGTCAGCTCTTTCTGTTTCATTTGAATACCTATGATATGGGTCTACGGCCATTTCAAATTTCTAATTATTTTAGTGCGGTGATCGTCTTTAGAAAAAAACGTCAGATTCTGACATCTAAAGACAGTCCCCGTGCTAAAAGGATCAACCCGGGACTGGCGCAATGCTGAAACCAAGGATACTACAATCTTGCTGAAACAGTGTCAAAGATTCTGTCTCAGCATTGAACCAATGTTAAAGTTTCGTCTGGAAAATGTCATACTCTGTCATTATGTCAATGACACAAATATATGACAAGTAGGGATTCAGTTGATTTGATTAGGTGATGAAAAGTATTGAATTAATTGGTCGGCTGAGATGCAGCAAAACACACCCGATATCATTTTTTTTATTCTGCTTTGTCCTCGAAGATTAATGAGAAATAAACTAACCTTTTTTAACGTAAGGGGTTTGTAAGGGCTCTTTCTGGTATGGTATACTATATTAAGGCTTTATATGTATGAACAACCTGTCTCTATTATGAACCCTTTTCTATGATAATTAAAAAAAAGGAAAATCTCTTAGCTTTGCGTGAAGTAGAAATACAATAACAAGCATGTTAACAGTGTGAAGGTTTACTTTCTCTATAAACATAGTATAAATTACAATCCGTGAACAAGAGTGAACATTAACCCTTTAACCGCCGGTGCCGCATATATTCGGGTTTTCATTTTTTATTAGCACATTAAGTACCACCTTTTAAACATGTTAAAGATAAAATGTGACATCAATCAGAAATAATTGAATTTTCACCCACTTGAAGTTGTGTCTCGCTGACGCGATCCTCAACTTCAAGTGGGTGAAAATTCAGATTGAATAATTTGGCGGTTAAAGGGCTAAGAATCGTTTACTATGTGGATTTGGAATGACAAAATTTCTTTAATAGAAACTGGTACAGCCCACGCGATAACGTTGCATGTTGTTCCAACGTTCGCCCAACTTCGTACAACGTTGTGCTGGCGTTGGCACAACCCATTACGCTGGCTGGGACACCGTCATGAGAAATTCCCCACACGTTCTGGTGACTGTCATGTACACATGGCGCTGTTCGATCTGCGATTGATTTGGATGATCGATCGCATCTCCAGATGTGTGTTCCGGCGTGAGTGGAGAAGAGACACTTGTCGTGAACATATTGTCAGGAGTTTGGCCCTGCTGTCACACACAATACAATACGATTCACTATGAAAGTGTTTGCCATCTGTTCCCCCGTGAGATTAAATAAAATAGGCTTTTTTATGTGGGAAATGAAATGAAATGAATCGGGCTTTAGGCCACCTTTGTGCACATGTAGGCTAAACTGGGCCAGGAGAACCTCCTGAGGATGGTGAGATGAGTGAGATGACACTGTCCTCCAGACACAGGATTCGAACTTCGAGCCCTGGCGGTCTGAGGCCGAGCACGCTACCTCTCGGTCACGGAGGCTCCCCACAATACTGACTATGTGGGATACCATATACATTTGTATGGCGAAAACTGGTTAACATAATGTCGGTTAAACGACTTCTCTGTTTTCCATTTTTCTAAGCCATCAGCTGAACCACATGCATTATCTCATGAACCGATATGATTTAAATAAGATTAACGACCCACTTACACTTTCAAGATTTTCTAAGGAACATTATAGCAGGCAGTCATCTACACTCCATATCCCTGAGTAATTCAGAACACTAATAACACTAATCACTGATATAACCCTGATGACACACCTCACTCACGCCATAACTACAACCTGTGTTACATAATCAGTTGGTTGAACAACTGACTGATGCTACAAATTGATACCGAAATAGATTCGGGCATAATCATGATGATGTGACGGCTTCGGGCTTCTAGGCTTCTAGGTATAATTAGTGTCCTTGCAGTATATTCCGGTATGCACGAAGCGCAAATTTTGTAAATTGAGATATGCACCTCCACATTCGATAATTTTCAGTCAAAATATTTTGTTGCTTAATTTGGTGCCACGAAGAAACATATTATTATCACTCATGTATATAATTAAGCATCTCCCATATTATTGGGATACTTTTAGTGTTTGTTATTTTGCCGCCGCCGCAAATATATAATTATGAGTTATGTACGTGGGAAATATGTTTTCCAAGATGACCCACTGCAAAGCTTGTAAGCGCGATATCTGCTGAACCGGTTGTTAGATTTCACTTAAATTTGATGTGACATTGGGATTCTTTTAGTGTTTGTTATTCTGCTGCCGCAATATATTCTCACCATCCAGGTAACTTTTGGAAACATTTCAAATAATTTTATCAGTTTAATATCATGCCAACATCGTGATTCAGGTGGAAATTTCATACTGCATGCAGTGTATAATATAACTGATTTTTTTGGCCAGGGTTGTCTCAATTTAGATTATCATGGCTCAGAAAGGTTCAATCAACGCGGAGTAGCGATATCTTCTTTTTCATCATACATCTGGTACAGATTATCTCAAAGCTATTATGGCAATTTATATATCTTAATTATTTGTATTTATGTCGTTCACCCATGTATACAGACATATATTCAATTACTCAAAATAATTTAGTAAATTTACTACGCTTTAAAATATGGGAAATATGGGAAAACGTCAATTCTTTATTTAAGATCTTTTTTCGGAAAGTATGTTTTGTTGATAACACTTCTCATTCACTATATATTTGTCAGCCTTGACATTTCGTTACCTATTCTGAACTGATTAGATTTTAGGTAAACCACGTCCATAATGCCAAGATCGTTATGACATTGAACTTATGAGAAGACAAGTTTACTAGTCGGAAATTCCCTCACAAAATTCAAGCGATATCATCAAAAATCTAGATTCATCATACATTTTCTTATTTTCTTTTGTAAAATCTAAATTTGCTTCGTTGTTCTGATTTTTTTAAATATACCAGTGTGGTCCACGTTAGCATGGTTACAGTGATATGCCAATACTTGTTACAGTGATATGACAGTACTTGAAGTTGCGTCTATGCACTCCATGGTATATTTTGAATATAGTTCATGGAATAAAAAAATGACCTAGTCCATTAAAATAAGGACGTTCTTATATTATGTATAAGCACACAATTTCTCACCACCTTTAACCCTTTAACCGCCAAATTATTCAATCTGAATTTTTACCCAAATGAAATTATTCAGATTTGACAAAATGGAAGTCAACAGTTTTCAAATATTGCTGATTGATGTCACATATTATCTTAAGCATTTTTAAAAGGTGGTACTTAATGTACTGATAAAAAATGAAAAACCGAATATTTGCGGCACCGGCGGTTAAAGGGTTAAGTGAGAATTGCGGTGAAGTAAAATGAGAGAAATAGCGGGGTGCTGGGAGAGTTAACCCTTTGTCTGCTGATCACGACAATATTCGTTTTTAATCTGTTTTTTTCGGCAGATTAAATCACTGTTATTAGCTCCCGCCGTCACCGTAGGTGAGCGAAGGGAGCTATGGATTCTACCTCCGTTTTTTTTTGGCCTCTTCTTTTGCCTATAACTTTGTGAGAAAATAAGCTAGGATAACAATTTTTGGTATGTGGGTTACTTCCAGGGGGCTAATGGACGGGTTAAAAGATTTTTAATCTGAATTCAATACGCAAGGTTGCAGAGGAGAAAATGATGATGTGACGGCGTTGGGCCGTTGGGCCGTTGGGCCGTTGGGCCGTTGGGCCGTCCGTAAACAATTCGTTTCCGGAGCATATCTCTGAAAGTACTTGTCCGATTGTCTTCAAATTTTACACACAACACCCCTAGGGGGTCTAGTTGTGCCTTTTGGGGTATTTGAACTTTGACCTACTTCTGGTTCAGAACTATGACCTATTTAGACGTTTTGACGCGCACTTCGTTTCCGGAGCAGATCTCGAAAAGTACTGGGCCGATGACAGTCATATTGCACATACATGTTCTCTAAGGTCCCTAGTTGTGCCTTTTCAGGTTTTTGGACCTTGACCTTGAAGTTGACCCAGCACTTTGACCTAATTTATAACATTGGTAAATCCGACTGAAAGATTTTGCGGAATATCATGAAAACCGCTCAAGATAGCTACACCATTACTATAAAACAAATTGTGAGGTTTCAGGAGAGGATGCATCTTGAAAAATTTCAAGTCGATAAAATTAAAAGTGGCCGCCTATCGGCCATTATTCACCTCGACAGGCCTGATATTGCGGAATATCATGAAAACCGCTCAAGATAGCTACACCATTAATATCAAATAAATTGTAAGGTTTCAGGAGAGGATGCATCCTGAAAAATTTGAAGTTGATAAAATTCAAAATGGCCGCCTATCAGCCATTATTCACCTCGACAGGCCTGATATTGTGGAATATCATGAAAACCGCTCAAGATATCTACACCATTACTATAAAACAAATTGTAAGGCTTCAGGAGAGGATGTATTTTGAAAAAAATCATTTTGTCAAAGTTCAAAATGGCCGCCAATCGGCCATTATTCACTTTCAAATGGCCGTTATTTGGTAAACCGTGCTAGATGGCTAGACCATTACTATAAAACAAAATGTGTGATTTCAGGAGAGGATGCATCTTGAAAAAATTTGACTCGATAAAATTCAAAATGGCCGCTTATCGGCCATTATTCACTTTCACATGGCCGTTATTTGGTAAGCCGTGCTAGATGGCTAGACCATTACTATAAAACAAAATGTGTGATTTCAGGAGAGGATGCATCTTGAAAAAATTTGACTCGATAAAATTCAAAATGGCCGCTTATCGGCCATTATTCACTTTCACATGGCCGTTATTTGGTAAACCGTGCTAGATGGCTAGACCATTACTATAAAACAAAATGTGTGATTTCAGGAGAGGATGCATCTTGAAAAAATTAGACTCGATAAAATTCAAAATGGCCGCTTATCGGCCATTATTCACTTTCACATGACCGTTATTTGGTCAACCGTGCTAGATGGCTAGACCATTACTGTAAAACGAAATGTGAGATTTCAGATGAGGATGCATCTCGAAAAAAATTGACTTGATCAAATTTAAAATGGCCGCCTTTTCGGCCATTATTCATTTTCACATGGCTGATATTTGGTAAACCGTGCTAGATGGCTAGACCATTACCTGATTACTATAAAACAAAGTGTGAGTTTTCGGGGGAGGATGCACCCTGAAAATTTTTAATTTACGAATTTAAAATGGCCGGCAATCAGCATTATTTACCTCGATTGGCCCGATATCAGGTAAACCGTGCTAGATAGCTAGACCATTACTATAAAACAAAATGTGACGTTTAGAGAGAGGATGCCTTTAAAAAACTTTCGACTCAATCGAATCCAAAATGGCCGCCTATCGGCCACTATTTACTTTCACATTGCTGATATTTGGTAAACCGTGTTAGATAGCTGGACCATTACTATAAAACAAAATGTGAGATTACAAGAGAGGATGCATCTTGAAAAAAATTGACTCGATCAAATTCAAAATGGCCGCCTATCGGCCATTATTTACTTTCACATAGCCGGTTTTTAGTAACCGTACTAGATGGCTAGACCATTACTATAAAACAAAAAGTGAGATTTCAGGAGAGGATGCATCTTGAAAAATTTTGACTTGATCAAATTCAAAATGGCCTCCTATCGGCCATTATTCACTTTCACATGGGCGATATTTGGTAAACCGTGCTAGATGGCTAGACCATAACTATAGAATGAAATGTGAGATTTCAGCTGAGGATGCATCTTGGAAAATTTTGACTTGATCAAATTCAAAATGGCCCTCTATCGGCCATTATTTACTTTCACATGCCCAATATTTTGCAAACTGTGTTAGATGTTAGTCCATTACTATAAAACAAAATTTGAGGTTTCGGGGGAGGATGCACCCTAAGTTTTTAACTAATTTATATCGAATTCAAAATGACCGTAAATCAGCTATTAGTTAACTCGATTGGCCTGATATCGGGTAAACCATGCCAGATAGGTAGACCATTACTGGGATACTGATTAGGATCATTAATTTCAATGGAGGTTTGCAATCTCTGACAGACTGTCTAGTTCTTATCTTACTCTTAGACTGGGCTTCTTAGACCTAGTTGTCTTGCGTCTTGATTTTTGACCTAGACTAGGACTACATTAATAACCCTATACAAAATTGCTTAATCAAATTCTAATTCGGAGCGGGAGCTCCTGGACTTATGTAGTCTTGTTGGGAATGAAATGACTGTTTAAACATCAAGATTTGTAGATGTTTGGTCACAAATATAAGTAATCGCGGTAGCGAGACACAGCCTTAGCATAAGAATAAAGATTATATATAAGGGTTAAATGGTGATAGAGAGTTAACCCTTAGAGCGGTGAATTAATTTGTAAAAAACATCGCAACCAAACATCGCAATCATAAGTGGCTTTGTCAGCTCTTTCTGATTCATTTGAATACCTATGTTATGGGTCTACGGCCATTAGAAATATTTTTTTCTTACAGCGCGGGGATCATCTTTAGTCGTCAAAATCCGACGTCTACAGACGTCAGATTCTGACGACTGAAGTCGACCCCCGCGCTGTTAGGGTTAAATAATTATAGTTCTGTCTATTGTTGTGCATGTACTTACCTTTCGACATTATGCAGAACTATTTTGCTAATGTTAGTGTGATCTGAAAGGTCACCTTCCAAGTACACTTGTCAATCCGTGCGATGTGGCAAACGAGCGATTAAAACCAACGCATATCACCTAACAGCTAATCAAGAAATGGGAATTAATAGATTTAGCAGCGCCCGAGGTGATGATTAGTTTTGCTAATCTATGGTTGATAAGTTGCATCTTGATAAGTCAGTCACCTAATGAAATGGAAAATGATGTAAGTGAGACACAACGCCATTGTGACTGAAATCAGAAATTAACAGAACAAGCTATTTTAATAACTTGGTGCACTTCCAATTTAATTTTACGTCAAGACTATAATGTCAAGGAGACATCAGGTGCGAGCAACCCGCGACATTTTGCGAAGCCGTTTCTTTATGCGGTGATATCAACATCACAAGTTGATGTGAAATGACGTTTTTGAAACTCTTAGCAATTCTTAATGTCATATGGGATAAACAGAGCTTTTATTTTCATGCACGGGATCAGTGTTTGTCAGCTTGTTTTTAGTCAATGTCAGATTAAGATATTAACAGTGCGGTATGCATGGCGATATGCAAAATTACTTGTTCGGAATCTCACTCACTCACTCACTCACTCACTCACTCACTCACTCACTCACTCACTCACTCACTCACTCACTCACTCACTCACTCACTCACTCACTCACATTTGTGTGGGTGTTTGCTAAAGTCTTGTTTATACCACGTCACTCATTGTCTGTCCAACATTAAACGAGCATTTTTTCGGGACATTCTGGGGAATTATTTAGCAACATAAATAGTCCTGGTAGAATAAGCGGAATGTGTTGTTGTGTGTGCGTTGTGTGTCACGACACACATTGGTGATGATTTACTTTATTTTAGTTGATAGCGGATATTTAGATTGCCCTGATAATCACAACACACATAAACATGGTAAAGCGATTAGTTGTTAAAATCTGCAAGCCAATGAATTCGGAGAAGTCACCAGCAAACACATAACATTTGTATAACATTTATACAATGCTGGACCAATGGCCGACGTTGCATAAGTGTTATGCAAATGTTTTGTGTTTCCTGGGGTAGAATTAATGTACATTTTTGTGAAAAGACGCAGAAAAAACGCAGATTTTCCATACAGTTATTATATAAAACCATTTTTAAAGTCTTATATCACTTCTGTATACAATCCTGAATTGATCGATCTGTTTATCTGTGTTAAAAATTGTAGAAAACCAGTCTGTTCATCATGGTGTGCACATCCCATTTTTGACAAAAACATGAATATTTGCTATAGTGCTACAATAGGCTGTTTGATGCCCCGTTTGTGCTATGTGTAGGCGCTAATCTGAACGGATACATCTAAGGTTGAATAATGCAGAGATGGATTAATGAAACCTAACCACATCATACTGAAATCCTCTGGCCCGATATTCTATTTCACTCTGCTGGGGTCCACTTAAATCTTAAGCTCACTGATTGGTTGCGACTTGATCACGTGTTGATATTTAAAACCTTATTTTAATTTAAGTCCGCTGGTTAAACCGGGCCCCATGCATAAACCGCATTCAAGTCTGGGCAAGCCATGCAGACACCCGAATTATCATGCATCCAGAATGCACGACCTGTCATCGTCTATGACCCTGGTCGAATATTGTGTCGACGTATCGTAATTTCCAGCAGCTGTAAATGCTTCTTGGACAGTTTTGAGCATCGCTCTCCAACATTCGTGTCTTTGGTTTGTTGATACCGTCTTATCCATGTCCACAGTAGAATAAGTCACCGCGGAAGGCAATGAGTAATCATATTTAAAGTAGTTTATACAAAGCTATCCATAGAGGTTGTTCTATATCAGAATCTGGCAAGTATTCCAATAACTGCTGATAAGTATTCAAGCAATTACATACTGATCACGTGACGTTTTAACAATATTGAATCAACGTCATTGGCGTTGATTCAACGTAGGCCATATGCAACGTCGTGTGGCCAGTGGCAAATGGGTTACACGTATACTGCTCTGCAAAGCCAAAAGGCAGTATCTGCTTACTTTTAAGTAAGCAGATACTGCCTTCTGACCTTGCACGGCTGTATATATATATATGCAGTTTAAAACTAAAATATATCATTTTCTGTATGTAGTGGGGAGGGGGGGGGGGTGGGGTTCTCCATATGATAAAACTGGGACCAAGGTCAGAAATCGATCTACGATCACCAATAATTGATGATGGAGTTGTGCCATGGTCAGTTGCGTGGGATATGTACTGCATTTTTAACTCTCCAGTTGACAGAACAATAGAGTAGGCCTTTCTAAGTACACCCACTTTGTATAACACTGTCCTTGATATATCGTCCCTTAGATATGAAAGGGTGTATCTGCCACTTTACAAATTGGCAGATACACCCTTCCTTAGCCAAGGGGACGATATATATCCAGTATAATGCATGCTTTGCAGAACACTAGACAGAAATTCGGAGTCGGGAAACGGCGGTTCAATGCTGGGCCAGCGTTGAGCCAGCTTTGGTATTGCATACAGATTGCGACATTTGATTTGATTTGATTTCACCGTAAATTAGACATGTTAAAAAGTGCAGTGAAGCCGGGCTCTCCTTGTCTCATGTCTACATGAAGCCGGGCTCTCCTTGCCTCATGTCTATGTGAAGCCGGGCTCTCCTTGCCTCATGTCTACATGAAGCCGGGCTCTCCTTGTCTCATGTCTACATGAAGCCGGGCTCTCCTTGTCTCATGTCTACATGAAGCCGGGCTCTCCTTGTCTCATGTCTACGTGAAGCCGGGCTCTCCTTGTCTCATGTCTACGTGAAGCCGGGCTCTCCTCGTCTCATGTCTACATGAAGCCGGGCTCTCCTTGTCTCATATCTACATGAAGCTGCGCTCTCCTTGTCTCGTGTCAACGAAACAGCCAATTATTGCTACCAAAATGATCTGGGGAGTAAAAGCCAACCATATACAGCAACTCGTCATTCCCTGCAATTAAAGACACATGTATCTGTGGTGTGGAAGATACATGGTAATAATTGTATACGTCAGATTCTGACGACTAAAGTCGATCCCCGCGCTGCAAAAGTGAGCCGACAGATAAAATATTTAATTAGACCAAGGAAAATCTATTTTTCTTGGTTAGACTAGTGAATTATGTACAAAAAAGTAACTTAATCCGATAACTGTATGAAATGCTAATGATTTAAAAGCTGCTTTATTTTGTTGGGAGATGTGTAATATACTTTGCGGTAGTTTTCACCTAACGTTATCACTTTGTCTAATCGCATACAGAGTGAGTTGATAGCCAGACAAATACATCAAGAAAATTAATATTTCGAGTTGTGGAACGGAAATTTGAAAAAAAACCCGTCACGACTAGGGGACAGGGTAGACGGAACATGACAGCTATGTAATCTACACCGTGGCATATCCCGATTGTTTTCTACAAAACTTACACTATCTAATACATTTGGAAATGGAAGTGTACCATGCAACCGTAAATATATCCTAAATAGGCCTAGGCCTACATGTAGGCCTGGGTTCGTGTCAATTTGCGCACAAGACAATACCACGATCGAGTCGCCATTTACTTGATCGCCTTGTCACGATTGGTAGACAATCACATGTGGAAGGGCATAATATACAATTTTTAAGGTCTATTTTGCAGCGAGCCGGATGTGAACCACATAGGCCTACCTCTTAAATAGCAGGCGATCACCCCGACCACTGAACCACCAGAAGTCTCTTACAATCACTTCGAAGTATGACACCATCCGTCCGTTTAATAACCCTGAAAACGACGACATATTTCTATACAAACCAGGACAAACAAACATAAACAAACCAAAGTGTTTTTTCCAATTTGAAATCATCATAAATGCTTCATTTGAATACCTATGTTGTGGTTCTACGGCCATTATAAATACTTTACTCTTTCAGTGCGGGAATCGATTTTAGATGTTAGAGTTTGCGTCTGCAGACGTCAGATTCTGACGTCTTAAGTCGATCCCCGGCTGTAAGAGTCAGCCCAATCGATCCAACAGTGGCTCAATGAGTCAATGTTGACTCAAGTCGCCGACTGGATGAGGACGCTCACACGTGACGACGAGTGAAGTACGATTCGTGTAAACCCTTCTCCCACTCCGCATTCTTTGTGGGTTATCTAACCGTGTTTACGGCCACCGTCATCTATTATTTCAAAAATCATTATCTTGAAGCATAACACAGTTATGTTTTATTGCCTTTCACCACGTTCACAATGTGATTACAAACTGGCGCGTTCTCCATGCCGATGGAGTCGATTACAAATAACTGATATTATTTCAAAATTCATTATCTGGAGTACTTATTGAGCATAGCACGAGTCGTGCTTTTTGGATGCAGCCCGAAATGTAGAGGCGAACAGGAGCAAGTGTTAACTTGAGAAGTCAGCAGTTACTGCTATTAGCCTTCTCACGGTACTTGCTGGCGATTTGGGGAATGTTTGTTTCACTGTTATTTATTTATATTCAGCTGGTTAGTTTGAAATGCAACAGTCATGTTTATGTACGTATAATTCGGTCAGACAACTATCATAAAAGTTTCTTATCAAGTTTGAACGAGCTAACACAATGGTCTGTGTAGTTTCAAGTTTGCATGTTTTTCATGTTCACGAAATATTATAATACATGGAATTATAATAATAATATAATAGATCGTGTGCTTGAATGTGTTTCTGCAGTAAGCGATATTTTAAAAGACCATTAGAAATAAAGTTTGTTACTTTCTACCTTGGACACGTTAAACCAATGCCGATTTAATGTTGGCCCGCCGTCTCCGACGTCGGGTCAACATTAAATCGGCATTGATTTAACGTATCGTGTTTGCTGGGCATAGGCCTACCTATTACTTGCTGACACGTTTCTATCAGGCAAATCTAATAAGTCGTCCTCAAAATAGCTCCATATGTTATTACTTTTATTATTATCCAAATATGTCAAGCGCTAAATCGAAATAGACTGGGAAAAAGTAATCTCATCATCTGGTAACGGGATGTCACACTTCGGTTGATACAGGAACATCACACCTGACATCATGTCACATGCTCGGTAGGCACGCTACATCGAACTGATGCTGCTTGAATTTTGGGCCAGCGTTGCAGACGATGGACCAACATTAAAACAATATTGGTTTAAGGACCCCCCGGTACTTTATTTTTCGGACATATTTATGTATACGTGTACAAAACTGTTTATAGGGTAGTGCTTCTTTGTACAATTCTTCTTCACTTTCGCACAGCTACAAAACATTGGCATAACGTTTTTGAAATATCAGGCCTACGTTTTATAAATTGAGCCGTCTTTAATTTTACTCTTGACCAATTCGTTAGCGTTGTAAACGCCACAGTGGGCCTAAATTATCTTATGTTTTTTCACAATGTTCATGGGGGCGAAATCAGTGTGAGACTGCTTGCTCTCATATACCAAGCCTGTACAAAAAATCAGGTTGAAGCTATAAACCGCTGTATGTATGTTACTGTATGTTTCTGGTTTTAGCTGTACCCCAGTTGATTCTATCTCTGTAATCAGCGTGGTGCTTTCTGGGTACAGGTGTGTCCCGTTGCTCGTACACAGTGGACTACTCCTTTAACGTTGTATCGAGGTTGTACTAACACTGCTTCAAAGCCTCATATTTACCGTGTAGTATGACATGCAGTTGTTAAGTGAGAGCTGTTAAGTTAATGGGATAAGGCACGGAATTATATATGGAACCAGCGTCATCTCAACACACTTTACTTTAGGAACCCAGGGTATCGTTGGTGTTATATTATCATAAACTAAATATTATATGGGAAGCATTGTTTTTTTTTAATTTGGACCATATCCTTTGCCAGTAACTCCAGAAATTCAATATAATAAATTATCCGAAATAATGCATGGTGATTTCGCTATCCATTTTTTTTCAGATCGCCAAGATTACTATTTTGAAATTCTGGCTAACCAACTAGCGGGTGATGTGTATCATTTAATTATACTTTCATCTATAAATTCGTAAAATATGCAACTTACTACATCAAATTGTGTAATCAAGATGAAAATTTGATGATGTTTTTTTTTAATTCACTGTGCAATGCAATCACGACAAAACATTGTTGATTCACCGGAACTTACAGCATCTCCTGTTGTGCTAGTAAAATAAAGTTGGTTTAAGCCAGCATTGTGCCTCCTGTAGGCTAAAGTGGGCCGACGTACCCCTGCAACATAAGGAGAAATATCGAACGACGGTGAAAGTGCAAAACATCGCCATCCTCCATAGTATGGGAATTTGAATTGATATTGTGTTTTCTTGGAACTATCGTAACACAAAACTAGCCCTTTCGTCAAGATCAAAACCTGCTCTTGGGGGTTTTGTTTTGCGTAGTTAATAGCCGAGGTTTTGTTAATTCAAACCAAAACTAGCAGGTTAAGATGCGCCAATACGGTGCTATGGTAACCGATGATATTCACCTTGCTACTCTGACATGTCTAAGGGTGTCTATCCCAGCAGACACGAGGCATTCACCCAATGCTGTTTCAATGTTGGCCCACCGTCTTCGACGCTGGCCCAACATTGAAACCGCATTGGGTGAATTCCTCGTGTTTGCTGGGATCACACCACAGCAAACACGAGACGTCCGGCCAATGCTGGTTTAATGTTGGTCCACCGTCTGTGGCGCTGGCCCAACATTAAACCAGCATTGGTTATTGGTCTCGTGTTTATTGGGATATACACTCCTTATCACTCTCGGTGCCCGGTACCCAGCGAACACAAAACATTTGTATTACATTTATACAACGCCGCCCCAGCGTTTTCGACGTTGGTCCAACATTGTATAAATGTTATACTAATGTTTTGTGTTCGCTGGGTAGTTACTCTCAATGTGCCTCGTGCCCCGGTACTTACAGGGTGGCCGTATGGACACGTGCCCCGGTACTTACAAGGTGGCCGTATTGACACGTGCGTGTGGTATCAGTATTTTCGCGGGCCGCCGCCTCCGTCATTTGCACGGCAACCGTGAATAGAGAGGCAGCGTGTGGCAGAGTGACTGTGAGTCCGTCTGGATCAGAATCAGGATCAGGGCATGTAACGAGTGGGGGATCCTGACACAGGGATAATCTGGATACACATAACACTGACAGGGATCTGACTAAAGGAATTAGCACGTTTTATTTGACAGCCGCGTGGCTCGTGTGTTTCCGGTGAGTGCATGGTTTTGCCCGTTGATTTTATTTTCGCCGGATGGTGTATTGTTTTGTCGTCGACTTTTTTGTTTACGTGATTAGTGTATTATCAACTATTACAGAAAAAATACATAAATTCATTTGTAATTTATTCTACTACTTTTTTTACCAAGAATACATACATACATTATATAATGATTATTTTTGTATTATTAATATAGCCTGTATCTGCCAATTATTTATAAACATGATTCAGACACATTTTATTATTTCATCAGTGGAATGTTTCATCTTATTATTAAATTAAATTTTACCACTGTTTACTGAAATGACGGACTTCAGATTCTTCGATACAATTTATAAGCATAAACGGGTGTGTTTTAACCTATACGTAATCAAATACTCCCGGTACTGTTATGAGTATATCAGCTCCTAGCAGCCAGAGTGTCATATGTCCCCCACTCAATTGAGTGGCACATAAGACATTCTGGTGGGTCCGTATAATTTCTTTGGAGTTGGTCGTGTGTAACAATGCAATGAATTATACTCATCCGATAATAATATCATATGTAATCATGTATTATTTACAGCTTGTGCTTATTTTATTCATGAAATAACCTGATGTTATAATAGTTTTTTGTTCCTTTATTATCTTTCTAGCTTGATGGCACCTTTTATTATACTATTATTACTCCGATTCGTCCAATGTTGTTTATCAAGCAATCTGCTATATAATTTATAATCAGATAATCATGATTGCACAATATTTCTCAAAAGGAACGTGATATTAACTATTCTATTCCGGGGGGGGGGGGGGGTTGTCGTAACAAAATAACATGTATTATATCTATGCGTGTCAGTTTATTTTTGTTAAAAGATTCATCAGCTTTATCATGTTTATCTCATCAATTGAACTAAAACGGTATGCAAATTAATTTCCAGATCAGTTTTATTGCAATTCTGTTGCAGTCATACTTTTATTTAAAAACCTATTTATTTAAAGCTTCGAATATATAAGCTACACTTGGATATTTAATTATCAACAATCTTTTATAAAAATATTTACTCAAGCCTATCTGTTGCATTGGTAATATAAACAAATAGATGCACCATTAATATGAATAAACGGCGGCAACTGGTAAAGTAAGTGAGAACGTTTATAATCAGTGATAATTGATCCCCCTCATTGTCTCACCGTATCGCTCCACTGGACATAATCACTTGAACACAATAAACAGTTTGAATCGTCCAGATGACACATCACAGGTATAACGTATTATATACATGGGAAATAAATGTATTTTTATTATATTAACTTATTCGCAGAGTGATTGCACACGAAATTTTAAACAAAATTTTGCGATTACTGTGCATTGGAGTATGCCAATGATCTTCAATATTTTATAGAAATTCTTTGCGCAAAAGTACGGCATCCATAGGCCTACTGTATTATTTACTGAAGCATAATAATATCATAATGATATTTGCCAAACATTTCACCAGACGAATAATGCTGCATTCACCCTTTGTTCAGTCTTTTGTGGGTGCGCTTTTTTCCCAGTACACATGGTACATGTATATTCCAGCAGCAATCACATTAAGTTGGTCCAACGCTGGTTGAACGCTGGACAATATCACATATATATATATGCCCAGCATTCAACGAGAATTGGGACAACGTGTCTTGCTTGTTGGGACTGTTCTTTGATCTTGTTGCGATCCGGATGCTTGCAGTGTAAGATTAATATTGCCAAGATAATCTGATAGTCTGAACATAATAGTCTACCATTTTGCGGTACTACATGATTTATTTTCGATGATTTTATTTACTTTCGTTTTTTTTCGATAGGTTAACGTATACAAGTTGCTGGAGACGATTCGCGATCATCAATGTTTGTCTATAATTAATTTTGTGAAGCCCAGCCACCATAAATGTCTGTGGTTCGCCACTGTATCAATATCAGTTCTGATATACGTTTGGTATAATTGCTCAGGTACATTTCTGAAAGTCATCACAGAAATTAACGAAAGTGAAATATGAACGGCACATTCAAAGTGTTGTATATGAAGTCACAAATTATCAACACAGATTTTAATAAATTTATCAAGTTCTAAATTGATAAGATTGTTTTGTTACAACACAAATGACGTGTCACATGTGATCTTGTTGTTACTAACATTTCGACAAAAAACGAGAAGCAGCAGTTTGTTTGCTTTTAGAAGTCAGGGAAGTCAACAGATGCCGTATTGATAGTATGACATGAAGTCTAAATGGGTGCAACCCAAGCGATTTACCATACACTCGACAAATTGCATATTTAATTTGTTGGGAACAATTTGGCCATATTTTTACGATGACCTCTCGCGATCTTGATTTAAAAGGCTACCTTTCTTCAAAGATGTATTCTTACATTCATGTGTTATCATGACAGGTTATCTGATGGTTTTGCTTTACAGGTAACTGCGTATGACAGGTGGTCTTGTTTCATGGGACCTGGTCTGTTCTCCAATGAAATGTAGCCGTACATTATACAGTTATGTGTATTCTATTGGAAGATGATCCTTACGTTACAACTGTTTTCTCACAAGAGGTAGACTTAGTTTTCAGGTGGTCTCGGATAAAAGGTGGTCTTACTATACAGGTGTTCTCATGATATAGGTGGTCGTACCTTATAAGTTTTGTCTGATATGACAATATCGGTTTTGTCTGATATTTCTGATGTGAGGTGCTCACCAATTAGCATACTTTTAGGCTCTATGGGAGCCAGGAAAACCTCAAAACAAAGTGCTTACATTGTGTAGGCTCTTGGCTAAACGTAAGCTAGTCTATCATGATAGGTGGCCGCATCCGAATCGAAACACATGGTAGCTCGTGTAATATACCCTGACTCCATATATGCATGGAATGTCATATTTTTGTAATCATTATGCATCATCACCCACCTCCACTCCCCTGGGATTCTCTATGTAATAGCATAGAGTAAGCGGAGATTCTCATTTTCTGGAACCAGTCCAGAGACGTGGGCCAGCGTTGTTGATGCAACATTTAATCCAAACAGTGCCTATAGGTACCTTGTATATTTATGTGGTGACTGGTCACTATGAACCACCCTAGCCTCAGCGGGCGGATCCAGGAGTCCTCAAAGAAAGAATCAACAGGGTTTCGAGAGGTTTATGGGGGTCCAAGCGATTTTTCATAATTTGACATGTCAAAAACACGTTTATGAGCACAAAAGTATGGTACCCTACTCCAGACAACGGCCATACTGTTATTTTACTATAAGTTAAAGTGACTAAAAGACGACTGTGATTGGGGAGTAGAGTACTATACCTGGTCTTTTTCCAATTACATCAAATTCATGGATATAAGAGACTGGTCACAAAGCATAAGAGGATATTATTTTAAAGTGTCCCTGGCCTCATTACCATTCCAAACTTGTACTTTAATTTCCTCATTTTTAACTCCGAATCATCGTATCATTTGTTTATAATTAATTATTTTGTATAAATTGTTGATAATTAATTAATCGATTCATTCATTCTGGCATTCAAACCTTCAGTCATTCAGTCTATCATTCATTCTATTCACGTTTATTCAGATGAAAATATACTTTTAATAATAATTCGGCATCCACAAAACAAAAAATGTAACTAGCTTTGAAAGGTTTTCACCAAACATAATCACGGTGTAATGGAGCTTATCGCCGCGACTTCCGGTGGTATGTGACGTCTGCGTGTCGAAGCTTCCGGCTGTGTGACCAGCCGAGACAATACCTCGGCATGGTGCTGGGCCAGCTGTGAAGGCATTGCCCCTAAGCCCCTGGCAACGTATTGTGCCAGCTGTGTTAACCAGCCCGGGCACTGCGTGACGGAAACAATGGGGTCCACAATCGTGATGCGCTCACAAGTAACGAATTCTATTGAGCGAATTATCTGGAGAGGATTAAACCCCATAGTCTGGATGTGTTCTCTGGGACCTGGTGTGTCCTCACAACGCTGTATCAAAGCTGGCACAACGTTGCGATATTTCTGTCGCAGCTGTGGGCAATTCCTGTCATTAATCTTGTATAATAACATTGTTGTTGTAAATTAAGTGAAGGAGAATCCCTTGGTATTATTGTTGTGTTTGTCGATACATCTGTAAAGATCATTGTGTTATTGAAGACTATATCGGAATGGCGCACAGCAGACGCCTGGGATGCAGACGACGTTGGTTTAACATAGATACAATGCTTCAGAACAGCATCTTTGTTTGTCACTTTAGAAATATATAATCTTATTCCTGTGCTTAATAAAACATATTTAAATTATGCCATACAATTAGGAGTATTTTAATGGCATCTAAGACAAAACCGTTGAGTGATTAAAATGAGTTTACGTCGAATCTTTACATGTAATGCATCTTATTTGTGTAGCCTTACCTAAAACCACTGTTGTATCACACTAGCATTATTATGCAGCCCTCGCCGAGGCGGGCTGCTTACTGTATTTCACACGGTCCGCCGCCTCCACTAGGGAATTGTTTTCGTGACATTTTAATCTAAATATCATCAACCCTTTAATTACTACAACCACTAACGAAGAAATGCTCGTTAGCGCGTTTCATGAAAAAGTTTCGATCAGATCTTCTTTGAATTTGGCAATATGCTCAGCTATGTCAGATAACCTTTTGTGAGCAAACAATTTTAAAATGGCCGTTTAGCGGCTGTTTTGGATTTGAGTAATTTTGTGATATTTACATAACTTAAAAAAAATGCAAAATAGCTGGACCATGGATATTAAACAAAATGTAAGGTCTCACACAAGGATAACCCATGACAAATTTCGCACTAATGAAATCCAAAATGGCCGCCAGTCGGCCATTTTTTCTCATTTACTCGGAAAGCTTGCATGGTAGCAGATATATAGCCTTCACATACCACCGAGGAATTTTTTGTGACATTTTGATTCCTATATAATCAACCCTTTGATTACTAGGGCCACTGACAAAGAAATACTCGTTAGCGCGTTTCAGGAAAAAGTTTCCAGCAATTTTTTTTATTTGGCAAATATGCGCAGCAATGTCAGCCAATGACCTGATCAAATTTTGGGAGCAAACGATTTTAAAATGGCCGTTTAGTGGCCATTTTGAATTTGAGTAATTTTGTGATATTTACTTACCTCAAAAAACAAAGCAAAATAGCTGCACCATGCATATAGAACAAAATGTAAGGACTCACACAAGACCACCATAAAAAATTTCGCAGAAATAAAATTCAAAATGGCCGAGTGGCGGTCATTTTCTCAGAAATCTGGCATAATAGCTGAAGCGGTAATATCAAATAAACCTTCAGACAATAGACAATAGACAATAGTTTATTAAACTCCGGTCATACATGGCTTGGAGTATGCAATAGTACATAACAATAGTCAATAATAAAGGTAATAATACATAGTCATTAAAATAAAGTATATAAATACATAGAAAAATATAATGCAGAAAATAATGTGAGGTAGTGAGGTACAATGATTGAATGTAACATAATGATTTTTTAAATACCATATATATGTATGTATTTATATATATATAACATAGGTTGGATTATAAATAACGCATTATTTAATAAGAACATCAATAACTATTAAGTGATATTATATTATACAATAATACTAGTTTTAATCTTTCCGTCGCAGCACCGTGTTTTAGACATTAGTACTGCGCATATTGCTGCAGACCCATGTTTCAGACACGACGTTACCACATGAGAAAAGGTAAAAGGATGTGTAACGGTATAGGAAACATGAAGAAAAGGTGAAAAGGGTGACAACAGATAATAGGGGACATATATAAATATAGTCAAGGGAGTAAGCCTATATTCAAAGAATCATTTTAGGAGTTTAGATATATATATAACAATACTTGAATGCAGCTTTCAGATATTTAGCTAATTCATTAGAAATGTTATAGGATGTGTCTGACATGAGATTTTAAAATTGTATATGGTTCGGATGATTTTGACAGTAGGGCGGTAAGAAAGTTTGTCGTATATCAATAAGGGTATTACATTCGAGTACAAAGTGGATTTCATCACAAATTTTATCAGAATTACAGAATTCACATGTTTTGTCTTCTCTTTTGATGCCATAGTATCTTCCCCTTTCAATTGGTAGTCCATGGTTTGATGTTCTAAATCGACAAAGGGTTAAAATGTGACAAATAACATAATTATTTTTCGAGCTCAAATTTCAATTTGAAAATTCTATAAAAACGGCATTTGTCCGAAAGATTAAGATCTTTCATCCACTGTTGGATGAATTGATATTTAGTATCTGTTTAATTTGGTTCGGAAATGTATTGATATTTGGTACTTTCTGTATAGTCCAAATGTAAGAAAAACCTGTTTCATTTAAAATAGTTTTAATGTATTGAAGCAATGTTGACGTAAAAATATTATTAAGATTATAAATTTGCAGTAAATTGTATAAAGTGGTGGAAAATCTGTTGACATCATTCGTCAAAAGCTTGCACTAAAAATATATTATTCGTGTTTTAATAGCTATGGATAATGGGATAATGGGAAACGACCTGTTTCATCGAGCACCATGCAGGTTGATGTCGATTGTTTTACGCACAATATATATTTTAGAAATTAAAGGTGTAATTTGTCTAATATAGATATTTTCATACCCCCATATCTCACAGCCGTAAATTAAAATTGGTAAAACCAGATAATTAAACATTCAAGTTGGATATCCCCAGTAAGTTCAGAGAAGTTCAGAGAAAGTTTGCTGATCTATATCAAATTTAAAATGGCCGACTGGCGATAACGGAGGGCTGCTTTCGTGTTCGTTTCCGAACAACTCTTTATAGTTTTGAAGCAAATCCAAAATTATCTTAAAACAACCAAAAACATCATTTCTCATGTCAAGTAATTGCATTATCTTCACGAATATCAAGCGTTCATCTAATAATCATCTATATATGCAAAAATTAAAGTTATACAACTTAGTTCAATAAATTGATTCTGCGGAGGAAAAATACTGATGTCAATTGCCCCAGGTGCGACGTTTTCAGTAAACCCAAAAGGTTTGTTCTGCAGTTATTAGCGTCGATCCACGTCTGCACTTAGAATACATACAATAAGACCATTACATATCCGTGTAATGGAATCGTCCCAGACAAAATCGTTTTCTACTCCCTCGTCCTAATTACATTGCTACTTAAACATCTATACACGAGGCGCCAGCAAATACCAGGTGTTGACGCAATGTTGTTCTATAAAAATGTTTTAAATAATGTTCTTTCCTGATGTTTGTGTCGTGTTCGGAATGATTTTCATTATTTATTTTGAAGTGGAGTGGTCCTAATGTATAAATATTATGTTATTAGATTTTACGTACATCTATAAATTATCATAGGTGATTTGTTTAATGTCGACTTGAAAAGAAAAATCTACAGTAATTTCCATCCTATTTTTTCATCAAAATTATATACTACAAAGAAGATATTTGGAGTTAAATTGTAACATGGAATAAAGATAAAGATATCGAAAAAAATTAAAGTTGCTGCCGCTCAGGACCTTGAATAATAAAATAATATAATTAATTATTGTTAAATAAGAGGACCCTTTTCTCACTTTAATATATTTGATCAATAGAGTATACTCGAGAAAAGCACAACAACGTATGTAAACATTTTAAGAACGTTAAATGGGAAGTTGGCTATTTTCTATTCTTATCTCAAACGTGTCCTAAGTTTTGTTAATCAAATGAAAACAAAAACAAAGCGACAGTCTCTTGGTAACACTTCACACCCGATAATTGCCCTATTAAGCATTTAAATGCCTGGAAATGTACCTAAGCATGATAATTATCGTGTCACCGTACTACACCACATACATAATCGTCTATGCGTTTTGTACACGGTTGATTCACGGTTGGATCAGTGTCATAGACGTCAACGTCTCGTGTGAGGTGAGTGTTTGTAAATGTACCTCAGTGTGGGAATAGTTCATGATGTGACCCGTCTGTAAACAACATAGTGTGTCCCGGGTTACGTACGTGTGATGCTCAGGACGATGACCGTGAAGATACATCCTCACCTTGGAAGTGAAAGGGTGTATCTGCCACTTTGTAAAGTGGCAGATACACCCTTTCACTTCCAAAGGACGTGATATACGGTGTCTCAGCGTGACGTTGATGCTGCTTTATCTCTCCCATCAGACGATGTACTCATGTGACTGCTCCCAGTACTCAATATTTACAACACCAATGGATTCCTCTGGACTGACATCACACCCAAGTAAATGTGGAACGTGCGAGGTGAAATACTTATCTGAGCGAAACATTTTACGAGTTCATTATTCACCTATATTTCTCTATTGCACAATGTTCACATAATAATAGTTCTGCTTATATTTGACCGCAGTGTGGACACATAATAACGCTGGACGTCATTTCTGGTGTCTTTTTCAAGCGTACCTAACTTTGACAGTCATTTTCGATTAACAGTGATATAAACTAGGTTAACTTTCTCAGATGACATCAGTCTGAACACGACATATAATATCAAACTGTCTGTCAAAACAAGCTGGGTTGAGGTTGGTGTGACATACTGGGCCCGTATTCTCGTACAAGTTACGATATATCGTAGGCTTCTGATTGGTCGAGATGACCATCTCGACCAATCGGAAGCCTAAGATATATCGTAACTTGTACGAGAATACGGCCCCTGGACTTGTATCAGAAACGTGACTCACGAAAACTGTAAAAAAGGGCAAGACCACAAAAAATGTGGCAATGAGTGTATCATTGCCGGTATTCTTCTCAAAAAAGCTGACCTAGATCTTAGACCGCTGATTAGTCAAGATCGCGATCCCTGCCAATCAGCTTTGTCAGCCGGATTCAGATTCATTGTAATTACTTTTATTTTAATCATTTGCTATTTCTAATACCACTATCACCTGGTTATCTTTGATATTTTCCAAACAAGACACCATGGAGTAAAACCGTTGTCTCGTGAAAACACAATAATGTAACGATATCTGTTCTGGGAATACATGTACTGCCCAGCCAAGCGGAGACAATGCCGCAAAGACGAAGCAATGTCGTGCCAACGTCTCTGACGTTGGCACGACATTGCCCCGTCTTTGTTTTTACACGCGTGTGATTCACCAGCTGGTAATTTGACACTGGTCTATCCTTGAGATGTACCGCCGGAAGACGACATCTTGTTTTCTTGACGTGACGATAAGCATTTCCCACGTTTATTTTTGTTTTCACCACAAGTATGTGATCAAGAGCTACCATTACAATGTGATGACAGTAAAAGTCTACATATCCTGTTGTATTTCAAGACGAACAGGGGTGTAGAGTAGATACTAATATTATGTGAATATTTTTCAATGCGTTTTATGCACGGATTGTACGTGGCGAATTAGATGTGTTGTTATGATCTATACATACATTATGGTATTGTGTACAATCATTGAGAAAGGCATAATGCGTTGTATAATTGTTTGTTGAGGGATATGCTGAGTAAATATCAAGTACTTTAAAAACAATTATCCTTTAGAAAATCACGTGTTCACAAAGATGACATACCGATTGTCATTGCTGTGTGCTTGTAACTCAACTGTTTACTTTCCAATCGGTCTATACGATATTTCTAAACTTCGGACCGCATTTCTTCGAGACCCTATTGAATATGATTAGTCGAATACCAAAATGTCGATTTATACAATTCTGCTGTGCAA
This sequence comes from Flabesymbios commensalis, assembly GCA_964017125.1. Taxonomy (NCBI): domain Eukaryota; kingdom Metazoa; phylum Annelida; class Polychaeta; order Terebellida; family Flabelligeridae; genus Flabesymbios; species Flabesymbios commensalis. The sequence continues at coordinate 33,523,585 of OZ024904.1, read as the reverse complement.
AGGCAAGCAGCAGTAGGCTTAAGTGCTTACATATCAAGTAAGCATTCACCCTGTTCACTGATATTTGCGTTTTTTAAATGAAAAAAAGGCAAACAACACTAATTGCTGACTTTTTTGTCTTTGCAGGGCAGACTAATTCCTTGTGATGTGATTAATATGTATAATGTTTTATATTTTATTTTTACAGAATGCTGACGTGGTGACCCCTGGCGGCTGACAGACTCTGTCACGTCATCCTGTCTGCAGGTAATCCCCGCCAGGTGGCACCACCAGGATGCGCTGGCAGACGGCGCTGCTGACCGTGGCGGTCATCTGGGCGTGCCTGTTACACAGAGGTCAGTACTGGTCATTCAGTGACTTCTTATACTTAATACACCTGTTATTCACTGATTTGTTGAAGAATTATATATATTATTTTAGTGGTTGCGTTTCTTTCTCATTTTGTTGTCAAATGTGTCAAACGTTCCATATGAAGAACTTGAAATTTACTTGAACGTGTACGTAGGCCCACTCACTAATGACACTTACGAGCTATTGTCTGCTATGTGTAGCTTAGAGATCACATACGACCTTCTGGCTGTCAGGTGTAGCTTAGAGATCACATACGACCTTCTGACTGTCAGGTGTAGCTTAGAGATCACATATGACCTTCTGGCTGTCAGGTGTAGCTTAGAGATCACATACGACCTTCTGGCTGTCAGGTGTAGCTTAGAGATCACATACGACCCTCTGGCTACTATGTGTAGCTTAGAGATCATATACGACCTTCTGGCTGTCGACCTATTGGGTGCTAGATGTGACTTAGAGATCACATACGACATCTTGGGTGCTAGGTGTGGCTTAGAGATCACATACGCCCCATTGGGTGCTATATAGTGTGGCCTAGAGATCACTTACGACCTATTGGCTACCATGTGTAGCTCAGAGATCACATACAACCTTCTGGCTGTCAGGTGTAGCTTAAAGATCACATACGACCTATTGGGTGCTAGGTGTAGCTTAAAGATCACATACGACCTATTGGGTGCTAGGTGTGGCTTAGAGATCACATACGACCTTTTGGGTGCTAGGTGTGGCTTAGAGATCACATATACGACCTCCATGTATCCACCTTTTTCAATAACAACACGCCACACGGTGAGCAACGCTGAACTGTTTTAATCAGACAACTGTTAAACACTTTTCAATGACAACACGCCACACAGTGAGTAACTCTGAACTGTTTTAATCAGACAATTGTTCCCTGCGCAAACTCGTGCAAGCAGTCTATTGGTGCCAGGTTTTTTATGTATTCAGGTATCGTGGCGCTATATAAACCTACATAGATCAGTGCGATCCTGCAAGACCAAAAGGCAGTAACTGTTTTCTTGAAAAGTAAGCAATTTCTATATTTTGGCTTTGCATGGCAGAGTGGATACTGCCCACTGACTGTAACCACACTTAAAATCTGGATCACTAATCCGAGCAGGTGCCGGGAATTGGAAATCGAGGTCAACCCGGTCACGCATGATCCTTGCATCCTTCCGGATGCACAATCATGGGCGCCTGGTCGCTTCCTCAATTGTATTTCATATTATCTTGAGCCACTCAATATAATTATATTCCTGCAGAGATGTGCCTTCAATATTAACGTACATGAAATCCATGCAACAATGATGATTGTAGAAAATAAAGTAGCATTAGCGCGTTAATACTGCTGCACCGATTTTTATCATAAGCGAGTTAATATTGGTACACCAATTTTTGTCATTAGTGAGTTGATACTGCTACACCGATTTTTGTCATTAGCGATTTAATACTGCTACACCGATGTTTGCATTGGTTTTACTTCAATGTTTTAATATTAAATCCTAATGATTTATGATGGCTGATGCTGTACTGCTTTAATTCCAATTATATTTTCTAAATGTAAATTTAGTCCATGTTATGTGAATAGGCCTATCAGCCTGCTCACATAAATTGGATGATCAGTTTGTATAGGCCTACATAAGGTAAAAAATTTAAAAACTAAAATAATTTTCTTCGTGAGACCTTCGCAATACACGTAGGCCTATTATCCATACCACGTGATACACGTACGCTAATTATGGTCATCTTAGTACTGCAATCTTCCACCACAAGTTATCCTACCCACGAGCACGCAGTGCGATACCTTGCTTTATCGAGCATAGTGTCCAACTATTTTAAATAGCGAGATACCTTGCATGTCGCGCGTCTCAAGACCGGCCAATCAGACAGCGCTTGACCAGCTGCCTGTGAGCAAAGCTTGCATATTTCCGTCGGTATGTTAGATCAGATAGATAGATAAGCTCGGAATCTCACGCTGATGTCATTGTGTTCCGAGCTCCCTGATGGCGGCCATGACGAAATTCAGTACACCTCACGGTCCAAAATGAGAGACTCCCAACTTGTCTATATAATACATCTAGCAACGGGAACGGATACCTGTGCATGAGAGATGAACTAGAGATTCATTCTTCGTGACCTTTTATGACCTTTTTTAAATCTGAAACATTCAATGAGGTTTGAATCTCAGACACACCCCCGAGATGATCACATTGACAGCTATAACTGATTGTAGTACTCGATACGGCCAGGCTCCTGCGGTAAGCACTCACGTGAGACTGGCCAAGGGAAGATCGAGTACTGCACGCAGCTTGATTTGAAATCATAAGTCGTCACATTCACTGCGTGGATCAGAAACCATAGGCTGAGATATTGCTTGTGGTTCATTATGTAGGTTAGCGAAATGTTTAAACAAGCTCGTTTACCGATAATACTGTTAACAAATTTCTGTCGGACACATGCATGTATAGAGTCACCCTCATAACAGTGGGATACTCGAGGCGACTCAAACAATAGGAACTGGACATTAACATGATTAAGCACTGTGACCTCAACCATGATAAGTACAAACAGCAGGCATAGCGATCGTGTGGTCAGCCGTGATTGTGCCGCCATTTTACTTGCGCGTCACCATCTCACTCGCCAGGCGGCGCCGTCAGATCTACAGGCGTGACATTTCCTGTGATCGTTCAGCAGTGCGCAGCCGCGTGGTTGCGTGTTCTCAGGTCGGCGCGCAGTTTATTTGAGGGGGTCGCGCGCTCATTGTAAATTAATGGCCCGCTGACCACAGATCGGCGCTCTGTGTGTTCCCGGAGCGCAATGAGCAACGGAACAACTGACCTCGAACAAGTCGCGACGGATCGCAGTCTGCGGATTGGTCGAGATCGGATATTACGACCAATCTGCTGACGGCAGATCAGTCGTGGCTTGTTCGCAATTTCCGACCTTCGTGATTTTGTTAACTACTATTTTCTCGTGCATCTATCACATTGGCTCTGTGATCAATAGTAATAATCGGCTCTCGGCCCATCACTGCTATTTTTATGTGGATTAACATAATGTCTATCTGGGATTGGCTACCTGGGATAAGCTAATCTGTCGTTCAAAGGCAAACAGCAGTAACTGTTTACTTTCCATGTAAGCAGTTGCTACTGTTTGTATTCGCATTGCAGTAACATGAGTAATCCCCTGATCCTCATCCCCTTATACCCTGTCATTCCGAATCTTGTACAACAGTTTTATAATGTAATTTACACAGCACGATTTTTCACCAGTACCACATCGCTTATGACCACATGTTGCAGCCGCCACTCGGACTATGCTAGGAGATTAATTTGGCTTACGTGTCACTGAAATATCAGCAACAATAACCATAATAACATATTTTCGTCAACAGTAACCTGGCGTCTGCCATTTTACGCAGTGATGTTGACTGACGCTACAGTCGGGGGAGGCCTCCGGGAGGTGCACCCGCTACCCGATTGGCGCCAAATACCGATTTATGCCACTGTCATAGCAGGAGGATCTCGAACACTTTAATAGTTGTATATAAATTATCGTCTTTATTGTCGGCTATAAATGCGTTTAAAATCAGTTACCTTACAACATCTATCTGCTGTGGTCATTTGATACAGACTCACCTGGTCAGACTGATCAATGACAATGGACCCTTTGGTTGTCACAGTTATCAGGGTTATATGTTGTGTAGAGGCTATTCATAACCATTACCCCTTCGCACACTGATGTCGCCTACGCAGACATTCTGTGTTTATTAGAACCAGTTGTTAAAAGTAAAATATGCTATCAATCTTGAAACAGTGATATATGTTGGGACTTAAATTTCTCAAATAACACAAATTGTCAAAGTTGTGAATCGCGGTAGCGAGACACAAGCTTCAAGTGACTGAAGATTTAAATTGAATGGGTAAGTGCTCTAGGGGTTATCTTGATTGGCTTATATGTAAATTTACTTTCCATAAGCTATCTTTGAGTCCTTCTAAGAAAAAGGGCATGCTCAATTTCATCAAAATTGTCTACATTATTAGGTGGGGTTGAATGACGACATCGCTTCTGTTTAGAATGAAATAGGGAACTACCTGTTAGCCGATAATAAAAAAAAACAATTACTGTCACGCCGAGTGTCTGATCATATTTTTGATTTATGAGCTCCTTAAATAATTTTCCTATTTAAAGAGACTCATCGTGTACACTGCTTATCGTAAAAAATGAAATGAAATGAATCGGGCTTTAGGCCACCTTTGTGCACATATAGGCTAAACTGGGCCAGGAGACCCTCCTGAGGATGGTGAGATGATTGAGATGACACTGTCCTCCAGACACAGGATTCGAAATTCGAGCCCTGGCGGTCTGAGGCCGAGCACGCTACCTCTCGGTCACGGAGGCTCCCCACAATACTAACTTTCACACGTGGATGGGGAAGAAACAATTTTGTTTCTTTCAAACCGCCGAGACCGGGAACCGAACCCCGAACTCTGGCGTGAAAGGCAGCGGTGCTAACCACTACCCTAGGGCCCCCGCCCACTGCTTATCGTACCGATAATTTAGATTTGCGGTACCAGCTGTGGGTGATACATTGCTTTAAAAGGATACAAAAAAGTAAGCATCTAAAGAAAATAATTGTCTGTATGGCTACTGTTGTTATTGTGGTGCACGCCCATATCAATGCACGTCAGCTGACGTTATCAACCTGACCTTGCTCTCCTCACCTGACCTGATTTATGGTGTTCACGTGGTCTATCACTGATGGCTGTCGTCTGCTCTTGACACCAGACTCTGAGCAGGAGGGTTGTTCTGATACCCCCCCCCCTCTCCCCCCCCCTCCCCCACCATCATGGTGTGGTGATGCTCGTGTCCTGTCCACCTTTACGGCACGAGTCCTTGAGTACTTCCAGAAAATACGAGACGTTAACGCTATGTTGGTTTAATGTTTGGTCGACATTAACCCTTTAGCCGCCAAATTATTCAATCTGAATTTTCACCCACTTGAAATTGTGTCTCGCTGACGCGATCCACAACTTCAAGTGGGTGAGATTTGACAAAATGGAGGTCGACTGTTTTTAAATATTGCTGATTGATGTCATATTTTATCTTTAACATGTTTAAAATGAGGTACTTAATGTGCTAATAAAAAATGAAAACCGGAATATATGCGGCACCGGCGGTTAAAGGGTTAAAAGATCATTGGGCAGCGTCATGTGTATTTGTTGGACAAGAGGTGATTTGCAGACGGAGTGACATTTATGTAGCAGACAGACCCTGGACAATGACATAAGCCTAATTTAGTATAATATAGTCTATTTAGTCCATTATCATGATTATGTATACACTTGAAATGAAAACTTTTATAGCGCCTAACTCCTCGGAGGGCCGAGCTCAGAGGCGCAATGCATCTTTATCAAATTCCTGTGCTGCACTCTACTGAGGAGTGTTATCAGAGTGGAAACTTTATCTGTTAGAAACGCTATCACTTAGTGCATATCTCCAGTTCGCCCCACATTCATCAGGAGACGCTGCGCCGTTTAGACGTCTCGCACCATATACATTTGGCATTATATGTATCCATAATATGTTGATTAGTCTTGAAATTTAAGTAATGAAATGTTAATTTAATGTTGTTTCAATACCCGTATCACATTTAAAATAATACAGAGCGGTACATATAATATTAGCAATACATGTATGTGACAGAGTGAAAAGTGAATTAGAAACACCGTATGTATAAGTCTACTAGTACCAATAATAAACTGATATGAAATTATGTTAAATATCATTGATGTAAGAATTTACTCAGCCACCTGCTGCATTTGGAATTCCAAGCGCGGCACAAACTAATTCTATAAAATTAATATTTATGATAGACAGATAGATAGTTATTTTATCGACTGCAGGAATTACATACAGATTCGTGCGTCATTGCAATTAACATGGTTGTGTTTTATTATAACCATGTTAAACAGCATTGAAGAGTGAATTTGATAAGCTTAATAAGCGTTGCATATCACATTAAAATATGACAATAGCAGCACATAGTAACAAAGCAAGCAAATCTAGGCATAATATGAATCTCAAACATAATTAAAAACGCTTAATAGAGTAATTAAATGAAGCATCAATTACTCGGATCTGAAACGTTTTGGGACCTAAAGATCAACGCGGGGAATTAAATAGGCCTACACTTTGCTTAAACTTGGAATTTGAAAAGTCGATCAGAAAACAACAGAGGCGTGATTGTCTCACACCGAACAACACCGTCTTTTAGCCATAAAAAGAAGAGAACCCAACACCCTCGCGTTACTTGTGACCTTCGATGAAATGTTGCGACCGTTATTCGTGACGATGTAAGAGCTTTTCTAGTTTTTTCGGGTGGTCACCAGTCTGTCATAGATACTTAAGTCCTAATGTTTTTATGTCATTTTTTCACGTTAAGTCTGTCACGACTGTATTGGAATACGTACAGTAACCGTTTGAGGTCCAAGTGGTCGTGTTCCGGGGGGATGTAGGTAAAATGCCATTGGTAAAAATACCATAGGTAAGATTGCCATAGGTAAAAATACCATTGGTGAAAATGCCAGAAGGTAAAAATGCCAGTGGTAAATATGCAGACAGTAAAAATGCCAGTAATAAAAATATCAGATGGTAAAAATACCAGTGGTAAAAATGCCGGTAGTAAAAATGTCAGATGGTAAAAATGCCATTGGGAAAAATGCCATCGGGAAAAAATGCCAGTGGTAAAAATACTAGATGGTGAAAAAAACACAAAACAGCCTTTTTTGCTAATTTTTTTGTGTAATTTTCACATTCGGAATTTCGGAACACGAAATTCCCGGAACTTGAAACTTTCGAGCTTTACGTTCCTGGAACGTCTAGAACTTCGGAATGTGGGAGATTCGGAACGTGTTAGGCCTATAGGGTATCGGTTTTCCAAGAAAATATGTCTGTTGCTTAGACATGTTAGTTTTTTGTTTGTGCGTGGGACATACTGGTCAGTTTTTATTCCCATACCTGTCCCATATGTTGTCCCTGGCAACTCCATATTAGTTGAAAATGACGAGGATTAGATTAAAATGGACGGCGATCAGACCGATCTCCGATATTTTGGAATAAAAGTGTGGATACTTGGCGTGGTCGATCATTGTGGTAATTGTTCGCATTTATATTTTTTGTAAAAAAACTTGTTTGACAAAAAGCTGACTATCTTTTTTCTAAATTGAAAGTGTTCTTCGGCGCTTAGGGCTATTTTTCGTATTTTTTCGGTTGTGCTATCAGTGGCTTTTCGCCGATTACATTTTTATCATCTGCCATTTTATGAACTGGCATTTTTACTTTTTACCAATGTCATTTTACCGTTTGGCATTTTTACCACCGGCATTTTAACCATTTGGCATTTTTGTCTACTGGCATTATTACCGTCTGGCATTTTTACCACTGGCATTTCTACTTTCTGACATTTTTACCACTGGCATTTTTACTGTCTCGCATATTTACCATTGGCATTTTTACCATCCGACATTTTTACCAATGGCACTTTTACCTATGGCAATCTTACCTAAGGCATTTTTACCAATGACATTTTTACCTGCTATGGTCTATGTCAAATGAATATTTTTGTCTTTGACAGTTTCTCATAAATCTTATTACCCCTCATATTATTCGTAACCTTTTCACGCCTGTACTGGGGTACTAGGTAAGTACTGATTCAACTCCAAATGTTACAACTCACCAAGCAGTGGGAATACCTGTCATTCTAAAGCCGATACTATCTTTATAGCATACTAACAGTATTGGTACAGGTACTCAAAACATTTATCGCCCAAACTGTAGCCTAGTACAGGTTGGTGGGAATATTCGCCTGATGGATTGTATATCCCAAGCGACAAAATACAATGACTCAATGGCGAACCAATGTTGGATCAACGTAGTCGTTGGCCCAACATTGGTTTACCATTGGGTAGTGTTTCTTAGGGATTGGGTCGGGTTACAGGCCCCAGTTTGTGAGAAGAAACATATTATTGTTCGTTAATAATAATTCCCGCCGACTATGTACTCGGAGAGAAATAGATAATAATTAGGAAATGTGGAAACAATGTCGCTGAACAGTATTTGTCTGTGTTCTTTACTTGGGTACTGGACTTGCCCAGGCTCGGTAATAACCCTTGATACGTGGAATTAATGTCTTGTCATAACCTACCAAATAAATAACCTGAGGATATCCCATCAAACACAAGACATTGAGCCAATGTTGGGTCAATGTTGTGCCGACGTCGTAGACGGCGGGCCAACATTGCCCCCACATTGGCTCGATGTCACGTGTTTGGTGGACCCAATGCTCTGCCGTGCAAAGAAAAGAACAGTAACTGCTGACTTTTAAGTAAGTAGCTATACTGCTGTTCGCCGTTGTATTGTAGTGTAGTTGTTTACACCAAAGGTTGAATATGTTTTATCCATTTTGTTCATATTTTGGCGGGTGAACATAATATGGTATTTTTTATCCGTAAGTTCCAATGGTATTTTTCTGTTAAATCGCGAAGAAATGAATCATTTATTTCTCAAACCATTTTAATTAACCAGAAACTAATATATAAGTAAATATGGTAATTAGTCCGTTGGACTACTGTTCGCTTCTCAATTAGTTGAAAGCCATCGCGAGACACTGAATCAAGTTCAAAATTATTGAATTACACATAATTATATTTATAATAAAATCTAAACACAAGAAGTGTCGCAAGGCTGTTCTGATTCAATTAATTAGTATTGAACTTTATTTGTCCTGATATTGGAGCAATGTGAAGAATTGTGAAAACATTACTAAGCTTAAAGTCAGCGTCTATGATAGCACCCGAGCTTACTGAACAGAGTAAAGCCAACAAACACAAGTCGTTCACCCGATAATGGGTTAATGTTGTATCGAAGACGTTGGGCGAACATTAACATTGGGTCAAAGTTTAGTGTTTGGGAAGTCACGTTGTATTTAATGTTTGCTAGAAAGGCACGTCGTTTTTAGCTGTTTAGTGTTTGCTGAAAGAACACGTCGTATTTAGTGTTATTAGGTGGGCACGTCTTATTTAGTGTTTGCTAGAAGGGCACATCGTATTATCAAAATTAGGAAGTTTTGTCATTGGCCATGTTGGCTTGATAAAAAGAAATGCACGCTAGACTTTTAAAAGATGGTAGAATGTTGTTTGACTGACATTTGACCATCGCTATGTGAAATGATTTGTTAGTTGCACCTCCGTTGGAATTACAGACGTTATTGTACCACATATTTTTTGTGTTTTTTCGTTCTTATTATAATCCTATATTATTCTGGCAGATAGTTTATCCAAATAGATCTACGACACGTTGAAACAGTGATGTTTTAATGTTGGCCCAACGTCTGATACGCTGGCCCAACATTAAAACATCACTGTTTCAACGTGTCGGCGGGGATCGACTTTAGTCGTCAGAATCTGACGTCCACAGGACAAGCCAAAGTACACATTAACTCTTTCCGCCCTGATATGCCGAACCAAAGTTTTGCATACATTTATGGCTTTTTGTACAATACACTATTGTACAAATATGTGTACAATACAAAGACCTAACCCACTTACGTCCTAAACGGTGTTGAAGTTTGTTCAGACCCGGTAGTGGACTAAAAAACTTTTTTTTACGTTACGGCAGACCCCACTCCTGTGAACGTTGACCATGCTGCGCATGCATGCCGTTGTACTGGGCGCACTAAATGTTTACTCTGCGAATCATAACGACCCACCTCCGTTAAACCACCAGTCTTGTATTTGCTGGGCTGTTGTTCGTTTGTATTATTGATATAATCACCCCTGTAAACGACTGTTTGGCAACCCAGGTATGATACATTATTAAAGGTGATCTATCACCCCTTATATAGTATGAATACATTTGTGACACATAAATAAAATTTGCCACAAGATGGGGCACAAGTGTTCCCTTATATGGGGTGATTGGCTATCATGTGACCCTCTGAGAGGGTCACATGATAGCTCCATTTAAGGACATAATTATTCATATCTTATAAGGGGTGATAGATCACCTTTAATATCCCCGTACTATACGCATTTTTTTCAAGAGAAAAACCTTCACAGACATTCATAAGTCGGCTATCAATAAGAAATGAACTGTTATACTGCTTTGCAAACCCAAATAAATGTAAGCAGTTACTGCTTTTGGATTTAGTCGGCAGTGTACGCGTATGTATAATGCTATGTACGTGATTAGAAGGCGGGTTGTGTAACAACCATCTATAATTTACCATGTAATAGTTTTCATCGGGGACCAAGTGGAAACGGCAACCATTCGAGACTTAATTTTGATGAAACATTTTTTAGTTAAAAGTGAATTCTACAAAACTATCCTCATTTAGTTTGAGTGATTTGACAAATTAATACTGACAATGAACAATTGCGGACGAAAATTACCTAAAAGTGACAGCTTACTTTGCAATAAACAAAAGCTCTAATAAACATAAACGCCTAAAAAACATCAGTGTCTATAAAAAAACATTAGCTTTGAATAATCTCGTACCCCTGATTACAAACACAACTCTTATCTTACCTATAATTTACTTTTTTATTTTATTACCATTACGTTGATGGTGAAATTCGTTTTAACTTCAGTGTCACCTGGTGAGTACCGACTATTATTTATGTTCTGGAGATAAAAATCTCAACCAACCCGTTTTTACCAATGTCAGTTAAATTGCCATCATAAAGCGCGAAACACACCAACGCGATTGCCCTCGCGACGTTCCGCGCGATGTCGCGTGCGACGTCGCGTCGGTTTTTAAACACACTATTTCATCATTGGCATAGCATACCAGCGCGACGACGTGCGCGATTAGATAGGCAACGCGATCTTTTTTAAAACTGTTACATTTTCGTCGCGTCGGTCGTCGCGCCGGCCGTCGCGCCGGCCGTCGCACCTCACATGCGGGCTCACATGTTGCGTTGGACATGTGGATTGTCGCGTCTGTCGTCGCGTCCCACGTCGCGTGCTCGCGCTCACGTTGGTGTGTTTCTCGCTTAATGCGTTCAAAAAGGCAAAGCTAATAGCAGTCGAGTCGTTTTGCTTCACTAAATCATAATATTTACATTGCGGCTGGTCCGATTCGTGTGTAGGAATGATAAGGTTGACCATGTTGCGCATGCGGGTGGGCCCACAATGTTTAATCATCAAGATATGACAGCCCAGCAACTTTAAACAAAATATGATTAAATTGCTGAGATGTTTGATTCTTATATGCTGAAAGTAATCTAACCCGCCTTGTTATCTGGGTGGCTCTCTAGCCAGATAACCACACTGTAGCGTTTGAAAAAAAAACCCTTAACCCTTAAAGCGCTGAATTAATTTATATAAACCATGCAGACCAAAGGGTTTTGTTCACTTTGAAAGCATCATAAATGTCTTTGTTAGCTCTTTGTGATTCATTTGAATACCCATGTTATGTGTCTACGGCAATATGAAAATTGTTTACTCTTACAGTGCGGGGATCGACTTCAGTCGTCAGAATCTGACGTCTACAGACGTCAGATTCTGACGACTAAAGTTGATCCCCGCGCTGTAAGGGTTGACCCCAATAATATCAATGTATATATTCAAATATTCGAATTATCTACATTATATTATTATATCACTGTACAGTACGTGTAATACTACTATCACCATCTGAGTGCACTTCACTGATTGGCTGAAATGAGATCACAGCAAACACACTGGGCCAACATTAGATCAGTATAGGACTAATATGTCATGTGACAACACCATGTTGAAGGTTCTGGATCCCGATGTTTTGCCTATAAAGAAAGCAAACATAATAAATTAGAGATATTTATTTGACCAGCTGACCATGTTCAATGTGTGATGTAATTACAAATTTTAATTTTAAATAAGATTCGCAGATGCATTTTATAAGTATAATACTGTCCACAATCAGGAACACCTAACCATTTGCACCAGTGGCTCTAAGAGACAATAATTCACTTATGTATCAAGTGAACATGTATATCTATATATTATTATTGGCTAATGATCCTAAATTCGAAAATATAATTAGAATGAGTAAGACATTAAAAATATCTCGTTGCTTCTAATCTCTGTAGTAAGATTTAGATACACGTATTGAGACACTTGCTTGCAGGATGTACATTTGTAAATTGTATTGACAGATAATGATCATAAACATGACCGTGGCTCATCCAATCTCACATACTGTACATATTAAACCATGATAACCTGACTACAAAATCTGATTTGTATTATAACATATATAAAACAGATTTTTTAATACTTTTTTTCGGTTCTGCATGTTGTTTGCCTTAATGATGTGACTGGGTATGGTCTATTTTCACATACATTTTTATCTCATTATTTAAACTTCTTGAAGATCTACACTTTTTTTACTATGTGCATGTCATTTTGTTGATTTTTATGAGTCTATTTTGTCGCTTCTGATTTACTTTATGCAATGTTGTTGTCCTCAGAGTGCAGTCACGTGACAGGTAGGTTACTATGGTTACTGTCACAATGTGGGCTTAATGTAGTAGATGTTGGCCCGGCATTAAGACAACGTTGGTCTAGCACATAGTGTTTTTGGGCAATCGACACTCAGACATTGACACTAGAACGTAGTGTATATCTAGCCTCGTTTACGTCCCACTGCTAACTAATTACTCACATCGCCCCCTCGTGAATACAGCACGTATCTGCCACTTCTGGCAAATACGTCCCATTCATCAGGGGGCGGTCTTTTATTCCAAAACATTGACGAACTTTGCGGTTTACTAACGAGAATAACTACCTTATTATACCAGTAGTATAGTGGTATAAGCACAAAAATGAGTTTTTCAAACAACAAAACAATGAGTTTCATTTATTTAGTTTATAGAAATAATTATAACTGTAAATAAATGACACCTGTTTCTATTTGAGAGAAAAAAACAGTGCGATGTCATAGAAACGAGGCAGATCAGCAAATACAAACTAACTTGAATGTTAACAATTTGGATGTTACCACACATTTACGCACTCGTAGTTATAACACATGTATACATACGTATTACATAGTAGGCGGACCACGCGCGCGACAGTGTAGAGGATGATGAACTGAAGGTGCGTCGTGGTGGAATGTCATTTTTATTTATTCACTAATATTGCGCTCCTCTCGAAGCTTGCTTTTATTTGAAGCTGGAATTCGCAGACGCTGGCCCAACATTAAATCAACATTGGTTGATTTGCTGACGCAATATTCAGCTTCAAATAAAAGGAAGCTACGGGATAAATTATACTCTTGGACTCACTCAGTAACTACGTGTATCTGATCCCTGTACGGGATGTTCTATTTAAAATGATAACTGCTGCTGCAGATTGTATCTAATCTTTCACTACACTGAACAGTATCCTTGCTTATTAGTTCGACATTTCATTTTCGTTGCAGGGAACAGGCAATTAATTACTCGTGGCTAAAGTCGTTTTGGCTTAGGCCTATTAATCATGATAATATTGACAATTAATGAGGAAAATTGTGCTACTAATTTTTGATCTGGCTTGCTCTTTTCATGTTAATAAGCTGAATCATAATAAACTACCATACTAACTACGCATGTGATGGAAAAAACAACTAGTAATAATTAATCATTAAAAGTTTAAAAATGCATGAACTAACATAGCGGATTATACATGTTTTGTATTCTATTGTATTGTATCGCCGGACATGTCCCTACAAAACTGGAAACTAACTCAATTAACACATCAACATGAAAATAGTTCAACTTATCCATGTTAATATAGGCCTATATATAATTATATAGGGAATAAAGTTATACGTCTATAAAATATTCTGATGTAATTTTAATGCTCAAATTGCTCACAAGTGTATATATATCATTGATGCTGGGGTGTCGCTAAGATATAGATATTTTAGGGCCTCTTATTAATTAATAATCAGGATAATGAATATGAGTGAACCAGACTAACAAAGGTCGAAAAGTAACTTATCCAGGCCTTGGCATATCATATATATTATGTTATTCCGATAAGCTGCGTATTTACAAAGTTATGACAGATGCTCGTTAATCAAATGGTTAAAAGGAACATGCAGATTAGACTGGTATCAAAATACGTCGTAATAAGGGCGGTAAGATTGTCGTGCTATCAAAATACGCGTAACATGAAGACAGGCTGTGTCAACGGCCTGAAACCAAGTCGTTGGCGGCCCCTCTGAATTACTACACCACTCTATTACGGCCATTATGTCTGATTTGTCTTATCAGAATAAACCATATCGCCCCCTACCATGCCTATCAGCCAGAGTACAATGCCGAGCATATAAGACACTCTGGGTGCTTAGTGGATAATCTGTTGTGTAAAATTGTCACTTTTCGCATAAAATTCACAGCCACACACACTATATGTAGGCATGATCACCACCCACGCTATCCATTGTCTAGTAAACAAGGACGGGTGGTGTTAATATGTATCTCAAGTACACAGCATCACGGACGTGGTTCACAACGTCAAGTGGGTGGAAAATTAAATTGCGTGCCATAGAGTTTAAATAGTTGTGTTTAATGTTTAATGTGTTTAGTGTTTAATTTTTAATAAGGCTTGAAGACTTAAAGTTTATCATTATGATTCAACAACACACTTTAAACACCTGAAGCTAAACATATATTTTAATTTACAGCCGATATGCATGTCAAGGAAGTCTTCGATAAAGCATGTGTTTTTTTACACTTTGCTTGCATGTTGCATGTCAAATGGGTTGCTTGAGGAGCAATGATGTACAATTCAAAATGTCCCAACCCTGTTTGAATATGCAATTGCCAATTACAAATGATGGACATTATTTAAATTGAGAAAACAGATATAGTATAACATAGTACAAGAGAAAGTAATTGGAAGTTAATTTTCAGTTTTAAATATTGGAAAACAATTTTGAATTTTAAATTTGTGATAACATCTGATGTACTATATTCTATGGGTCCCTCAATTTGGTATGACACGGAGCACCATGCCAATCCATTTCCACCAAGAGCTTCACCATCGCATAACTGTGCCGTATGTTTAAGGAATGTTAGCATGCTTTATACATGCTATAACAAATAAAACTATATAAAACAAATTAAAAAACTGATGAGTATATTTTACAGATGCTAATTTTAAATGTCCCTTACAAATAATGTTCAAGTAGACACATCATTTATAATATAATTCATCAGAAATATTAAGGGGAGATTTATTATGTTCATCAAACACCGGTTTAACTGTTTATTGGCGTATTTTATGTTCTCTACATTTATCGAGTGCAACGTCTGTATTCCGGAGTGGACAATTTAACCATGCTCCCGGCTAATAGACATGGTATATTTATATTAATAATTTGTCTCATGTTTAAATGTTTTTTTTCTATTTTCTACAGCCGCCGCCAACAAGCCGCCACGCTTTGTAGAGTTCGCCACAGCTTTCTGGGTGTTTGAGAATGAAACCTACGGTAAGTCACGTAACATGGCTACTCACTTTAGAATGCATGTTAAAATGATCGACCCTCACCCCCTCTCTTTATCTGTAAATTGTGGCTCAAGTCTTTGTATTTTACTCCCATTTAATTACCAACGAAATCGCGGATGTGGCTTGGGTGATTATTGTCGTAAATTCGTCAACAGTGGCCAAGGAATAAATTAGAATATTCGGGTTAATGTCCCGCCAATTTTTGCTCAGTGTTTGATGTTTGAGCATTTTATTTTCAATCGCAGGTTATCTGGTTGGTCATTTGAAGGCAGAAGACGACGATGATGACGAGGTGACCTTCTCCATCCAAGGAGTGGTTGGTGACACCCTGCTTTATCTTGATCAGAATGACCCCATGGAGGCGGAAATTAGACTGAAGGGCGAACTAGACTTTGAGGTTGGTATCCCGGAAAAAAAAACACGATAAAAAAGTAGGGCCCCATCCGTGCATCGGGTTTCTACCGTAATTGCCCAGCAACCCCGATATCTCAACTAAATATCCATCACACATAACACGTGGCCTAGCGTAGTCTGAATATTGCTCAACTTCTTTGACGTTGATCCAACGTTCATTTTACGTTGGGGAACGTCTTTTATCACTAAACAGGCAGCTGGCACACAAAACAACATGTCTGCACAGTGTAAACGTTGTTTTAATTGTTTATCAACGAATGAGTTTATTCCGATTTATTCACGCAGTATCATAACCCTAGATCAGCCCAGCATAAAACCAAAGTTGGCTCAATGTCTCGCGCTTGGTGAGTGGGAGTTACTTTGCGAAATACTGTTGCTTAATGGTGTATACCTTTTGGGTATTCGCGCTAAAATAGGTTTATATCACAGTTTAATATCCGTCGTAAAGTTGTCAAATACTATTTTTATCATAGGGAATAATAACACGCCTTGTATTGATGTTTTTATGATTTTATTTTGCAGGCGGCGAAGAGTTTTGATGTTTGGTTTGAAGTGGCGGATCAGGTGAACACGGTAGGTTCCCACCTTTACTTTTTTACCTAAGACAACATATAATCCGCAGCGGGTTAATATTGGCTGATAGTTGAATATGGTGATTCGTGATTACACCAAGGCATATGATCAAAAGCTTGTGCGGCTGAATTGGCATTCAGATTTAAGTATCTATTTCCAGAGTGATTTATTTTCAAGTTTTCAAATTATGACATAACGTATTGTGTAATTGAAAAAATAAAGTTTCATTATGTTTATAACCGGATATACGGACTACGGAGTGTATCTAGTTCAGTAGCCAACAGCTGAACCTTGTAAAAACACCCCCAAGCAGGTTTTGGTTGAAATAAATTGCATCGTCTCAGGTGGTAAAAATACACATGAGGTATTAAAACTCGTATGAGAACCTATACTAATTTGCTGCTCAATTTGGCGGCCATCTTGGACGCCATTTTGAATTCATAGAAAAATGTTTAATGCTGCCAGCAGGGCATCATGCAGATGCTGAATCTACGTTACATCTACAAAAAAAATCAACATAACCTGCTTGGTGGGTATTTTTTCAAGGTCGAGAATAAAATTACTTTGGCTACTGGACACAGTCACCATTATTGTTGAGCCATTTGGGACTGTGAAGTACGTTGAATATGTGAGCCCCCAGAGCACTGAGATATTCAATTCAAATTTTCAGTCACTTGAAGTTGTGTCTCGCTACCGCGATCCACAACTTCAAATGACTGAAAATGTGTGTGATTTGCGAAATTTAAGTCCCAACATATATCAGTGTTTCAAGATTTATAGCATATTTTCCTTTTATCAACTGATTATACATAACAGGTGCTACTAAAAACACAGAATGTCTACTGTAGTCGACATTAGTGTTCTAAGGGTTAAAAACATCGAATTGACATGTTTGAAATGAGTTGGTTAGAATTCACCTGATATATATATATATACTGATATATTAATATTGTTTCAGATCACTCGTAAGTCCACCCTGTATGTGAAAGATGTCAACGACAATCATCCTTCATTTGTTGACTTGCCATACAGAGCTGATCTTCCTGAGGTGAGGCTACATCCAAGCAAACACCAGACGTTAAACATATGATGGTTTAATGTTAGTCCAACGTCAGAGACGTGGTCCAACATTAAACCATCACTGGGTCATTATATCATGACTTGTGGGTGCTCAAGTGCGGGCTTTAACCCTTTGAACGACAATTTCGCCTATCATTTATTTTTATTCCTTTTAACATGTTTAGATTTGATATTTCAGAGGTGGGATGTAGGCCTAGATCTATCTTCCATCATCAAAATTGAAAAATACATTATTTGACAAATGTCAATTTCACTCACTTGAACTTGTGTGTCACGTCAGCGAAATACAGGTCCAAGCGAGTGCAAATTAAATTCGGTAACTTGGTTAACTTGGAAATACTGGTTTCGAATCGGTATATCGAAAATAGTAGTTGTTTATTTTATATTTTATTTTAAAAATAATATATAATAATATGATATAAAATTTAAGAATCGCATAGATAGGCATTGGACACACAACACTGTTATAGCTTTTTTTTGCATATTTCTCTTCAAGCTGACATTTTCTCTTGCAGGATTCGGATGTGGGGACGTGGGTTTTTCAGGTGTCCGCCGTGGATCCGGATTCCGGTACCTGGGGACTCGTCTACTACCACATCACAGTGAGTCATCCTAGGGATAACATCTTTGGGATCAAAGGGTGGTGTCTGCCACTGAAGTTGGCAGACACCACCCTTTGATCCCAAAAGGAGCAATATGGATTATCTCAATCCACATCGTTTTCCTTCGGCTGTAGCTATGATGTAAACGCTATTCTATGATTACATTATGAAGAAAAGTAATGTAATTGTGTTTTGTGCTCGACAATAAATGTTTTGTAAATAATAATTCTCTACGCTCCATGAGATTATGTGCCACGTAAAACGTGGCGGATATCCGAGTGCTCAATATGTATGTGCATGATAAGACAATAATCTTAGATATTAGTCTAGTATAAATGTGATTTTTGATGATTTAAATTACGCGAACTGAACCCTTTAACTCTTCATTGAGGCGATTGGGTACGTATTTTTATGCTTTCTGCCATTTTTGTTGAAAAAAATCTATTAATGCAACATTTAGTGTAATGAACATGTACAGAATGGTTAACATGTTGATTCAAGATATGTTATTTTTACCATCAAAATTAAATGTGAACACAAATTAAATATGAACTCATTGTTCCATCACAGTGGTTTTGTTTAAGGAGTTTGCTAATATGCATGCACACCGAAATGGTGTCTGAACCTGAAGTAAACATACTGAAGCATATAAATTTGTGACCTAAACAATTGAATGCTTTACACCTTATATTACCACAATACACAATACTCTTAAATGAGAAGGGTTTTTTTCCTGAAAGTATATTTTAATATTTCACACTTATAGATAGATAACCGTGTCAAGGTCTATATATACCAGTGTGAATATTAAAACGCTCTTCTGTGAGTACGTGCTGTTTTAGGAGTGTACGATAGTTATTTATGATTGATCTCTACTGTATTACTTGTTAACACAATGTCTATGTCATTGTCATCTTATAGTGACTGATTACATAACATTGCTCTTATCAATACAGCTCGACCAAGAGGTAACAAATTCAACTCTCACTCTATCAGCTGCTTAGTCTTTCAGACGCACGCATGTTTTCTTTTATATTTCAATTGCTTACTGCTTTATGTTGCTTGTAATGTACATAGTTAATCTTGTAGCATTTATTATTACGGTTAAGACTAAGAAACACTATTTGTTGAACAGCGGTATAGCTTAACGCCTAGATCTAACCTTAGTTGTCACTTATGAAATAACCGATTGCATTGAGCTTAGATTGCATGTATTGTCCTAAAATATGAATTACACCTCTTTACCATAGAAACACTAAACCTTAATAACAATGCATCGATAATACCGCACTTCTCAAAGTAATCAAGTAATGGCGGTTAGCTAACAAAATAGCTCGGATGTTGGAACGGGGATAAATATTACACACGTATCTATGTAACATAGATGATACATGCCTTTGTCTCCAGCTATTGGCTCTAGCAAGAATTTATAACATTTCCTGGCTCTAGTTATTGAGTCACCTTACTAGTTATAATATATACCAGTTATAATGTGGCCTGCATGTTCTAATATACGTCTTTATTGTTCTGAATATAAATGTTTTTGCTTCGTGTTGTTTAAGAATATTCCATTAACATCCTAATTTCCCGCTGGACACACACGTTGTATCAATGTGGAACCAATACTGATTACGTTGATCAACGTTGATACAGCGATATGTGCCCAGTGGACTATTTGTTTGTGAGGGGATTTGTACCACTTTCCTCATCTGTTGACGTTGAAGTGCTGTGTATTATACTTAAGATTTTCATTGATAGAGTTTGATAGATGGTTATTTATAGAGCTGCTGCATACACTGTAAATCGAAATAGTATCAAAATAAGTTCGAATTTTATAATCAATGATTAGTTATTAGTATTAGTCCATGTATTCAACCACGTTATCAGTAAGGAATTGTATACGTCATTAAGCAGTACCAATGTAGTGAGCCTAATTTAAATTAGATAAAATACGTTGTGATGAATATAGGCTGAACAGAAAAGCAAACACATTTTGTCATTAGTTCTAGCAAACCTCATTGTTTGTATCAGGACATTATTAACTTTAGCTAGGTCTACTTACCTGTTATATTTATGTGCTGATTAATTACGTGGAACTAATAATTTGATTGTTTCTACCAGACCCCACAAAACCTGTACTCCATCAACACAGGCACTGGTGACGTCAAGCTGGAAGGCGAGCTGGACTACGAAAAAGAAAAGTTCTACCAACTGGAAATCATGGCGATGGTCTGTATATCAAATAATGGGGATGTGTCTCCGAAAAAAATTTCCACAATTTGACCAGGCCTAGCTTATCTAGAGTACATTTCAGATTTAACAGATCCCGTATGTCTATTTGTTTCATTGTAGTAAATCTGCCACTTTTACAAGTGGTACATACATAGACCTGGAGGCTTAAGTCGTAGGTGGAGCGAAGTCGCTCCACCTACGACTTTAGGCCTCCAGGTCTAGCGCATACATGGCCAATGAAAATTAAGATATATAATTTCAAATATATCGCAATAAAACGAGTTATTATTAGGCATACACCACAAGCTAATAATTATTGATTTGTTTTCCTTTTTTTCTATGCAACATAAAGGTGTGAAAATAATTATAAATCGTAATGTCAAAAACTCTAACTCCCTTTCTACGTGTTTGTGCTACAGGATGGAGGAGGTCTGAGCACCACCACAGACCTGGTGATTAACGTGAAGGATGTACAGGACACGGCGCCATTCTTTGTCAACCTGCCCTACATAGCAGAGGTGTACGAGGACCAACCTGTCGTATGTATTCTAGTAGAGTGTATAACTATCTCAGCAAACACAAAACATTTGTATAACATTTATACAATGTTGGACCAACGTTGAAGACGTTGGGCCAACGTTGTTTTGTGTTCGCTGGGATATCATTCTATGCTGTTATGATTTGTATTGTTAGCAACCGCTAGCAGTCTATCTTGCCATTCGCCACTCATTCAAATCACTAAACAAGAAGGTGTTGGTGGTGACACACAACTTCCGATGGTAATTTCTTGTAATGCGGTGAAGTGTGATATAAAATGAACTTTACATGACATATTGCGGGTTTTATGTTTAACCAATGTCATAGAGTTATCGTATTGTATTAGTTCAGTGATTTTATATCTTAATTTTTTATTGTGAGTGTAATAGTAATTTGCTGTCATGTAAGGATGATGTTCACCAGTGCCTATTTGTGAAACATATTCTGAGAATTGTGTTTTTTCAGATATTGACATATAAATATTTTTTTCATATTTTCAGGGCACTTTTATTATTGATGTGAGTGCCATGGATGGAGATAGAGGAATACCCAACCCTGTGAATTACACATTTATAGAAGGTGATACAGGCTCTCCGTATGCATCTATAACAGTTACTTAATTAGTGTTAAATTGATGTTACTTAGCTCTTTTTAGTAGCTGCTCTATAATTTAAAAAAATAAGTTAACATGTAGCGTTATACAGCCTATCGTAGCTATGAAAAGCTAAGAAAACAGGGCCCGAATTGTATTTGGCTAAACTCTCGCAATTTATTTTTCAATTAGGCTAATTTTAATTTTAGGTGATATGGGAGGTTGAGGCACCACTCGAGAAATTGTTAGGTCTTAGATAACACGTTTTTCTAACAATTCACTTTCCGAAAGGTCACTGGGAATTGTTGCTTATGTGTCTAATACCACTTTGCTATTTATCGCTCTGAGGAGCAATTTCTTGAGTTCTAACATTGCTTAGCGACCTTTAAAATTTGAAAAACAGTTGACGAAACATTCCTAGCAGTAGCCTACATGTGGTCTAGAGACATCAGGATTATTTTCTATGTATATTAGATCTATGCTGTTCTATTATATGATGTTATTTACCACGACAGGTAATTACGACCAGTTCCACATTAACTCCAGTACAGGGCGGATCACTGTTGGTGTAGAGCTGGACAGAGAAGCAGAGCACGTGCTCAGTGTGCTGGGCGTCATGGAGATGGTCGTCCTGGTGAGAACACATTCTGACTGATTTACAAATAACATTCCGGGTCCAGGGCTAGTATTCTTATACAAGTTACGATATATCGTAGGCTACGATATATCGTAACTTGTACGAGTATGCGGGCCCTGACGTGTAATCACGAGTACACTTTTAAATCAACCCTTGAAGTGTGTCACTGCTGTATTCCTAATTTAGTTATACATATTAAAAATCACATATTCTCTTGAAGTGTCTACACACGATCATACTGAACATGCCGTTACATTGACCTTCACCAGCAGTCCAGCACCTAGCTATTTACTCATTCATTGCCGCCATTCCCATCTAAATTTGAATGTAAATGACATGACTTCATACAATACCCGAGTATAATATCTCAAAACAAAGTCCAGACAATGATGATCTAGACCATTTATAATCAACGAATTTCATACAAATTAATATACCATTTGGGACATCAATACGACTAGCTATTCAATTCAAATTGTCCTCCACAATCGAATAAGTGTCTCACTGATGCGATTCAAAAGTAATTATTGTCTAATTGAAGACAAGTTCCACCTTTAATGGTGTGATTCAAAGTGCTAATAAAAAAATAAAAACTTTAAAATCGTGATTGTCGCTTTAAGGTTCAATTGAATATGATGTGTACTACTATGTTTGTGGTGACAGACAGAGGAGGACACGGACACCCCTCAGGGTCCCACCACAGCCACGGCTCCCGTCAGCATCAGGATCCTGGACGTCAATGACAATCCTCCCAGGTTCAACGCGGATACCTACACTGCCACCGTGCTGGAGAACACACAGCCCACCATCCCGGTCACCCTGCAGCCCCCGGGATCCACAATCACAGCCTGGGATGACGACGAGGTATGTGGTAAATTATCTTCTCTACAGCAAGGATAGGCTTCTCCAGGTCGTAGAAGATCGAAAATCCTACCCTTGGTGATAGAAACGATGATGACGACCATCTTCCTCCTATAATATGCAAGGTCTTTCTGAAATGAAATGAATGGGGTTTTAGGCCACCTTTGTGCACATATAGGCTAAACTGGGCCAGGATAACCTCCTGAGGATGGTGAGATGAATGAGATGACACTGCCCTCCAGACACAGGACTCGAAATTCGAGCCATGGCGGTCTGAGGCCGAGTACTCTACCTTTCTGTCACGGAGGCTCCCCACAATATTTAATCTTTACGAGTGGGCGGAGAAGAAACATTTTCTTTTCTTTGAAACTTGAAGGCCAGAGTGGGCTCGAACCCGCGACCTCCGACTTTCTAAGCAGGCAGCTTTAACCACTGCACCAGGGCCCCCGCCCCTCAGTCACCGAAGTGACTGAGAGACCATGTCTATAGGAAACAATGCTCAATAGCTAAACCATCATTATAAAAAATAAATGCAATTTATCACGTGAAGATAACATAAGGCAAATATGATAGAAATAAATGCGTGCTAAGTTTTGCTTATTATCACGAAAATCTTGCATGAAACATGGCCCAGCTAGAGCATTACTATAAAATAAAATGTAACGTACGATGGTACACAAGAATAATATTAGTGTAACATAACCTGTGTCTCACAATGATAACACACAACAAAATGGTCGACTTTAGTAACATAGGTCTGTTGTCGTGCTCGTTTCAGAACTACTCTTTCTAGTTTAATTTGGGACTTTTCATCAATATAAATATTTATTTTTTTTAGAATCCGCAATCCAGTTTTAAATGACTGAAAACTTTTAAAATAAAATAGAGCAGGACACGGGTAATATATTGTACTTTATATTCCTTAACATTGGGTACATTCCATTCGCTGTAAGAGGGGATGTGGCTATCTGTATATTGAACACAATGAAATAATGATAATCCAAACAATGAAATAATGATAATCCAAACTCGATATTGAATCAACAACATTCGACGAATTGATTGTGCTGATTCAGTTTGATACTTTCCCACACTAAACTGTATCATCATAAATAGGGATCACTACCTCATGCAAATAACATATTTGATGAAATTGCTTCAACAAAACGAAAAAGACGGATGTTGTTTAATTCTTTGTTTCTTGAATTAGGCTTGATTGTAGTTGGGAATAAAGCAATCATCACCATTGTTATTGTGAAAATTGAATCCGTTCTACAAAAACGTTCAATACAGTGTAGGATGACATACTTTTTTGTGTTTTGTTTACAGGGTGACCATGGTAAATTTGAGTTGACATTGACTCAGGACGGTGAGCCTTTTGATGTGTTCACCGTGGTGCCAAACCAAGTGTTGAACAGAGCCACTCTGCTGATCCAGGTGCAGAACACATCCGCCCTGGACTACGAGGTCGTCAAAAGCTACACATTTGAGGTCAGACTTACAGCCTTGATGGATTAACCCTTAGAGCGCTGACAGTTGTTATATAAACCATGGAAACTAAAGGGGTTTTTCAACTTGAAATCATCACAAATGTCATAGTTAGCTCTTTCCGCTCCATTTGAATACCTATATTATGGGTCTACGACCATTATAAATATGTTTACTCTTACAGTGTGGGGATCGACTTTACACGTCAGAATCTGACGACTTTAGATCGACTTTAAACGTCAGAATCTGACGTCTGTAGACGTCATATTCTGACTTCTAAAATTGATCCCCGCGCTGTAAGGGTTAAAACATAGAACTATAACAGTATCATAGAATAGCTGAAAACACACGTCTCCTAATTGGACAATATATCGTTTCAAGTGGTTAAAAGATCGTATCTGACACTTCACACTTACTACCTTTTGATCGCCATGGGAATGAGATATATTTTACTTTGGTTATTGGATAGCATGTGGATAGGCCTACACGTTTTTCTTGTTTTACAAATCCGTACTTCAAAATACAATTACAAAGGTTTAAATATTAGACCTATATGATTAGACTTAGGCCTACGATTAGCATTTAAAGGTTTTAATTTAAGAATATACAGGCAGCTACTTTAAACACAGACGATTAAAATCTATTTTATACGACTGAAATAGTAACATATAACTTGAATTCTATGTTCCCTATACATACTGCAGACTCAAAATACACAGCTCGTGACTGTCACGCGATGGCAACTCGTGTCGAAGCGAATGTAGCGTGTCGCGTGACGGTCGCGAGCAGTGAGTTTATGTTTCTATCGCGTGTCGCATGACGCTCGCATACTGTGTGTAATGTTAGACTGACTTGAAAAGTACTGCAAGACTGACTTGAAAAGTACTGCAAGACTGACTTGAAAAGTATTGCCCAGAAAACACAAAACATTTGTATAACATTTGTACAACGCCGGCCCAACGTCTTCGACGTTGGTCCAACATTGTACAAATGTTATACAAATGTTTTGTGTTTGCCGGGTTATGGCTTGGCTTGACAAGAGCATCTTGGACATTATACTGGCTATTCCAGATGTGGGCCCACGAGTACCTGACGACAGAGGCATTTAGCAGTAGCGCCATGGTCACTGTGACTCTGCAGGATGTCAATGACAACTGGCCTATATTCGATGACGACAGCTACTTCGCCACCATACCCGAGAACTCTCCTAAAAATACTTCTGTCATCAATGTCAATGTGAGTACTGATGGGCTTAAATCCACATATCTATTAAACCCACATATAACAAACGGACCAGTATCTTTAATCTGCAGTTGCTAACCTATACAAAACAGCTATTTCAGATTGGTAAAAGTGACAAACGGTTTGTTTAGCGCTGCTGGAGATCAAATATATTGTCAGCCATATGACGGTGGACCTAAGCTCCCCACCGCTTTGTTATGCAGTATTATTGCAGTTGTACAGATACAGAGGCCTAAGCTCCCCATTGGTCTGTTCAGCATGTTGTGCAGACAGAGACCCAAGCTCACTATCTGCAGATCTGCGAACAGAGGAGATCGTGACCTTAGTGCATGATATGATGACTGTGATGTTGCTGAATCCCGCATCATGGACTTTTGTCGCTCCCTGCCGCGTTTTTTTCTCTATAGGTTTGAGGAGATATTGCTTCCGCGCCTCTTCGATTTTCCACTGGACTTTCAGGCATCCTGAAAAATTAAGACTAAGCCGAGAATTTTTTTAAAGATTACAAAGACTTTGCCATGAATAGATACATGAATCTAAAAGTGTTTTGACAATCAAACTTGTCAACAAATTACAAAAAATATATCCCATAGACATAAAACTCAGATCCATATACTGAAATAATGGAAAACAGGGAAAATTCCCTAATATGCACTGCATCTTTTTATTCCTGAATATTATAACATGATACCTAGAATAGAATGAAATTTGACTTACATAGTATTCTTCCACAAGAAAATATGAATAATTGCGATATAAAGACTCTTTGGTATATGATAAATATTTTGTCAACTTCTAGTCAACCACTTAACCTGTTAACATGCAAGAGTCACAAAATTCCAATGACATTCACTGATTTGCATAACAATACTAAATAAAAATGTTATTACTCAAACCTCTTTAAAATTTCTGCTGTACTCAATTGCTGTAGATATGGTGTCAAAAAGCCTTTGGGGCTTTCAACCTTAAATATTTTGCGAGTACTCAATTATTTTGAAAATGAGAGTTATACTCATTAACAGAAAAGGTTTACCAGTAGCACAAAATGTATGCCTATACCAACTTCAGTATTAGGGCATAAATAAAAATGCCCAGGTACTATGTAAATGTAGAAAAAAAATTCTGATATCCATTACATATTAGTTTAATCTTCACAGAAAATGTTGTCCTCCCCAAAAAACTCAATAAGAAAACAAATAAGTAATTTAAAATTCAAGGATTCTCTGATAGTCGGAAATAATCTGACTACCAGTCAACTACACGGCCCGTAGGCCTATCCCATTTTAGGAATATAAAGCAAAATACATGAAGTAAATTAAAATCATACCACTATTCAAACACATGACACAAAACCTATTTCAAGGATAAAAAAACACATAAAGAATGCCAGAGAACAAGGGCATAAAAACAAACCCTAAATTCACTGAAATCATTCCCCCGAAAAATAAAAGAACAGGGAAAAAATGTCCTTACATGCACTGCACCTGTTCCCATTGAGCACTTCTCACACGTGTCAATAGTTGTTGATTAGTTCTAGATTGCACTGAAAGACAAATTTTACCTTGTTCTCACTCACCCATATTAGAATATAATTATGACCTTACGTAGGGCTTATATTATGCTGGAGAAGAGAGCAAATCAAAATTGTGTCCTCCATAAAATTATTCAAACACTAAATTTAGCTAATATTTAGAAACCATGACTCTGGTAGTTGCTAACTCATATGTCAACTACGAATTGACCACACAACACGCACCCCATTTTAGAGGCATAAAAATGTCGTAAATGCACTGGAATCAAAACAATACGTGATACGACACATCCCATTCGCAGGATTCAGAGCAATATACTAAAGTCATGAGACATAGGGGAAAATCCCCTTACATGCACTGCACCTATTTCGCCTTTAAGTATTATGCCATACACAAAGGCCTAAAATACCCTCAATACAAAGCAATCACAACCACACATGACACATGGAGGATATAAAACAATAAACTAAAGTCATCAACAATACACTGCAATCGCCAGTGCTACACTTGTAACGACACATCCCATTTAAAGGATATAAAGCAATAAACTAAAATACTGAAGAAAAGGGGAACATTCCCTTACATACACTGCACCTATTCAACTTCCAAGTCTTATGCTATAAAACAAGGGCCTAAAGTGCCTCCAATAAGAAGCAGTAGCAATGAAATGAATCGGGCTTTAGGCCACCTTTGTGCACATATAGGCTAAACTGGGCCAGGAGAACCACCTGAGGATGGTGAGATGATTGAGATGACACTGTCCTCCAGACACAGGATTCGAAATTCGAGCCCTGGCGGTCTGAGGCCGAGCACGCTACCTCTCGGTCACGGAGGCTCCCCACAATACTGACTTTCACACGTGGATGGGGAAGAAACATTTTTGTTTCTTTCAAACCGCCGAGACCGGGAACCGAACCCCGAACGCTGGCGTGAAAGGCAGCGGTGCTAACCACTACCCTAGGGCCCCCGCCCAAGAAGCAGTAGCAAGCCCACGTGACGCAACACGTATCCCGTTTAAAGGATACATGCAGCAATAAACTAAAATACTGAAGAAAAGGAGAACATTCCCTTACATGCACTGCACCTATCCAACTTCCAAGTCTTATGCCATAAAAACAAGGGCCTAAAGTGCCTCCAATAAGAAGCATTAGCAAACCCACGTGACGCAACACGTATCCCGTTTAATGGATACAAGCTAAATACATTAAGTCATTGGAAATAGGGGAAAATTCTCTTACATGCACTGCACCTATTATACCAACTTTAGTATTATGCCAGAGAACGAGGATATTAAAATGTTCTAAATGCATTGCAATCGTTCCCCAAAAAAATAAAAAAGAATAGGGGGGAATTCCCTCACATGCACTGCACCTGTTCCATTGAGTACTGCTCACAAACCTTCATTAACGGTCCGCTCTTGCCGCCGAATTTTTTTCGCCAAAATGTTGTTAATAGACTGACCTTATTTTGTTACTGCAATAGGCTAGTTTGACTAAGTCTAGTAATACATCTACAAAGCGATAGACTGCCGCCAGTACTGTTATTGCTGTAATTAAAATTAGATTGTTTCGACATAATCCTAATCCTGTTAATATAGTCATAGACTGATCTTACCATGCTAGAGTAATAGGCTAGATTCTCTGAGTCTAGTACTAGGTCTATAAAAAGATAAGAATATCAGAATAGAATGTTTCGGTATTGACTGAGTAATCTATTTCTTTTGTTTTAATGTTCCGATGCTCGAACATATTCCGATGCACACAAACATATTTCTAATTATCGGCTTCGATGTGTCATTCGTTCGTTATACTTTGATGTAGCACATTGTTGTGAATGTTTGGAGTGTGACTTTCTTTTTCCTTTTTCTATATTACAGGCTACAGACCTGGACTCAGGTGTGTACGGCGAGATTACGTATGAGATCCGTGGAGCGAGTGACAACCTGTTCCGTGTGGACCCTCAGACGGGGGAGGTGTACGTGGATGTGGATGCCGATCTGGATCATTCCCTGCTGGACAGGGAGACCCGTAATATCCACTATCTGACCATGGTGGCCAAGGACGGCGGCGGACTGACCACTACCGCCCAGCTAGAGGTGGTGCTGAGTGACGTGAATGACAACGCCCCCCAGATCCTGAGGGCGGGCTACCAGGGCTACGTGTGGGAGAACGAGGACGAGATGCAGATACCCCTAGAAGTAGAGGTGAGATCACATTGTGAAACCAGTAGGGTGTGATACCGGCACCGGGTTTCTTGTTGCAAATTATGTGCCATGCTAGACCATTCATTCATTCATTCATTCATTCATTCATTCATTCATTCATTCATTCATTCATTCATTCATTCATTCATTCATTCATTCATTCATTCTTTCATTCATTTATTTATTCATTCATTCCTTCATTCATTTATTCATTCATTCATTCATTCATTCATTCATTCATTCATTCATTCATTCATTCATTCATTCATTCATTTATTCATTATTCTTTCTTTCATCCATTTATTCATTCACACCGGTGAATGTTTGTTTTCTGTGTTTAAAGGCGACCGACATAGACCTGCCCCCAAATAACCTGATAAGTTATCACATAGTGGACGGTAACGAGGACGGTCACTTCGCCGTGGACGTGGACACTGGTCAAGTTACCCTTGAGGAACCAGTAGATTACGAGAACATGCTGCCAGAATCTAATTACCAGTACACGCTGATTGTGATGGCCATAGACGGCGGCAACCCGCCACTCAACAATACTGTACCTGTGATCATCAATGTCCAGGTAAATACATATCCTAGAAACTAGCGGGATCCATAGTGTTTGTCGTCGCCACTACCGCCGCCGAGGACGTTTCTGCAAATAAACTTACCTTTCACTCGAAAATTAGACTGATGATCCTATTTTATTTTTCGGATATGACTCATGTTCCTTAGACATTCTTTATATTCTTCATATATTTTTTGGTACTGAGCCATAAAAGAGCATATTACAAGATGTTCGCCTAAAAGCTTGTGAACGCAATATATTCTGAACCGTTGGTTGGATTGCATTCAAGTTTGACGTGATAGTTTTCTAGTTTTTTGTTACGATTTTAATAACGTCTGGAAAAAATCCATTGAAATCAAAATTGGGCTGACGACATGGTGGTAAGTGGGGGGGGGGGGGGGGGGGTAGGAGTTTTCATTGCCGTCTCCAAATTCTTTTGGGAGGAAGGACAATATTTTTGATTGGCAAGAATCAGTAGGATACTGATTCTGGGGTGCTTTTGGTGTTTTTGTGCGGGAAGCAATCACATCTCGCCACAATTGTATTTGTTTGAAGATATTATTATTCCTATAAATAACAACAGTTTAAAAGTTTATTTATGTCTTAATGTATGCAAGATTGATAACAATCGTTTGGACTGAAAAATAACAAAAATATCAGTAATTTACAGCTACTTGAGTTGATTTGTAAATTTAGAAATAACCCTTAGAGGCAAATTGCCGTACCTACCACTCAATTGAGTGTTAGGCACTCGCGCGAACTGTTAACATGGTTAATGCTAGTCGTTTCCCTGGTTATTTCATATAGTGAAACACGCCACCTTTTAATTTTACGGTGACGATATATCAGTTGTCAAGATAATAAGATTTACATACCGTTTGAAAATAATATTTGACCAGAAATATTTGTTTATATAAGTAAACAAAAAATGATCAATTTATTCATTGAGTTGCATATTAAATTCAACTATTTTGCCAGGATCGTAATGATAATGAACCTAAGTTCACAGAGGAGCTTTACGTGAGTGTCATCCCAGAGAACTCAACTGGAGGTAGGTAGGCTTATGTATTCTGCCTTGCAAGGATCAAAGGCAGCAACTGACTTTGATCTTTACAACTGTGCTCTACTTATTATTGTGTGCAATACCATTGCAATTGATTGCTTGCTTGCTTGCTTGATTGATTGATTGATTGATTGATTGATTGATTGATTGATTGATTGATTGATTGATTGATTGATTGATTGATTGATTGATTGATTGATTGATTGATTGATTGATTGATTGATTGATTGATTGATTGATTGATTGATTGATTGATTGATTGATTGATTGATTGATTGATTGATTGATTGTATCAATCATTTAGGTTTTCAAAATGTGAAAGATGCTTTATTATTTTGACGTCCACTTCAGGTACAAACGTGACCACGGTACACGCTGACGACGCTGACGGTACGGCGCCCAACAACGAGGTGGTGTACCGTATTGACCAGGGGGCCAAGGACAAGTTCCGTGTGCACTCAGTGAGCGGCCAGATCACCGTGACCCCCGGGGCAGACCTGGATCGGGATGTGTACGGACACCAGTACACCCTGACCATGTTGGCCACGGACCTGGGCACTCCACCCCTCACAGGGACCACTACAGTGGAGGTGACGATCACAGATGTGAATAACAAACCTCCCGTGTTCGATCCCGATCAGAGGACCACCCGGCTGTCTGAGGACGCCCCCGTGGAACTCCAGTTCTATGACTACGTGGCGTATGATCCTGACGAAAACGCCCTGCTGCGGTACCGGCTGCTGGAGGACCAGGTGTACGGGGAAGATGAAAACAAGTGGGAATTTGACGACCACGACTACCTCAACGTAAGTGTAGGGTAAAAAATGGAGGTATCTATAAGATGTATTATGCCGTGCAAAGCCAAAAGGCAGTATCTGCTTACTTTTCAAGTACCCAAGCCTTTTGTATAGCAGTATAATGTACTACGTGTTGTATGCATGCAAGATGGCACGTTTCAATGACATTGTTCATGCTAGATATTCAGATAGTGTCTGTACAAACGTAAACAAAATCCGTTAAAAACTTAGTTCCGAAACGATGTACCCAGTAGCAATGTTCATCCACTGACTTTGTATTAGCTTCACAGAAACGAGGGAATAAGAGGTTGGTAAAACTGTTATGGATTCCACTTTCCCCTTATTTAGCATGTTTAACTTCTTTAACTCCTTCGTCCTTGTTGTAGAGTTTATTTGGCATCCATGCCAACAACGGATCGGTGTACGTGAAGAGGGAGCTAGACAGGGAGACGGTGGAGGTGATCCGGATCACTGTGTTTGTGGAGGATCTGAACGCGGAGCAACCACCGATCCAGAACACCACAGGTAACCATTAACACATGATGATCATCATATAATATTGATGATAGCTATAGTGATTGATGGCTATAGCTCTGATACACTTTCTGTAGACTCAGGGGTGCCTCGGGGATCGGTCTTTGGTCCAATACTATTCTAGGTCTTCATCAATAACCTGCCTGATCTTGTTAAATCACAATGTCGCCTGTTTATATGCGTCTGTTGTCTGGGACCCGTTTCTGCAGAGGGAAATCGATCGCCTCGAAAAGATCCAGCGCAGGGCGGCACGCTTTGTCGCCAATAATTACAGGAGGGAATGTGAGCTCACCTCGACCCAACTGATTGACAGCTTAGGTTGGGATAGTTTGCAAGAACGCCGTACAACAGCTAGGCTTTGCATGCTCCACAAAGCAATTAATAGAGGAGAGGTAGCCCTCTTGATTGATATGCTGTGGAGACCTGACAGTAGAACAAGGGGCAGCACACACAATTTCAGAGCAATCCAAACCAAAAAGAGACCGTTCTCAAATTCTTTTTTCATTAGAACTATACCGGAGCGGAATAAACTACCATCTGCCCATGCAAACCTCTCCCTGTGGCGCGATAGCATACAAAGTGCTCCTGCCACGTAACTTTCAAATTCAGATTCAGATGATATACATTCGTGGTCGTTCGTTCCATCAACTTCTAAAAAACACCTATTCACACGATTGAACAATGCTACACATGAAGAAATAGGAAAAATATTTTTTGACTCTCCTAAAACCACATGACATTTCAAGAAAAAAAAGTATAGTTTGATATAACCTTGTTGATCACTTACAATATTGGCCCGAATCAGATCTCAATTATTTTAGAATTGACAATATATATAATAATTTGTCACAATGATCAAGTAACACAATAATAACAATGCTTATCAAAGCTTCTGATTATAACCAATGTAATACTGTTATTCCCCAGGTACGTTATCAATCACGTTGGAGGATGTGAATGACAATCCCCCTGAGTTTATCCCGAGTGACGTGTACTCAGCCAAGGTGTCAGAGGCGGCCCAGCCTGGAGCAGAGGTGAAGAAGGTGGAGGCGGAGGACAAGGACAAGAACGCGGATCCCGTCACGTACTATATGGTGTACGACACTGAGCAGTCACACTCCTTCACCATCACAGAGGCTAACCGGGAGACCGGGATGATCACACTGGCCACAGAGGTGGACTACGAGGAGTACACCTGGATCAATATCACCGTTATGGCCATGGATTCCGGGGAACCGCCTCTTAACAGCACGGCGGCAGTACATGTGGAGATTGAGGACGTCAATGATAACAGTCCTGAGTGGGAGGTGTTCCCGGATACGGTGGAGGTCTGGGAAAATGCAACGCTGGACACGTACGTGACTTACGTGTACGCCACGGATAGGGATTCTGGAGAGTATGGACACGTCATGTATTACCTGACTAAGGGGGACGACGACAAGTTCTGGATTCACAATACCACTGTGAGTGATCTCTGCACGTATAATGTAATAACATTATAACCCTACTACTATACTTTCTTTATGAAGACGTTTTCAAACCATGTAAAACCCCACTGAAATAGTTGAAGCAAACGGAATCAAATATTTCAATTTTCTATGATGTAGTTTTTGTATAATCGGAAAGTGAATACCTGATGCACTACTCTGTTATTAATTGATGCTGGCGAAATCTTCTCAAAATCTTCCTGACATAATTATCGTTAATTTTCCAATTCCTCGTGTCAACACATTTTCATCAGTTTTTCTGTATATTGGCTTTAAATGAGTGATTTAAAATTAAAGCCGGATGAAATTAATTTTGTATGATTTATATGTTACATAGGTTAATATATTATCTATTTTTCTGTTTAGGGAGTATTACGTACAGATGATGTGATAGACCGTGAGCTGGTACCCACCTACTCCCTCACTATAGAAGCCAGAGACAATAACTATGCGCCTGCTTCCCAGCAGCGTACCACACCAGGCTACATGACCGTCATCCTTCTAGACGTAAACGATAACGCCCCGGTGTTTGACAAGGATCTGTACCAGGCAGACACCAAGGAGAATGCGGATCTGGACACCGTGGTGGTCACCGTGAATGCACAGGATCCGGATGAGGGACTTAACGCCCAGGTGCGATACACCGTAGATAAGACGCAGGGCAACGCCAGTCACCTGTTTGACGTTGGCCACGTGAGCGGAGACG
Source organism: Flabesymbios commensalis (assembly GCA_964017125.1). NCBI lineage: Eukaryota > Metazoa > Annelida > Polychaeta > Terebellida > Flabelligeridae > Flabesymbios > Flabesymbios commensalis. The sequence goes on along the minus strand of OZ024904.1, from coordinate 33,488,558 downwards.
TGTACGTTGCCGCTGGTCTTCACGGTGAGATCGGGCTTTTCTCTCTAGTGGTGCTGGCCACTGATTTAGGAGATCCTCCGCTGTCCAATAGCACCACTGTACTGATACATGTAGAGGACGTGAACGAGCACGCTCCAGTCATCATCTCACCCCCACTCAATGAAACCATATTCATACACGAGGTAAGGAAAGAACTAACAATACTATTAATACTAACTTGTGAATTAAGTTGATACATTCAATATCATCAATAACATCATTGTGTAGGCTTTCTCTCCGAACAATATGTTTTTTTGTAAAAAAACCCTCAGTTATTTACCATGCAATCCAGTGACTAGGGATAGCCTTTGCTTTTTTTCCATGTGTTGCATGGCACTGTTCCATAAAGAAATGAAATGAAATGAATCGGGCTTTAGGCCACTTTTGTGCACATACAGGCTAAATTGGGCCAGGAGAACATCCCAAGGATGGTGAGATGAGTGAGATGACAATGCCCTTCAGACACAGGATTCGGAATTCAAACCCTGGAGGTCTGAGGCCGAGCACGCTACCTCTCGGTCACGGAGGCTCCCCACAATACTGAGTTTTTACGAGTGGATGGGAAGAAACATTTTTGTTTCTTTTCAAGCTGCCAAGACCGGGAAACGAACCCCGAACTCTAGCGTGAAAGTCAGCGGTGCTAACCATGCCCCATAAAGAAGCTTCTGGAAACTTGTTTCTAGATTTTCTTATTAGACACTTTTTGTGCGTTATTGATCGACCAACAATAAAACAGGCAAATTCGTTCCACTTGATAACGTTTTCAGCTCACATTGTTTTTAAAATTGGTACATGTTTCCGACGTAGGTTACTACTAAATAAAAAAATCCCCACCTCGAGTTTAACGGAAATCACCTGATCTTACTAAACGACAAAGGTGGTTAATCACCAGGTGCCGCTTCAGAATGTTCTCAGACATTTCGATCTCTGTTCCACAGAATGAACCAGTGGGTTACTACGTGACGAGGGTGGTGGCCACGGACGAGGATGAGGGTCAGAACGGGGTGGTGAACTACGCGTTAGTGGAGTCCGCAGTGATCCAGGACTGGCAGAAGTTCAGCATCCACCCCACGGAGGGCAACGTCACCACGGCCCATGTTATCAACAGAGAGGAACAGATGACATACTATGTAAGTCACGGAATAATACCTCCCAGCTATAATTATCCGATTTATATTCACTTTGAGCAAATCCCACCTCAAAGTGAATACAAATGTCCTGATTTTGTATAAAATATGCAAGTATAATATCTCAAATGCGAGCTCGTAATATCCTCATTGTGATAAAACATATTTTATTTGATTAATTGTATTCAAAATTTGCCATATGGTTCCTATATGTGGAGAGGAAACTTAGTATTTATAAAACATAATTTATTGTCAAAATTAGAACAATACAAATAAATTGTAATACAAGGTTCCGCACAGTAGGAAACCCTACTAAATAGCTCTTCTAGCATCCAACTTCTTAGACTGTTTTTATTCACTTGAAACCTATATATTCGCGTAAAAAAATGGATTCAATATTACACCTGAATAAAACACTCTCATCACCTGTAATTTGTACAATATGATTTTAAAAGGTGTGTTTGAAATATTCCATAATAAAATGACGTCTCCTGTTTTAATCTGGCGATTTTTCCAGCTGAATGATTTGACTGATTTTTTAAGAATTAGGCCTTTATTTATTGTAAGTTTATTTGTACAGTAAATGTATTTGTACAGTTGGAGGTAAGGGCATACGATCAGGGGACCTCCAGTTTTGTCATTTAATTTGATCTATTTGTACATTTTGGGGTGAGGGCATACGATCTGAGGACCCCAAGTTTTGTGATTTAATTTGATGTATTTGTGCAGTTGGAGGTGAGGGCATACGATCTGGGAACCCCCAGTTTTGAGGATCGTCAGACGCTGGTAATCGTGGCGCTGGATGATAATGACAACCCGCCGACATTTGACAGGGACACCTACCCCCCACCCTACCACGTGTCTGTGCTGGAGGAACACGATGACATCTACGTGGCCAACATGTCCCTAGCCGAGGACCCAGATATAGGAAACAACTCCATCATATGCTACTACATAGTCGGTCAGTCATCACTTTATTCACAGCAGAATGCGAATATAATGCTAGCATTTCTCCGACCAAGTATTGTATTCTACTTCTGACCTATATATGTGGTTCAGCCGGTCACATGACGAGACCAGCTAATCACCGTCAATCAGGTGTTTTTAAATGAGGGTGAATAATACCATACCTAGACCTATTTCTCTTTTACACAGTTGAGTAATTGAAGAATGTTTGAATTCTTCTTGTAGTTTTGTGTGAACATGGCCCTTTCGTTAATGTGTTTAATTGCTATGTTATTATTCAAAATAAAACATGAAATCAATGAATTCCTCACAATGTATTTCGCATTCCCGATAGTTCAGAGTGTTTCTGTTTCCCCACAGGTGGTGATATGCCATATCAGTCCCAATTCAGCCTGGACAAGCACACAGGTGACCTCTGGCTGAGAGAGAGCCTTGACCGGGAGGAGATCGCCAATGTGGACCTGATCATCCAGGCAGACAATGACTGTTGGAGCGACTACTGGTACAGAGAGGAGAACATCCACCAGACGTGGAACTACTCTGACACCACCACTCTGCTGGTGGAGGTGAAGGTGGTGGACATCAATGACAACCCTCCACGCTTTACCAAGGACTGGTTCACGGCGGGCGTCACCAAGCAGACTCAGTACGGGCAGCGCGTCATAGATCTCTCTGTAAGTGGCCGTGTATTCCCCCCTTTACATTCTAGTGACGTAATATTTAGAGAATTAACAAATACCTCTAACTAATTGGAGAGAGATGTCGGATACTGGTATATGTTAATCGTTTATCTCCAAGTCCCAGATATATATCAATGGATTGTGAGGTAAATGGGGTCACACAAGTGATCTGCCCTCAAATATATTATGATTTGGGTCATAAGTTAAATTTAATCAATATGCCTAGGCCTACTTATGCTATTTTATGCTAATCATATAGGCATGTGTTATTCAAAATTAACTGAAACGTACACAACGGGATAACTATAGACACACAAAAAACAACTTTAAAGGTGATTTAGATTATCAATTACATCGTTCCACAATTCTTGGACACAATGGCCGTGTTTACTTTCTGTTTAGTAATTAATTAAATAATTTTGCCAATTTGTTTTAATTTTGTATGGGCGTCACGTGACGAGTATGAGGGGAAGTCACAGACAAGGGAGATCCGGGGATATTTTTCAAGCCCTGTTTATTATTACCCATACCTGACATTTCATGACCGAAATATCAATATCATGACCAAATTTCGGTCATGTATGGTATTGAAGTAGATTTAAGCGCCCACAGGACATGGTTATTTCCCCCTTAAGGTGGGAATTGCGATAGTGGGACTCTTTCACATCTCAAGGTTATCTTAAATGATTCTTAACAGTTGTGGTCTGGGACAGTATAAATGCATGCGTTATCTCTGTATGGTCAAGTAAAGAGCTCGATAAACACGACAAGTATGTGGTTTCTGTTGACAGCGTTACTCTTACGACCTTGACGAGGGTAACAACAGCGTGATGTTCTACCACCTGGAGGAACCGTTCAGGGTGTCAGAGCCACTTAACAGCCAGCTAGAGGAGAGAGATGAGAGGGAACCCTTCACTATAGGACTCCTGGACGGAGTGATCCGTACCAACATCTACTTCCAGGAGAGCATGGAGGGATACTTTGAGTTCGGGGTCTACGTCAACGACTCACAGCCAGGCCACTTTGACAGATCCAACGTGTCGGTGAGTACTTATAAATGCGATTTGGAATTAGCACATTAAAAAAGATGGCCGTAAGTATTTCCCTGTAGACTACTCCATGTGAAAAAGACGATCAAATGTTAGATCAAGTCACTAATCAGCTAATTCCAACTCGCCATTCAGTTGTTATTTAAATTGTGTAGAAAAAAGTACTTGAATTGGGCCGTTCTTTATTATGATATCGAAAACAAAGATATTAATGTTCTATACACTCTTTGTACGATTTTGCTCGTAAACAGGAGTCCCAACTAAATAGTTCAGCTTTTTATCACTGTGTGGCGTGTTGTTATTGAAAAGGGTGTAACAGGAGCCCCAACTAAGTAGTTCAGCTTTTAGTCACTGTGTGGCGTGTTGTTATTGAAAAGGGTGTATTAATGTACCGAGATTTGTTCCCCAACATCTTTACACAAGCAAATTTCTTTCATACTCTGTGTATCAGGTAGAAAACATGACTTTACACAAAAAATATAATAGTTCCATCTTATGCACAGCCTATAATCAAGATAATGTGTAATGGATGCATATGTGCGGCAATGTCTCAATTAGAAGGGCATATCGTTAACCCTTTAACCGCCAAATTATTCAATTTGAATTTTCACCCATCTGAGGTTGTGTCTCGCTGACGCGATCCACAACTTCAAGTGAGTGAAAATTATTCAGATTTGACATAGTGGAGGTGAAAAAATTTCAAATGTTGCTGATTAATATCAGATTAATATCACGTTTTATCTTTAACAGGTTTAAAATCTGATATGTAATCTGCTAATATAAAATGTAAAAAACGAATATGGACGGCACCGGCGGTTAAAGGGTTAATTAATTATTGTTTTCTTCCCTGTATCAGATCTACCTGCTAAGTGAGAACCAGAGGGTAAAGGTTGTGATCCGGGGCACGCCAAACGAGGTGGCCCAGATCCAGGACGAATTCGCAGAGTTCCTCTCCAACATCACCGGCGCCATTATCAACGTGGATCTGATCCGCACACACATGGACAAGGACGGAAAACCTGACGAGAGAAGGTAAGCTTCATGGCCCGGGTACATGGTAAACTTGTGTCACAGTACATCAACACTTAAGCTCCAGGGGAATAAATCACACCTCCAAAGTATATGCATAGTGTTTGATTTTTTAGCTAGGAAAAAATAATTGAAACTATAGTAAGCAAGTGCAATCAATGACCCGAAAGTGCGAGCTATTGTTGATTGGCTATTTGTCCGTCTTGTGGTCCATGACATAACAGTTTTGTATTATTGATCACCTCGTAGTTAATGGTTCGTTTTGATGTGCATGAAGTAGACATCGTCACACTGGGTTATGAAAGGGTGTAAAGTGTCAGATACACCTTTTCGAAGGGACGACATGTAAAATCTATTGTAAAGGCTTCATTATCATGATTATGCACATACCATAATTTGTTTAAAGTTAGGCTATAAAAGCAGACGAGCAGTTTGTGTATGAAATATCAGCTCTGTTCTAAATTATGCAGCTTCACATTTGATATGAAACAACCCCGTGAACGCAAAATATTTGTATAACGTTTGTACAATGTTGGTCCAACGTCAAAGACTTTGGCCGACGTTGTACAAATGTTTGGAGTTTGCTGGGAACAATGTAGGCCTAAATAGCACACTGAATAAGATATGGGCACATTTTGCTTTTATGAAGGTGTGACATCAAACTCAAACTGATTCTTGATTTGTTCGCAGTAGATTTATTAGATCAAAGTTAAACCCAAGACGGTAAGTAGAAACACTTATAAAGCGCATGACATCTGACATGTAAATGAAAAACAATGCCTGCATTTAAACCCAATACGTTCCTTCCAACATGTCCATAGAATAACCTTAGTCCGCGTACCCTCATACACAATGTCAAACTATTAATAAGGTAGGCCAATATATGATATCACCCTGTGTCTCACGTAACATAAATAACATCTCAAATGAATTGGTGCGCCTAATATATTTATATTAATACAGTATATCATCACACTAGCATGCTGGGTGATATCATTCTGAACACGCGCCTATTCTTCGAAAGGTTATTGTATAAGTTCAAACTGACTCTTGATGATTTTGCTCGCAGTAGATTAAGTAGATCAAAGTCAAACCATAAACGGTAAGTATAAATACATACATAGGCCTATACATGCATACATTGACCGACTTGCATTTAACATGTCCAGGTGTGATGGAGAAATGAGAATTGTTCCAAAGACTGAGGGAATGATAACTACCAATAATGATTAGAAGCCTATTACTAGAAGCGACATAACTATTATATGTCACCAGTAGGCTAATACAGTTCACGTTTGTATTCCGCATTATGGATAAGTGAAATTAACATATTTTCTTGGGATGTCGTTGACTTGCATGATGGAATGAACCACCTGCACGTTGCATGACAGTATAACGAGTGGAAATGATAATATGAATTTATCAGTGAATTACTACATTGACATGTACAATTAAATTAAATAAAGTAAGAGTGACAAATGATTTATCGTTTTTTATCCTTCTAATGTTAGATTTTTATTCATGCCTGGTTGTTGAAAAAAAATTTAAAAAACGAAAATGGGGCTTATTAAATTATGATATGCTACAGAGGAGCTTAATTCAATCAATTAACAGTTAAAATTCAAAGCTTCTATCCTGCATTAATTTTACTTAGTAATTAGATATGTAAATAGTCTAGACCGCGATATTATTCAATCACGATTAAGATATATATCTAAAAACAGCCTGATTACATAGATTAGTGGAACTATTTCAATGTTACAATGCTTTTGTTCACAGAACGGACATGTTTATCCACGGGATTGATCCAGCCACAGGCAAAGTGATGGATGCCCACGTTCTCATAGAGTGAGTAGATATGTTACCCCTTGTAAGACTACGTCTGTATATATTATACAAAGTGATGGACGGCCACTTCCTCATAGAGTGAGTAGATATGTTACCTATTGTACGATTACGTCTGTATATAATATACAAAGTGATGGACGGCCACTTCCCCATAGAGTGAGTAGATATGTTACCTATTGTACGATTACGTCTGTATATAATAAACAAAGTGATGGACGGCCACTTCCCCATAGAGTGAGTAGATATGTTACCTATTGTACGATTACGTCTGTATATAATATACAAAGTGATGGACGGCCACTTCCTCATAGAGTGAGTAGATATGTTACCCCTTGTAAGACTACGTCTGTATATAATATACAAAGTGATGGACGGCCACTTCCCCATAGAGTGAGTAGATATGTTACCTATTGTACGATTACGTCTGTATATAATATACAAAGTGATGGACGCCCACGTCCTCATAGAGGGAGTAGATATGTTACCTATTGTACGATTACGTCTGTATATAATATACAAAGTGATGGACGGCCACTTCCTCATAGAGTGAGTAGATATGTTACCTATTGTACGATTACGTCTGTATATAATATACAAAGTGATGGACGGCCACTTCCTCATAGAGTGAGTAGATATGTTACCTATTGTACGATTACGTCTGTGTATAATATACAAAGTGATGGACGCCTATATCCTCATAGGGTGAGTTGATATGTTACCCCTTATAAGACTACGTCTGTATATAATATACAAAGTGGTGGACGCACAGGTCCTCATAGAGTGAGTAGATATGTTACCCTTTGTAAGACTACGTCTGTATATAATATACAAAGTGATGGACGCCGACGTCCTCAGAGTGAGTAGATATGTTACCTATTATAAGACAAAGCCTGGGGGCTGTATATATAATATATAAAGTGACGAGCACCTACCTCCTCATAGAGTGAGTAGATATGCTACCCTTTTATGACTACGTCTGTATATAATATAAAAAAGTGTTGGATGCCCACATCCTCATAGAGTGGGTAGATATGTTACCTATTGTACAACTACGTCTGTGTATAATATACAAAGTGATGGGCGCCCACGACCTCATAGAGTGAGTAGATATGTTACCCCTTGTTAGACTACGTCTGTATATAAAATACAAAGTGATGGACACCCACGTCCTCATAGAGTGAGTAGATATGTTACCTATTATAAGACTACGCCTGTATATAATATACAAAGTGATGGACGCCCACGCTCTCATAGAGTGAGTAGATATGTTACCCTTTTATGACTACGTCTGTATATAATATACAAAGTGTTGGATGCCCACGTCCTCATAGAGTGAGTAGATATGTTACCTATTATAAGACAACGCCTGGGGGCTGTATATATAATATATAAAGTGACGAGCACCCACCTCCTCATAGAGTGAGTAGATATGTTACCCTTTTATGACTACGTCTGTATATAATATACAAAGTGTTGGATGCCCACGTCCTCATAGAGTGGGTGGATATGTTACCTATTGTACGACTACGTCTGTGTATAATATACAAAGTGATGGGCGCCCACGACCTCATAGAGTGAGTAGATATGTTACCCCTTGTTAGACTACGTCTGTATATAAAATACAAAGTGATGGACACCCACGTCCTCATAGAGTTAGTAGATATGTTACCTATTATAAGACTACGCCTGTATATAATATACAAAGTGATGGACGCCCACGTTCTCATAGAGTGAGTAGATATGTTACCCTTTTATGACTACGTCTGTATATAATATACAAAGTGTTGGATGCCCACGTCCTCATAGAGTGAGTAGATTAGTTATCCCTTGTTAGACTACTATACGTCTGTATATAAAATACAAAGTGATGGACACCCACGTCCTCATAGAGTGAGTAGTTATGTTACCTATTATAATACTACGCCTGTATATAATATATAAAGTGAAGAGCGCCCACCTCCTCATAGAGTGAGTAGATATGCTACGCCTTGTATGACTACGTCTGTGTATAATATACAAAGTGATGGACGCCCACGTCCTCATAGAGTGAGTAGATATGTTACCTCTTGTAAAACTACGTCTGTGTATAATATACAACGTGATGAACGCCCACGTCCTCATAGAGTGAGTAGATATGTTATATCCGTGTAAGACAACATATGTTAACTGAATCAAATGAAATTGATAAAATAGCTTTTGGCAGATGAACAGTTAATTAAATAATCTCCAATGGTAACTTTTGTAATTTTTCTGTGTTTTTGTTAACTTTTTGTGTAACCATTTTTTAAATGTGAAATATGTTCTTGAATATGTAATTCTGATTGTGCAGTATTGGCATTTAACCTTGCTAAATATTGTTAACATATATAGCTATCTAATTATAATTTAAATACTTCATATTATACCTATAATTTTTTTCAATATCTGACCGTTTCCTTTGCAGCTTGATTGACAAGAATTACGCGTCACTGATTGATCTGTTCAACACGTACAACGTCATAGAGATCGTGGTGAGGTCATATTGATTATCGTTTTGCAAAAAACATTGTGACTAACGTAGTGTAATAATGCTATCATCAGTTATAACCTCGGTTGAAATATGTATTAGCCCTCGAAACGTTACCGGTATCCACATATAATTATGTCTCCCCTCTGAAGTGGTGGGGACATGTTGGTTTACCTTTGTCCGCTCAGTTCGACCGCTCAGTTTGTGTCTGTGCGTTCTCTTGGTTTATCGTGAGGCGGTAAAACACGAGACGTTGACCCAACACTCTAAACAAAATAGGTTCTTTAAAAATGACCTATTAGTACAAATACCATGCAACCCCAGGAGAACCCTGCAAGGGTTCTCCTGGGGTTGCATGGTAAAAGTACTGAAGGGTTCCTTCTAAAGAACCTATATTGTTTAGAGTGAAGGCTGGGCTAATGCTGGCCCACCATCTACGACGCTGACCCAACATTAGCCAAGTATTGGGTTACCGTGTTGTGTTTGGCGTCACGCTAAATGTGGGCCAGCGTCACAGACGTCCGGCCAACATTAACCCAGCTTTGGTTCAAAGCATCGTGCCCGTCCCGCCAGCATGCAGGTACCGGCAGCATGAAGTACTGACTAGGACTGAATTGATACTGGCCAGTACCGGCGACGCTAAACCAACATTTAACAGACATTGGCTAGTAATCGCCACCAGCAGTAAGCAATACCAGACCAGCTGCTATTCCCAGCAAACACAAAACTTTTGTATAACATTTATACAACGTCGGCCCAACGTCTTCGACGTTGGTCCAACATTGTACAAATGTTATACAAATCTTTTGCGTCTACTGGGTTGAACGCAGCCCAGCAAACACGAGGCGTTGAACCAGTGCTGGTTTGATGCTGGGCTAGCGTCGCAGACGGTGGGGCAGCATTAGTTCAGCACTGGGTCAACGTCGTGTTTGCTGGGAGTGTTGACCACTAGTGTTTCACACCAAAACAGAATAATAAATTCCGCTTAATACATAGTCTCTACTGTCCACATATAATGAGCCATTTAATAACATTAATTACAAAAGCCATTGACACTACATTTATTAGCTATCAACCTTTACGGTTATGCTGCTGGGGGGGGGGGGGAGACATCTCATAGACCCTTCTAGTTAATACGTTTTCGAACAATTTTCAAACAGAATAAAATGCCGCTGAAATTGATTTAATGTGTTATGTAACAATGTTGGGCCAGCGTCGTTACATAACACTTTACATAAATTTCAACATTGGTGGATACTTTATTATTATTATCTTTTTATAGAATGACAAGGTTCATCTCGTGGGTCTTGTAATGTTTTGTCACCTTTTTCTTATTTATCTATCTTATCTGGCTGTGTATGTATTGTAGCCTGCGGTAGAGCCAGCTTCTAAGAGCAGTTACAGTGAGCTGATTCTTGCCCTGGTACTGGTGGCGGCCGTGCTCGCCTGCCTCATCATCATCATATGTGGAACTTTCTGGGTCTGCAGAAAAAAGTAAGTCTCTGACACGAGTCCTGAAGGCCCTGCCACACCTGATGTCCACTATACTTGTGTTTCCTTATTTTTATTAACATTTGAGTGAATCATTTAAAAAGTGAATGTGTCTTTAAATTTAGCCCTTGTTATAGCCTACATTGCAATTTAAATGTCTTAAGTATTTTTGGTCACTTGAAGTTGTCGATCGCGAAAGCGAAACACAACTTCAAATGGTTGAAATGTCTTTTTTAGTTCAGCTTGTAGTATGTCTCTGGGAATGTACTAATATTTACCGCCCTTTAATAACTATCGACTTGCGTTTAAACAAATTGGTATCATAGTGTTTGATTATAATCCTCACCTGTTATCAAAGGGTGGAATCTGCCACGTAAGTACCAGAGTCCACCCTTTGATTGAAAGGTGTCATAACTACTTCCCGTTTTTGCTTATTTTACACATATTATTATTATTATTATTACCAGCGAAATAATATCTATTATAATCGATCAGACGGACTGCAGTTGATCTGTTAATACTGATGACAGTCAATGACCGTTTCAATTATTTGTATGCATTTGTTTTAGATACAGACGAAAACTGAAAGCAGCCACTGCCATGGCATTTGGTAAGTTTTTTCTCCCTTACCTGCTTACTATAATATGATTGCATAACATAGCTGGCTGGACAAACTGGTCTATCCGATTATACTTATGTGCTTATTTCATATCTAGTTTCTGTGCTTCTAAAGTTCTCCATAACTATATCTTACAATAATTTCACCATTTTCATGAATTTAACTTATCTTATCCTAAATACAATAATCCACAATCTTTTCAGTATGTGTACACGTTTATTTTGTTTTACCGCAAAAGTTATTTTTTGATGATCATTAAACATGGTAAAACAAAATCACAAAGTGTTATTGAAATAAATATTTTCAAAATCTAAAACTAAACTGAAGCTGTCCAGAATGTTTCCTATAATAAATATTCATAATTTATGATATTATATTTATTTTCTGTACTTTTTTCTCTAAAGTCAATGACCAAAATGGCAACGGTAAATATTATTCTGTTTCTGTTGTAAATCACCCATAGCAAGTATCTAGATAACTACAGTAACCCTTCCCAGTCAACAGTTTTAATATTTTAGTAGATGTATATATTACATTCAACATCGAATGAAAATAACTCCCCATACCCGGTAATAATAATAATAGTATATTGTCAGCTACTAACAACGTAATGCAACTTGGCGTTTTCTCTGGTAGTGAAAACGAAACGGTCGAAAGGGAATAAAACAAGCAATGATAAATATCAACATGATTTGTATCATAATCATCTCAATAGCTGCTAATTACTAAAATACTTACTTTTCCTATAAAATCATAATTTTAAAGGAACAATGTTGTACACATTCCTAAAATTATGATTTATGTTACTTGGTTTGTGTTTCGAGCTTCAACATAGTATAGGCTAAACATCTACTGAATAATAGGGTATTTCAATGACATGTATGTTTCATAATGTTGTTTTAATTTAACCAGGAGAAAACTTTTTTTGATACAGTTTCAAAGAAACATTCTTGGATAAATTAAAAAAATAGCATACACTTATTAAATGAAACCGGCTACTGGTTTAAAAACGTAATAATTATTAATTGTGTCATTTTGATCTGGTAGTTTACTAATGAGTTATTTAGGCCTACTTCTACATAGGAAACAGCGAATCACTAATAATATCTCGACAACGTCCAGGATACAATGTTACAGCTGCATTACCCTTAGCCTTCTCGGTGCCTGAACTTTACTTTAGTATTATTAGTACTGTTAGTATTATTGTATGTGTATTGGTTTTATTTTACTGCCTTCAGTGTCAGTATCTCGTACGACTACTAGCACCACACACAGTGAGGGGTGGTAGGTCTACTTTGGTCAAATACAGATTGTGTTGTCCTCGACCACTTGGGGCTCAAGTGTCGCTCATTTGAGTGACACTTAATCGCCAAGGGGTCACATTGTCTCGTTCCTTGCTCAGTACCTTACATTTTACCACATTCATGTACATTTGATGGTAACCATTCTTATGTGATTCGAAATGTTTTCTTACCTAGCATGACCATGTTGTTGGGAAAATCAGTGAAACATCTAGGTGTTTCTAAACTTGGTGTTTCTAAAATTATGTTGAATGTCATGATCATGTTATTTAAGCTATAATAATTTGCATCTGAATTTAAAGAACTATTTTCACTAACTCATGCAAATATGATACATATTTAAAATGATAAAGTATGAAAGTGAAACTATATTATTCGATCTCAGCAGTCGCATGTAACAGTTGTTAAATCGTGATGGTCATCCAAATATATAGATAATATTTAAATTTATGATAAAGTATGGTAGCAAGTAAAACTATATTATATGATCTTAGCAGTCCACTGTGATGGTCATTTTCCTATATTTTCAGCAGCATTACTTAATGTTCAGCTTCATATCGACTAATAGAAGGTGTGAATTTTACAGCAATAATCTGAATCACTTGCTTTGTTTATTTTCAGGGTCTCGCGATTCTAATCTGAACAGAACGGGGGTTCCCGGTACCAACCTTCACACGTATGAGGGGTAAGCCAAATACTACTTAAGTCAATAACTTAAACAATTACAAGTACCGGTACAGTGAAAAGTGGAACATCCAATAAGATTTTCAGCGATGGTGCAAAGTTGTACCAAAGTTGAATAGTATATCGCCCTTTATGCCGGACATCCAATTTAGCCATAAATGAATAAATAAATTAAATTGACCATACTAACTGTTATTCAGTCAAATATTTTGTATTTATTCTAGCATGTATTATCTATTACATAGATTGAATTATATTAATTTTTATCAAAAACATAATGACTTCGCTTTTTGATGACTTAAAATGAATAAAAAATTCAATGTGTAGACATTTCTAGGGGCATTAAAATATGCTATCTATGTCAGTCACCGGAATGTTGAAACCAGTGCTGGCCCACTGTCGGGCCAAAGCTTAAAGTATTGTCCGACTGCACTGTTTTAAATCAAGCTTTTATACATCCTTTCTCTTGAGTCAGTATTGTGGGGAGCCTCCGTGACCGAGAGGTAGCGTGCTCGGCCTCAGACCGCCAGGGCTCGAATTTCGAATCCTGTGTCTGGAGGACAGTGTCATCTCAATCATCTCACCATCCTCAGGAGGTTCTCCTGGCCCAGTTTAGCCTATATGTGCACAAAGGTGGCCTAAAGCCCGATTCATTTCATTTTATTTCTCTTGACAACTTTGGTTTCTATAATATTATTAACTTCACATCCTAGAGTTAATTAGATGCACTTGCCTAATATTGATAACATAGTTGTTTCTTATGTTTAGCTAGAATGTGTTGTATTTTAATAAACAATGCACTCAATTTTATTTTTAATTTACTGTCCTGGGCCGTATTGCTGGATATAGCCCTAAGTTAATCCATTGACTAAACTGCCAAATTCTCACACGAGTGTAATATTTAAGATGCACTTAGCTTATGATAGCTCTGAATATCGTCTCACAACACAATATATCTCTTAATATCATCTCACAACACAAGTATTATATATGTTTCTGAATATATTATAATTAGGTAGTAGTCCAGCATTATAACATAAAACGTGACTTTTCATCATGCAGGACGAAATACTTAGAAGGCCAAACGATCTTCTAGTGTATGGTAAATAATCAACAACGGATTTAACAAACAATCTATATTATCGTGATGTTTTGTTCTAACTCGTGTCAAAGGCGTATCTGTTAACCTCACATTAACCTCGTAAGCGCCAAAGATATACGATTGTAATTTTCACTGACTTGAAGTTGAGCTTCACTGCCACGATGAACAACTCCACGTGAGTGAAAAAATGCATGATGTGTTTCAACTGAAACTAAAAAAATGTTTAACGTTTTTTTATTTATAAAATCTAAATAATTAGAAACGTGATTGGCACCCAAATGTTAACCGTCAGCTTAAATTGCATGTTATTATATCATTACCAAGCAGTCAACGTCTTGTAAATACCACTCTAAGAAATGCCAACTACAACACTTTGACTGTTAGGAGGGAATATTATTGTTTGTTTTGTAAATATTTTTTGTTTGTTTTATTTTAACAAGGTCCTTAGTCACATAACCATGTTTTCTGAATTGTTATTTGATTTCCATGCTTTTACATCCATACATGGTTGTATATTTGTCTTGGTATAATACATATAAACTCATCACTTCTTTATGTTTATTGTTAATGCATGTCATTGTGCATGGCTTCTTATAACTTATATCTTACATAAAATTATATTATCATCATAACATATTAAAATATCGGTCATTGGAACGATACTCTTTTATTGATGTGACGCCATTTTGTTTTAGAATAACCATATTTGCTAAAACAATAAATAGTCATCATAGTTGTTTACCCACTTCATACTAATAATAACACAACTGGGGTTTTTTCGCCTTGGTGATACAAAAGGCAATATACACTATTGCTTTCAGTTTCTTGTCAAAGAGTAAAATAATGTCGTTCACACTATCAGATTTCTTTGTCTGATTGTGTCTGATCAGATATTTGATCTGATCAGTTATCTGATCTGACCAGATTGTGTCTGATCAGATATCTGATCTGATCTGATCAGATAAGATATCTGATCAGATATCTGATCTGATCAGATATCTCATCTGATCAGATATCTGATCTGATCAGATATCTCATCTGATCAGATGAGATATCTGTTCAGATATCTGATCTGATTTGATCAGATAAGATATCTGATCAGATATCTCATCTAATCAGATATCTCATCTGATTAGATATCAGATCAGATTAGATCTAATATCTGATCCAAGGTATCTGATCAGATCGGATACCTCATCTGATCAGATCAGATATCTGATCAGATATATCTGATCAGATATCTGATTCGATCAAATATATGATCAGATATCTGATTTAGGCAGATATCTGATCAGATATCTGATTTGATCAGATATCTGATCAGGTATCTGATCAGATCAGATTGTGTCTGATCAGATATCAGACTGATCTGATCAGATTGTGTCCGATCAGATGACAAGTGTTCACATCATCAGATATTAGGTTCAGATTGGCAGGATTGTTTTCATTATGAGGACGGCAGGGTTGTTTTCATTATGAGGACACATTGCGTTGTGAATTTTGAACTTATTTACTGTGGATAGATGTAGTTGGCTGTATGTCTAAAGCCTACCTAAATGTGTATCTGTAGCTTCGTATTTTGCTTAACAACACTAGGGCCTACATTCCTGTACATCAGCATCTCAAGAGAAAACTGAATATAAAGTAAACTGAAAAAATTATGAATGGTAGACCATTCATAATATTTTTAAAACATATTTCGTACCGCGGTCGCAAATGATAAAATTTAACTCCGGTGAAATATTTGGCGTGATTGACAGAGAATTTACATAATTGAAGAAAACAGGAACGTACTTAAAGTGACACTCTGATGTGTGATCAGTCAAAAATATTTTTTATGAAATGCACTTAAGTTTTAGTGAGTTAAACTACCACATTCCTCCAACCTATCATATTCATTCAACCTACTATATTTCTTCAAACTGTCATAATCCCCCAATCTACTTTTTCTCCAGATAACCACATTGCTCCAAACAACCACATTCCTCCAAACAACCACATTCCTCCAAACTACCATATTCAACCAAACGACCACATTTCTCCAAACTCACATATTCCTCCAAACCATCATACTCCTCCAAACTACAATATTCCTCCAAACTATCATATTCCTCCAAACTATCATACTGCTCCAAACTACCATACTCCTCAAAACTGTCATACTCCTCCAAACTAACATATTCCTAAAAACTAACATATTCCTCAAAATAACATATTCCTCCGAACTAACAATTCCTCCAAACTATCACATTTCTCCTAACTAACATATTCTTCAAAACTAACATATTCCTGAAAATAACACATTCCTCCAAACTATCATATTCCTCTAAACTAACATCCCTACAAACTACCATATTCCTCCAGACTATCATATTCCTCCAAACTATATTATTACAAACTACCATACTCCTCCAAACTACCATACTCTTCCAAACTACCATATTCCTCCAAACTAACATATTCCTCAAAACTAACATATTCTTCAAACCTATCATATTCCTCCAAACTATAATATTTATCCAAACTATAATATTCCTCCAAACTATCACACTTATCCAAACTACCATAATCCTCCTAACTATCAAATTCCTCCAAAATACCATATTCCTTTAAACTACCATCCCGCTCCAAACTACAATGTCCAACCAAACTGCCATATTCCACCAAGCTACCACATTCTTACAAAGCCTGGTCCTCTGATCATCATCAACATTTTGTGGCACTTGGTGTTGTGTTCTTTTCCTTAATATTATTAATTTTGCTTTTCTACATAAAGTTAATAAACAGAACAGAAAAGTATACACTTTATTAATTTATAAAATAATTAATTGTATAACACTGTCTAACAAACACTATACTACCTGACATTTTAGAAATTATAGTCAGAACACTAACTTATTTCATAGTTTTACGTTTACCCGCTACTTTACTTCAAGTACCTAAACCAAATCTAAAAATGGAAGTTGTATTTCAGTTCGAACCCCATCTGGCTGGAGCAGTATGAACAGGGCTGGCCTAAAGAAGATGACACGCATAGGTATGTATTAAAAAGAAACCGCGTTTTCCCAAACAGAATTCCCCGTGTAGAAAATAGTTATACAATAAAATCACAATATGCTCATGGTGATTATAATTTTTTTTGTTCTTAAGTACGAAATATTTTCATAAGAAAAGATAAAAGATAACTACGGTATTATCAATTGTATAGTGATCGCAGCTCAAAAACACGTTGTCCATACGACAAGACCCAGCAAACACTAAACATTGACACACAAGCTTTGACACTGATTTGTTGTTGGCCCATTCTCTATGATGTTGGCTCAACCATTACCGATATTTGTTGAACGTGTCGTTTTGGCTGGGAAACCTGAATAACTTTATATGTATCCATTTTTTTTGTTTTTAGCTAATTTGTTGTGGACCTTGCTAGAAAATACATTTTAACTTGCAGATTTCTACATCTTTTTTTTGTTTTACAGCCAAAACTCGCTGGACGTTAATGCAGTGCCAGGAGAGAAAGGGATGGTGGGAGGCTACGACGAACAGGAGGTGACGATGCGAATGAACAACGACGAGTACGACAACTTTAACAAGCTTCCCCCTGCCAACCTCACAGCGGCACTAAAGAACCACAAGGCTCCCAAACCCCCGACGCAGAACGGAAAGGTCCCCGGCAAGCACGCCAAACAGAACGGTACGGCGCACCACAACGGGACGAACTCTGTCCCTAACGGCGTGTACGACAACGCCGGGTTCACAAATCTCGAGAACATGCCAACCACCAATCTGGACAGTTTTGGCATAGACGACGGCACGGAGATATAAGTGTTTCTCAAATGTTTCCATGGATGATTTGAAATTGTCGCACCTTGAACGTGGAAGAAACGTCGTGTCAATGTTATTGAATCAATGTTGAATCTGTTGTAATAAACCTGGAAATCAACGTTGGTTGAAGTGCGATATCACAGTGGAATCGAAGTGCGAATCGCGGCGTCTTGTCCACGTCGTTTCAACGTCACAGACGTTGGAACGACGTAGAGATGGTGTCGTGCTAATGGATTATGGTGCTATCTTGCCGACCAATCGCTACCTGAAAATCGCCAATCAGGATTAGTGTTTGTCTATTAACTCTGATTCCGTAAGGACGGTTGACCCGTGAGTGCTGATGCCGTCATTTTTGACAGATCTCTGATGTGATATGAACCAGCCCTATGCACGTACTTGATTAGATGGCATGTAAAATGCAAGTTGACAGTGATCAGGTATTTTTTCGGGATAATAATTATTGCAGTGACTCTACTTTGCTGTGGACCTAAAAGAAAGAAACTTCTCTAATTTATTTCGGTGATGGCATTTCAGAATATTCTACCAGCTGAGGAAACATTTTGAGATTTTTCAGTGCCGAGTTTCACCAACCGACGTCAATCAAAATGGTGTCGTAAATATCAACACGTGATCACGTCTCAACCAATCAATGAGCTTGAGACTAAGTGGTGCTGAGGCTGAGTTGGTGAAACCGGACCCAGAAGGAAAACTTGTGTTCTCGCCAGAAGCAATAATGTGTCACAATGGGGAAAGTGAAATCGAGAGGAATATGTGATGTGTGTTTTTTGTCGGTTAAGTTAGCCATCATAATTATAGTTAATCTATGATTTTAAACTGAATCTTGCCTGTTACAACGCCTTTCGCCACACGGTCAGTCCTTATTCATCGTGAATTAGACGTATAAGACTGCAAAGTAATGACATAACTGTGATCAAACTTACACTAGCCACCTTGACATTCAATGGTCAGGGTGGCACTTTGAAAAGCTGCACTTGGCCATTTTAATTCAAAGGTAACATAGAAGCTAATGCTTGTACAGGTGTGCTAAATGGTGCGAAGACACTCATTTGAACTAAGGTGCAGATATGTAGAAAACTGTTTTGCATGCACAATTTGATATGAATCGTGGAAGCTATAAAGGATATATATTATTATTCAGTTATGTTATTGTCGGAAAATGCCACACAAATTCAAGACGTCCAACATCATGCAGTCCAAGGCAGTCCTGCGCCCGATTATTTACTCAATTAATTATCTACTTAGATTAGTCACTTGATGGGATGCTAATTATTTTGTTACAATCAGTATTGCTACAAGCTGACGCAGTATCATTTCGTCCCTTTTGTATTAAATGCTCGTATCTGCCACATTAATGACAGATATGAGCCTTTAACATCAAGTGGATCTTGTTTCTGAATGTGTGGAGAATGTGTGCATGCTCGACTACATGTATGTAAATGATGAGAAACGAGGTATTTTTGTAAAATAGCAACTGTAGCGTTAGAGGGACTCACTACTCGAACGATTAATTGTGTTTTGGGTAGCAGGCGCGAGTGGTGCATCCCTTCAATGTACATGTATCAGACTGCGGATTTTTGTATATGAAACACATACGACACTCGTTTGCAAATACTGGATTCTGGAATATAACCATCACTTTCATTATTACAATAATATAGCATACCACGCACCTCTTTAACTGATATCAATTGTAGATAGTATTTAGGGTGTAAATTCTGTCCAGATTGCCTTGAGAAAATTACTTTAACTGAAAAAAAATTTACTGGGACATCCATTTTCGGTTTACAGAAGATACGGTATACCGTTAGTGTTACGATGTGATTCTAGCAGCTGGAATGCCAGTGTTGCACCATAATAATAACGGCGATTTGACGACTATGAAAAAAGTCCCCCGAAACATATGTAAATATTTTGCCAATTATCATACCTGTTGAATAAACCTTCTAAATCAAGTGTTTTGAGACTTTGACGCTCACATTATCCTGCAATTAGAATTAGTACCACTGTTTGGCTTAACTTTATATTTTTTAATTTTAAACAGCATGTGATAAATATTTTTTTAATCCGTAGATATAATTCCCAACAAAGAGTATGTATTGCTAGCTTTTGTCTCGCTCCCATTCATTCGACACACATAGTTTTAACCCTTTCACCGCCAAATTATTTAATCTGAATTTTCACTCAATTGAAGTTGTGTCTCGCTGACGCGATCCACAACTTCAATTGAGTGAAAATTATTCAGATTTGACAAAATGGAGGTCAACTGATTTCAAATATTGCTGATTGATTTCACATTTTTTCTTTACCCTGTTCAAAAGGTGGTACATAATGTGCTAATAAAAAGTGAAAACCCGAATATATGCGGCGCCGGCGGTTAAAGGGTTAAGTGGGTTAAAAATAAATTTGATAAAACGTACATAGCTTGAATATTAAACACAAAGAAAACCAAAATATTAATATTATATATTACTTTGATCTCATCATACATATATGACTCCGAATCATTAGTCTTGTTTATTGTATTGCAGAATATCTCGGCAATGTCAATCTTAGTCTGAAATTTGTAGTTGTTATGTTAAAAAATTCTAGCACGTTTTAACCAGTGGCTGAAAAATTGAAAGTCTTCATGAACATGATAGTGTTCTCATAATATATCATTATGATAATGATTGTTACTGTCAATAGTGTGTACATCATAAATGGATTATGTTCGCCCTTTGTACAATAAACACCGCAACATTATTTATATACTGTACTGCTTATATATACCAAATACCTATAAATTGCTTCAGTAGTGATTTACAAAACGCTGCTTCATAATCCTTGTACTAGTTGGTGCACAGAATGAGCATGTGCGCATGTGGCTTGATGAGCTATTACTCAAAATCGTCCCAGAAAAATGTTCTAATAATTAACCATGTATCTAGTCATTTATTTTGAATGATTCGTCAATGTGTTCCACAGTTATAATTATTTCAAGCGATATACAAATGTATGCAGTAATAAGAGATGGTCCAATGTTATTTCACCCTTGACCCCACGTCTAAAACGCTGGTCCAACATTGAATTAGCATTGGCTTGGGTTATAAATACACGGGTTAAGTATTCCTGTCCACATTGAGAAAAATGTATCGGATGTGTTACTAATCTTAGCATCAACTATAAGTATTAAGTTATCCCCAGTGACGATTTATGTTTGATAAATTGCTGAAACGGTTACCAAATATGGATTGCATTCTTATGCACACGGCATATGCATAAGTAATTTAAAAAAAATGCAATTAGAAATATTATTATTTATATGCTAGTTGACATAGAATCAATATGGGAGCGGTATTAATTTACACAGTCACTAGGTGTTATTGTAATTCCAGAAAATGTCCCCGTGGATTATATAAATCGTTACTTTTTTATGAAGAGAAATGTCTAATATGTGAATAATATTCACATATTGAACATTTCTCTTCATCTCTTCAACTAAAGGGCAATTTTAATTATATATAATACAACGACAATTACAGCTGTTTGCCGTTTCATTATTTGTAATAAACACAATCATACTTACAGTTGACTAGTGGATGACCAAAGTTCCAAAACACAGTAATTATTATGATTAAACTTGTAGCATATCGTGATATCCCGTAGCCTACTATCAATTATGCAATGGATCACACATATAGGAAAATAAATATTCGAATATATTCAATATTGTTATTATGAATGCATTTTCACATAACCAAAGCGCAACTTGATTTTTGAATAACGATCATGCTTATTTAATGATGTATGCTATGTATCTATTTGCACCGCCTATGTAGGCCTTAGTACGCATTGTTACATGATATCCGGCTAGGCAATAAATACTTCATCCCGGTTGACAAGATACGTCTCACCAACATTGGTTCAATGTCAGGTCAATGTCTGCGACGTTAGCCAACATTGGGTCCATGTATCTTGCGTGCTGGGATGACAAGATTGTGAAAGTTGTTTGAACGAATTGTATATCCGTACAGTTTGTTATAATGATTATATGCTTATTATAATGATTATCTATAAGAGTATTTTTATACTTAGAGCTTATGTGAAATGAGAGGTTTGGTAATGTGCTAATTTGCGATTGCCGTTAATCAGTGTAAATGTATGTCTGATTGAAGTATGTTATCACAGATGCTATTAGAATAATAAAGAATAATTGTCTATGGGTTTGTTTTATTGAGTACGAGCAGACATACATAATTTATAAACACAATGTATTTCTGGTACGAGTTATAATACGTAATTATGGCGGCGCCAATTTGATACATCTTGAGGGTCACACATCTTGTAATATCGACCGTGGTAAATTTGTAAGTACAGTGGAGAACCGGTATCGGACGGCCTCACAATGCGGACCATCCCGTAATACGGACCATTTTGACCAGTCCTGAATTTTTTCAATTAGATTCAGAAAGCATACCGATCCGCGATTCGGGACAAGGACCACTCTTTTTCAGTCCCAAATCATAGGAGGACTCACAAAGCGGACCAGCCCCAAAAGCAAGAAGCAGCTTTACACTGTTACAGTCTAATGCGAGAGACAGCTGCATCAACTAAGGGGACCAGTAGTATTGTAGGGACGAGGACAATGGGCAAAGATTTTACTTGCGGGGTTAACTATATTTGAAATCTAGTAGCCCCGACATTGGGGGGTTAGATCCCCCGGGTCGTCAAGGTCATATGACTACAACAGCGCTGATTAGTGCACTTGTTATATTTATAATAATGAGGTTTCAGCGCAAAATTTTATACATTTTAAATATACTTTTTTTGAACACTTGACCATGAGTTGTTGTATTATTTGCACAGTCGCTTAGGGATAAGTTATAATATAAATTCTAGAGATATCCTACTTATAAAATTTATTATTATTTGCGATTTTCATTCTGTCGTAAAATCTCATTTTTATCATAAATAAATCTTTGGGGAAATGTGATAGAGTCTGTGTAATAGTTTGTGCGGGTTTATGGCAGCTACATCAATTAGTTAACCATTCAACTAGAGATACGGCTAATTTTACAAAAAAAGTGGAAAAAAAACCTCCCCCGATGAACTTCACTTGCTATAGATTGCAGAATCTTAGGCGAGGATAGCAGAAGTCATGATAGCAAATGGACAAAACTTACGAGAAAAACTGAGTAAGTATTATACGCATCGGAAAACACTTTCTTCTGATCTAAAATGGAATAATAACGTTGATGACATAAGTGGTCGTGCTGAAAAAGACGAACTTGAAGTGCCTAATTTAAACTAGAAAACCCTAGAAATTGTATATGTTTCTTATATTCAGCCAATTGTTGAATACAAGGATGTGTTTTTTGATATATATATCTGATGGTGACAATATGGCCTTGAAATTTTTTTTAAAACGTGCTGGTAAAATTGTTTCTGGTGCCATAAAAGGTACTGCATATCAGACATGTGATCTATTACATGCAAGCCATTACTATTACTGTGAAATGCTTCTATTACTATTACAGTCTTTGAGTTATATTACTATTACCAAGGACGTTCTATACTACTATACCATCTATTACTATAACTATTACAATAACTTTTTGTCACCATTTCCAAAGAGATAACAAGCTATACTGCTATCATATATTTTCCCTATACATTTTATAATAACAAGCATCAAATCATATCAATTTTGTGACTATTTAATACAATTTGAAAATATTTTTGTAAATCAATGTATAATTGGCATTTGTTTAGATATCAAGATATCTAGACACTACGTTAGCTTTGCCGCACAACGCTCTTGCAATGTGACATGTTAGCCATGATAAAACACTGTGCATGAATGTTAGTTATGGCTATCTACAGATCCAGATAGCCAGGATATTAGTTATATAGACAACAACATGTTGATTTTATGATCGTAAACATTGTGCGATAAAATATTTATTGTTTTTTCCTAGTTATGATATGTTTGTATTTAATAACATGTTAAAATTTGTTTTGGCGTAGTTTAATATGGTTTCTAAGGCCGTTAAGGTTAATTAAGTTTCGCCAACCGACGATTATCGCCATCAAAACATTGTATGTAGGCCCTACACCATATATTTGCCCTCCCAGCAAATACGGGGTATTCATCCAATGCTGTTTCCATGTTGCCCACCGTCTTCGACGCTGGCCCAACATTTAAACAGCATGGGGAGAATGATCCATGTTGGCTGGGCTGATCATCAGGGCCAAAAGATCAAAGGTGTTTGACCAAGGGGGTCTGGCAATGATTGTTTTGGTACTGTTTGGGCATTAAGATTTTAAGTCGCGCCTCATTGACCATCGATAACGGTAATTAAAGTGCGTTGTTCTTCACACATTGAGCTGTATAAACAAATATAATGCCATCAACTGACTCGCCTCACAGCAAGCATGAGATGTTGTTTTATTTCTTCCTTTACCAATTTCGCATTTATGCGAAAACTATCCCTTTACCAATTTCGCATTTATGTGAATTCCACATGTGTACACGCATTAATTTTGCAATGGAGATATTTCATTACATGCATGATTGAAAATCGCCAACCAGAATGGTCAGTGGCATGGATGCAATGATCTCTCGCATTTTTAATTTGTACGATGTGCGCATGCGCATAACTATAACCTGTATGGTGCCAAGGGGCTACTTAATGGGTCCTCCTCTAATAGTTTTATCAGGGGAAAGTCGGTAAAGGAGGAGCTAAGGACGGCCCGCCTTCTACAATGCTCGTCCAGTAAAAATACATCGTGTGTTTGGAATGTGCATCTCTGTGGGCATCAATATAGAACTAGTACAGATCCTCACGGTATATAATATAATTACGCCTTTGAGCTGACAATTAATTATATTTGGGCTATGCCCAAATTTATTGAGTTTTCAACGGAATTTTAAACTTATTATTCTTGGCTCGTTTTTGTAAGACGCTGAGTTTTTATCTAATCAACTTGCAATTTTGACACACCCTTCCCAGAGTAGTTAGGAGGGGTGCTATGACTTTTCTAAGTCATCCAACATGTTCTTCCGGATTTATCCATGATTTCATGGATCACTGTAATCTTGAATGGCAAAAGGCAATTCCTGCTTACTTGTAAAGTGAGCAGATACAGCACTATGCTGCTTTTCAAATGCAAAAAGCAGTATCTGCTCACTTGTAATGTAAGCAGATACTGCCTTTTGGCTTGTACGGCAGGAGGCCTATAATAGGGTCCAATGTTGGTTCAATAGTGTACACGTCGGGTGATTCTCCATTCATTGCCAGGAGGGTGAACAGGGTGCCCCTATGTCCAGAGCGACTACACCCTTTAGTCTCTAGGTTTGATAATAAAAGTACATTTATCCAATGTTTAAATTCCGGAACAGCGTTGCAGACAGTTGGCCAGTATTGAACCAATATTGTGTATTTGGTATGGACAGTTGAAACCTTTTAAATGCTACAATTAAAATAACAGTTCAAACACAAAACGTTGAATCAATGTTGTTTTAATGTTGGGCTAGCGTCGCGGATAATGATACAACATTAGGTCAACAGAGAGACAAGTCTCTGTGTGTACTGGGCACATATATATATCTATTTAAAAGTGGAAAAGCTCAATGGGGACTTCTGAAAATTGTAGTCTGAAGTCCGAAGTCTAAAATTCCAGCTCAGAATGGCTGACAAAAAATTCATACGCGAAATTCCAATCAATCTGTCATAATAAAAATAACCCAACAAAATTCAAAATGGCCGCCACAAAAATTCATAAAACCTAGCTCAAATAATATTGTTACTTGAAAAGCCACAATTCATGTCTAGTTAAATATATTTTTTAAGATTAATGGCATAGGTTAAATTGATGTCAATAATAAAGCGAAAATAGAATAGTGTAATATAAAAGTAATAGACTTGGTCATCTATCACTTTTACTTTAATATTTTGCGATCTATTACTAATACTATTACAGTGAAATTCCCCCGTTGCCTATTACTATTACCCCATCCTTGCTGCATATGCAACAATTCTTTCGTCACTAGGCTGGGAATCATTACAGGCCCGTCGCGAGCGTGGGTAATTAATTGTATAATTTGCCGTCCATGATAATTACCCTGATGATATCGCAAGGCTCTGACACAGTGACCTCCATTTTTAAATGTTATAGTTCTAAAACGATCAAAAGTTTACGTCTGCTGAAAATAGCCTAGTTTTCGTAGGACTTTAAAATATTCGTCTCAATTTCATGACATCCGAGTTTTTTGGTAGGCAGCGCGAGTGTCGTTTTTACACTGGCTGTGGAAACAAAATGGCGGTCAGTGTGACTGGGCCTCGCGCAGTAAATGAGTTAGGCGGCCCAGTCACACCGGGTACATGATAATGCACCTTTGGCCTACTATTTACAAAATGATCCCCCACCATCCGTCCAGTTTAGAACTCAGAACCGTTATCAATTGCGAAATAAGTCAGACCTAAGTCAATTCCACACACAAACTGAAACATTTCGAATTTTTTTTTCTCATCCACAACTAGCAGTTGAAACTCCACATAAGAGACAATTAAATGTCGATGATCGCAATAACCTTAGATCAAATTAATTTAGCAGTTAACCTATGAAAATATCGTATTTTTACATGTATTCCAGATGAATTAACATTACATTTGCTAGAATTAGAATACACTGCAGCGAACTGCTATATATGGCCGATTTCACAAAAATGGTCACAATATATAGCAACATTTTCTGTGCAAGAAATAGAGAGTTGAATAACAGAAACACTAATTACTCATCATCCTACTTTATCATATTTTTACTATTGGAAAGGTTAGGTACCGGTACGTAACTAACACCAAAGTCACAATTGTGGGGATTACAATAGCCTTTAACACTTAAAAAGTTAAACAATACCGGTAGGCTACCTCAATTTTTAGGACAATTTTTTACCCGATGAATTTACATGTGTTTTTCAATGGCAATTCACAAGCAAATATCGTGATTATTTCCGTCATAAAAATGAGTCACAACAGCAATGAGAAACAAGGGTGCCACATGCAAAGCTTGAACCCTATTGAAAAGGTTATTATCTTATTTATATAAGATAAAACAACATATAATGTTTTATCAGTTAAATTTTAAGGTGACCGACGATAATTTAAAGGCCCTGTAAAGTGATTTCAGTTCATCAATATAATTAAAGTATATATCACAATGAACTATATTCCAACTTAGCAGAGTATTTTAGTTCACTAATTATCAGTTATTTTCAAAAATAAAAGCTGAAAATGTGCACATTTACTGGCTGGGCGGATCTCACAACTCATGACTTCACACACAAAAACCGCCCATTATTGAATCTGAATTAACAGTGAAACTGAATCGGGTATATGTTTCATGTTTCTTGTATTTGTACATGAGCTGAACCAGATTTCCATTCATTTTAATATACACGCATCGACAGGGTGCACTAGGGGTGAGTGAATGTTAGATCAAATTAATATAATTGAGACGCTTATAACATTATTATAGCATGTCTCCAAATTGGGACGTCATGAATTAGCTCTGCCCCCTATTTTTGCCTTTGGAAAATCGTCCCCAGTGGTTTAAAAATGGGAGCTGAGCACACTAGTATTTAAAAAGTCATCTAAAATAGCATGAAATATGATATTGTGCAGAGTAGGTCTGGGGACTACATGGGGCCTTTAAACGTTGTTTTAATGTTGGGCGTACGTCGAAGACAACGGGCCAACATTAGAACAACATTGGGACAATGACAGGTGTTTGCTGAGACCATACATTTTTGTTTATACTGAAACAACTCTCTTATTTTCCTTTGCCTGGTAGGCTACTCTGCCACTGAGTAAACTTTGTGGCTAAATTCTCAACATTTTTTATCGATAAAATCACTCTTATTTGTGCAAAATTGTCAAGTGGTCTTTAAAATCCAAACTTGTAATATAATGTAGGCCTACGCCTAGATAGACATAATAGTGTCATCAGTATTATGTGAAGGCATAATAAGTGTCAGATGAAGTGTCGGCCTATCTAATCACTAGGCAAAATAAACATAAGTTCTTCTTAGATGAGATTACATTTGCTCTTTTGCTTATAAAATTGAGCTGAAAAAGAAGTCTATCTCAATCAGTACATGTATCAATCATGTTAATGTAAGAGCAGCTTGGCTTAAGAACACGCTGTCATCTAGATCCTAGGTCTCTGAAGCTCTGCCGTAACTGGAAAATCTCACAATCAGCATCTTTAAACTTATTCAGGATTATTATTTGCAGTTGTGTTAGCAGACTAAAATTAGATTATAAAATAAAAAAATGAAGTTCTATTTTTTTAATATTGCAAAAAAAATAGATTAACTATGTATATTGTTTATAAGTAATCGGGTAAAAACTATTTTGCAGGATATGAAACACTTTATATGATCACTTTAGCATTAGAGGCCTACCTATCATTGCCAACCAGCAATGTCGATCCTATTGTAGATAAGCCTCTTTTCTCTGACCTATGGAGATATAGTTCGTCAAGCCTACCTCTTACTTGATGACTTTTGGATATGCGTTTTGTGATAAACAGTCGCTTCAACTACATGACTTACACGAATGATCAAATAGATTTTCCATACTGCGCACATTGAAGTCAGAAATGTCATATAGCCTACTCATAGTCTGTAGTTTTGTAATTTAGGCCTACAAAATATTTACAAGGTATTCACTGAACAGTATGTAGTTTGAATGCTAGGCTGGCTGTCAAACGAGCAAACTCAAGTTAATTATAACAATGAATGCTACTACACATGAACTATTCACCATGGACGTCCAAACAATATCTGAGGATGCTGCACACTCGTCATCTACAGGTGGTCCGTGGACCACAGAGACAATGGCTACACTCTCACCAATTGTAACGGACAGCCTGTGGGAGCAGGTCATTACTGCCGGCTCACTCATACTGGTCTGGATGTATGTCAATCTTTCAAACTGTTTACTTTTCTATGTGATCAGAAGAGAGTACTCGCTACATACACCGCAGTACATGGTGCTGGTGTCATACATGGTGTGTGATACCTTATATATTAACTTAAGATTACTCCACATGGTACCTGTTGTTGTAAGCAACAGTATGTCTGTCATGTCTCACACTGTATCCCGCATTTTGGGGACAGCTATCGCAAGTTTTCTCTTCTCGACTTTTCACTTGGTCGGCCTAGTTGCTTTTGAGAGATACTGTTACTTTATCACTCCGTTGAAGTACACAAGAAAATTTACCAAGTCACGTATTTATACAGCAGTTATAATTATTTATTTATTTGCATTCAGTATGATACTCGCTGTTGGTTTAATTTCCCCCAGGATTCCAGTAGCCACCACCCTGACATATCAGGTGACAGGTGAGGCAGTCAAAATAACCAACATCATTTACGCTGTTATCTATGCCATTCCGTCTTGCACGATGACCGTTATAACATTGATAAAGCTACGACTTCTTATATCAAAGCATAAGGCCCAGGTTCAACCCATCCAGTTGAATGACATGAACGAAGATCAGTCTGCAGTCGGTGGAATTATTGTAAAGCCAGTCAGAAAAGCACTAAAGATGGTGGCTCTGGTATCCGGCTCATTCTGGCTGACCACTGTACCTGGCTTCTTGATAAGGATTGCGTTAACAGCATCTGGGGTCACCTGGGCAGACACTGACCACAGAGTCTCGATACCACTGTTTGCATTATCAAGGGCAAGCTTTATGTTGGTCACAGTCCTGTCCAGCGTCCTGAATCCCATCATATACATGTCCGTGCTAACAGAGCTCAGGGAAGCTGTCTGGAAACGTATCGGGATCAGGCGCAATAATAGTGTCACACCTAATTGAACTTTTCGCGTCTGCTATATATATTCTACCTTGTGACTTCACCGCAAGCGTTAAATAGTGGAATCTGCTACTCACGCATCAGCCTACAGCTATTAGATATGATAACTGACAATAAATCAGAATTAAAAATAGGCCTCCTGATTCCAGTTGTAATATGTCGTAGGCTATACCACTCAACGAACAAGATGTCCATAGTGTAGATAAACAGAACATGTGGAATTTAACTATTTAAAATTAATCCAGCAAACCCTAGAAGTTGGCCGGATACTGGTACCGGTTTCATGTTGTACATACGGTGATCTATCACTGCGCAGACACCAACAAACTAACGTTTTGTGTTTGCTGAGTATGGCTACATAGTGAAGTGTGAATAAACACCAACAAAATAACATATTATGTATACTGGGTATGCCTACATGTAGAAGTGTGAACAAACACCAACAAACTAACGTGGTGTGTTTGCTGGGTATGTGTACATAGTGAAGTGTGAACAAACACCAACAAACTAACGTGGTGTGTTTGCTGGGTATGTCTACATAGTGAAGTGTGAACAAACACCAACAAACTAACGTCTAGTGTTTGCTGGGTATACCTACATAGTGAAGTGTAAATAAACACCAACAAACTAACGTCTAGTGTCTGCTGGGTATACCTACATAGTGAAGTGTGAACAAACACCAACAAACTAACGTGGTGTGTTTGCTGGGTATGTCTACATAGTGAAGTGTAAATAAACACCAACAACTAACGTCTTGTGTTTGCTGGATAGGCCTACATGAAGAAGTGTGAATAAACACCAACAACTAACGTCTACTGTTTGCTGGTTAAGCCTACATAGAGAAGTGTGAACAAGCACCAACAACTAACGTCTTGTGTTTGTTGAGTATGTCTACATAGAAAAGTGTGAACAAGCACCAACAACTAACGTCTTGTATTTGTTGGGTATGTCTACATAGAGAAGTGTGAACAAGCACCAACAACTAACGTCTTGTGTTTGTTGAGTATGTCTACATAGAGAAGTGTGAACGAGCACCAACAACTAACGTCTTGTATTTGTTGGGTATGTCTACATAGAGAAGTGTGAACAAGCACCAACAACTTACGTCTTGTATTTGTTGGGTATGTTTACATAGAGAAGTGTGAACAAGCACCAACAACTACCGTCTTGTGTTAGCTGGGTATGTCTACATGGTGAAGTGTGAGCAAGCACCAACAAACTAACGTCTAATTGTGCTTGCTGGGTATGTCTACATAGAGAAGTGTGAACAAACACCAACAAACTAACGTCTTGTGTTTGCTGGGTAGGCCTACATAGAGAAGTGTCAATAAACACCAACAAACTAACGTCTTGTGTTTGCTGGGGAAGTCTACATTGTGAACAAGCACCAACAAACTAACATATATGCGCCTGCTGGGTATGTGTACATAGAGAAATGTGAACAAACACCAACAAACTAACGTGGTGTGTTTGCTGGGTAGGCCTACATAGAGAAGTGTGAACAAACACCAACAAACTAACATATATGTGTTTGCTGGGTATGTCTACATAGTGAAGTGTGAACAAACACCAACAACTAACGTCTTGTGTTTGTTGGGTATGTCTACATAGTGAAGTGTGAACAAACACCAACAAACTAACGTCTTGTGTTTGCTGGGTAGGCCTACATAGAGAAGTGTGAACAAGCACCAACAACTAACGTCTAATAGTGTCTGCTGAGTATGTCTAGGGGAAACCGGGGCACCATGGACACCTATTTTTTTATTTAGGATTTGCTTCAAATATTTGTGTAGCTCGTTAACGTATTATCGACCAATAGGTAGCAGCGCTGGACTATACTAATGTTTCACTGAAATACAATACCTTAATTCATGTTGGATGCTACTTAAAAATCAATTTTAAAAAATCTGGCAAATGTCCATGGTGCCCCGAGCTCGGAGCACGATGGACATGGGGGTGGGGTACAATGGACATGTATACAGGCATGTCGGAGGGACTTCCTGTGTCAATCAACACATTTCTAATAGTGAAATGAAAAATAAAAAAAGTGATATTTAATTGTGGAAATCTTCATTTTAGGGATAATGCAATTTAAAAAAGATATATATTCTGAGGACGGGGCACCATTAATGTCAATATTGGGGCACCATGGACATGTCCATGGTACCCCGTAGCATGTCCATTGTATCCCGTCCATGGTGCCCCAGCATGACGATTGTTATAAGTGTAGCTTTAACTAGCTTAAGATAGGATATTCCATTATCACCCATAGTTCTTAAAAAAGCACAATATTCACTAGTTACTATGTGATTCTTGTTTTAACTTAGTTCCAATGAGTATTTAATGTATTAACAAAATCCTCATCTCAAAAAATACTTCTAACCATCAAAAACACATATTTCATATACATAGATAGCTTACACATGCCTTGATGTATCAGCACCATTTTTTCTGCAGGAAAAAAACAGTTCAAAAGCATTCTCTAGAGGGCTCCGTTGTCAAAATTGGACAATGCACTTTGCCACAAAGAGAGATGTTCATAGTGCCCCGGTCTCCCCTACATAGTGAAGTGTAAATAAACTAGCGCCAACAAACTAACGTCTAATTATGCTTGCTGGGTAGGCCTACATGAAGTGTGAACAAGTACCAACAAACTAGCATCTTGTGTTTGCTGGGTAGGCCTACATGAAGAAGTGTGAACAAACTCCAACTAACGTATTGTGTTTGCTGGACAAATAGTCAGCTGCATTGCTTCAATATATAATCTTTGGTAAATGTTTATGTCGTGTTTTTCAGCAGTGTACATTTCTAATTTTCACCACACTCAAATTAATGTGATATTACAGCACTGCTAAGTGGTTCCCACTAAAAACAAAACATTTGCATAACATTTGTTTTGTCTTTACTGGGCTTGGATATTGATATAGCAAATTGTTTATTTGTCACGAAATATTTAATCACCATAATCTATGTCATGATACGATGGCATTTGTAATACTAATGACCTCCCCATATATTACATAAAGGATTGATTATTTCCACTACGGGTTATCCTACCTCGTGTAACTGGCTGCTCATAAGAATGTCTACCGATTGATTTACATCTTTGTATATGCATACATGTTTGTCTACATTTTTCACGTCGATACTTTTCAAACGACTTTTTTTCATTGTTTTTAACCATGAATTATTTATTCAATGACATCTAAATGTAACAGATGTGTGTTTAAAAAATGACACACTTGATTTTAATTGTGGTACGAATCCAATAGCACAGCTGTTAAGGTCCAAAACCCCACCATAGTGTCCATATTGCGATAAAAGCACACCATTTTACACACTGGTGCATTTTCATCTACTACATCACTCGATTTTGACTCAAAAATGTCCTAGTTTGCAAATTTTAAAATGGCCGTAAAATAAAACTAAAATGGGTTTGTTTACATTAAATCTTGATTTGTTCTCCACGTTGTGTGATCATTTTCTTCTACGTCTCCTGTAAAAGTGTAGCATATTTGGATATATTTCTGATTATCATAGAAGCCGAAAACCGCCCAAATTAGAGTAACGGAATTCAAAATGACCTACAACATTATCTTATTCAAAGTTTTAATTCAAATTATAATCTCCATAATAACAGTTTATTTGATTGCCCACATTCCACAATTGATGCCAAACTGTTAGTTAATCCAAAGCGATTTCCAATCGTAAATTATCCTAATTTGCATATTTATAAATTTCCGCCGAGCATAAATTGCGCAAGATTAGTGATAACTATGTTTAAATAGTCAGCTATACACGGTGATGTTGTATTGTATTTTCTTAATGTAAACCATATATCAGGATGAATACCCCATCAAAGTCTACACTCGAAAAGAATTATTTTGCATAAGCTCAAAATGACCACCAAAGTCATTGAACAAGTTTGTTTTATTATCTATACAAGCTTATTAGGATGAACACTCCATCAATGTCTACACTTAAAATTAATTATTTTGCAAAAATTCGAAATGATCACCAAAGTCATTGAACAAATTTGTTTTATCGTCTATACAAGCTTAAAAAATAGACAATGAAAAGCAAAAACAATGGATATCATCCGAGATACAATGAAACACAACTTGAAGAAAATTTATATCATACCAATTAAGACACCACAGGTACTTTAGTGCATATTAGGCCCTAACTTTAGAAGAACATGTATATACCATTACTATTCCTGGTAGGAAAAGCATACGCAAAGAAAAAGGTGAATCTGTATTTAGTTTGATATCACGTCTGATGACTTAATGAGCAGCTGACTTTACATTTTACCATCTGGTCGCCGGACCTGTCCACTAATCTCTGTCCTACCAGCTACACCTGAGTAAAGTGAAGCACTTAATATTAAATGCATTGCCCACGGGCACAACATCGAAACAACGATGTCTCAACATAAAGAGGAGAGAAGCATTATATTTCTCTGAAAATTCTGCACCAAGTGAGGATTGAACTCGCACGGCAGGCATGCGTCCGATACTATCCCTTGTGCCAAGTTACAGTAGCATCTATCATTATCCTCAGTGAACACTTACGCCAGATTTTTCATCATATTTTCTTTTCGGGATAGCGGAGCTGTGCGAAATGCCACGGAGTTTCAGCATTAGATTGCATAGCGAAACCTAAGTCTTCGGCCGTCTGGGCATGTGTGGGTGTAGATCCACTAGACATGCCCAGAACCCCTTATCGGGCGAGCGAGGGGAAACGCTCTCAATAACCCACCATGCCATATCACCCGCACCCTCACATCATCATCTGTACATTATTCATCTCATCAATTGACTACAAAGTTTTTATCGTATTACAATGTCACTTAAAAGATCATTTGTGCTGAAAAGTGAAGTAAAGCAATGATTTACCACTACCTACCATTTTCTTTTCTTGTTATGAAACAGCGACACCAGTGATGATTTTAAGGCGGAATGTGCTTACCCAATTTTCTTTTCAAAAGATTATTGTTAATCATATGTGAAAATTTCATAAGAACTCTCTTGACTGCAATCTTACAAACAGTTCAGAAGAAATCGCGTCCACTAGCTATTATTGAAGCCAGCTCGAAAAATGTAACTTGTTGGGTTAAATCTTTGAATATTTTAATGTTGGCCTAATGTGGCCGTTTTTTTTTTTTTTTCTTAGAAATATATCCAAAGATACTGATACACAAATACAGAAGACATAAAAGCAAACAAAATATGACGGGTGAAAATCAATTGTTTCTTTCCTCTTATATGATTCAGAATATAAAAAGCCATCCGTGTGTGAAAGTTGGTCCTTTTATCACAATCTGACAGCTGTACAAGAGAGATGTGCTAAATTAGCAGCAGGCACCAATCTATACAAACTGGAAAATACTACTATCGCGTTGACAGAAAATGAGTATAACAATAACTTAAATAATATAATCATGATAATATAGAACATTAAATAAATATAGATATGTCAACACTATAATTGTTGTAAAATATAATTTTAATAAACAATTCATCTGTTAAGGTTTGGTAATACTGTGTATAAATGTTATAATATATCATGATCGTGTTCTAACACGTCGTCGAAAATACTGTAATCTATGATTGTTACTACATAGCTACTTCAACAAATTGAACATTTCTTAATTGTAAGAACATTTTGCTTAATAATGCAAGAACATTTTATTATGAAGTTATTTATTTCCTTTTCACAGTGTGGTGTGAAATATATATATATATATATACATATGGTTTCAAATAATTTTGTCATTTGTCATGGCGTAAATTAATAGAAATAATATGTCTTCTTTAAAAAGGTTGATATTAAGTATATAGTCATAATAAACTTGAAATATGCCAATGAAAGCCAAAGTTTTTGTCATCATACCATTGTAATTCTTCCATTTTGCATAGCGAAATCCAATGATTCTATGTCTGGTTCAGTCATACCGCTGAACTTAGGGATGACATCCGGTGCCATCATGCTCATTTTTCCTTCTTTGAAACACTTATCATCGTCAGTTAGAGATGTACCTCCATAACGCTCTGGTATTTCAGTCACGTCTTCTGCGTTGTCCTTGCAGAAAGAGGATTGTATTTGATCATTAGAAGAGTAACGTGGCTGCTCGATCTCATCCAGATCATTCATATTGTAATCTTTCAAGGTATGTGGTTCTCCACCACCACTCTGTGGTATGGTATCATCTTCTCCATCCTTCTCAATCTCCTTATCATCCACCAGTATCGTATCAGTAGCACTGTATGCTGATGCTCTCTGGCTGTCCTCTTCTTCGGCAATTACTGAATCTAACAGTTCAATGCCTGACAAATCATCTTCATCTGCCTCAGGTATCCTACTTCGTCCCCTCTTTGGGCGCAATATACAAGCTGCATCATTCTGACACTCAGGGTGCATCTGGTACAGTCCATCCTCCTGATCACTTCGTCTTTGATTTCCTCCCATCTCTTTATCACTTTCCTTTCTAGAGTTGCGTTGTACATAGTCACCAGCAGGATACACATAATCACGTCCTCCTGCGTCTGGTACTCCCTCACCATCAGCTGGTTGACTTCTTTCACTGATAATCTCGTTGTCCATCGTCACATTAGTTTGAAGAGATACGTCACCGTGGTCAATAGAGTTCTCCTCCTTATCAAAATAGTCAAGGCGGTTTTCCATGAAGGGACTCGCAGATGACGCTGCCTGTCGATGATAAGTTTCGAGGTGTGCATCTTGGTTATCAGAAGGAAAAAGAACACCAGGACGTTGTCTTCCGGGTGGTGAAGGCACTGTCACCATGTCGTCCGTACCAGCTTCACGCGAGTCCGTCAGCAGTAAGGAAATGCTGCTGGAGAAGGGTTCTGATGAGGTTTTCAAGGCGGACGCTGCACTGTCAGGTGTGGTGGGCAGCGTCTCCGTGCTGATGAACCTCTGGTAGCTCTCATCTTCACGACAATCACGAAACAGAACGGATAGAGGTACATTGTCACCACCACTTTTGGCAATCTGGTCATCAGCCTCCTCATACAGCAGAATATCAGTGTCATCAACACCTCTGTTCTGCGGCAAGTTTGATCCCTTCAGGGATTTGCCTTCTAGAGGCATATCTTCACTTTCATGCATCATGGGGTACACATCATCAGTAGATGAGTCCTTCTGGTCACCACCTTGCAGCAGTAACTGACTTTTCGATTCAGACATACCAAAGGATACTTGGATGCAGCCTTCTGTCAGACAACCTTTGTCTTCTTTCTTCACGTTTTTACGACACAAACAATAGAGGAGAAGCAAGAGGACTAGTATCAACAATAACAACACTACCATCACACCTAAAAATATCACCAGCCAGTCATATTCGTAACTATCCTCCTTCAGCAGCTGCATCTACAAAAACATATCCTTTTCTTGATAACCACTTTCAAAATTGTTTTTGTTTACTTGATTTGAATTTCATTAATTTAAAGCTAGATTAATGTTGACGCAATTTACATATGCATCGTGTGTGTGTATATATCTATATATTTAAAAAGGTAGCATAATTTACAATTACATGTATGTTGTTGTATGCCCTTTAGAACAATGTTTGTGATATTTTAATTCTTTGAATGTGAAAAGATACTTTGATAAGACAACTTTATGTGTGTTATACTGACCGGAGATGTAGGGAACACACATATGTAGGACGTGAGGGAGGAGTTATTTTGAGG
The DNA here is from genome assembly GCA_964017125.1 of Flabesymbios commensalis. NCBI lineage: Eukaryota > Metazoa > Annelida > Polychaeta > Terebellida > Flabelligeridae > Flabesymbios > Flabesymbios commensalis. Next base: position 33,450,693 of record OZ024904.1, on the reverse strand, counting down.
AGGTGTGGTTTTCGGCAGAGTTGTAGTGGACTGTGACACATCAGGTTTACTGGGAGGAGCATCGGTTGCCGGTGATGGGGTGTACACAGGTAGGCTCCAGGTGGGGTTAAACTCATCAGAGAAATGTACTTGTACACGAGCTGTGCTCATCCTGACATCAAATAGATGAATGTGGAAATTACAAAACAGCAGAATCAAAAAGTTAGTCATATGAAAATACTTGGTTTAGAAATACGCTTAAGCACTAAAAATTAATATGACTATTTTTTACAAACGTTATACTGTATCTTCGACTGATTTGACACATGTGTTCAACCGTGGACGAACCAGATGTTTTCATCTATGTGTAGATCTACTGTAAAGTTATTCGACAAGTGTAGGCCATAGTCCCGACTTCGGGCTTCTTTCTATCGCGATATTGTCATGATTGTGCAGAAAGATAAGTAGAACAATATTCAGTCAGTCAGTCAGTCAGTCAGTCAGTCAGTCAGTCAGTCAGTCAGTCAGTCAGTCAGTCAGTCAGTCAGTCAGTCAGTCAGTCAGTCAGTCAGTCAGTCAGTCAGTCACTCACTCACTCACTCACTCACTCACTCACTCACTCACTCACTCACTCACTCACTCACTCACTCACTCACTCACTCACTCACTCACTCACTCACTCACTCACTCACTCACTCACTCACTCACTCACTCACTCACTCACTATTCACATTCCCATCAACATAAGCTGATGTTTCAACATCTCACCTCCTATCTAACATTCTGTGTGCTGTGTCTTCTGCCTGCACTACCAGTGTCACCAAGGTGTCCTCTTCCATGGTCAGGTCATCCTTGGCAGTTACATGCCCCATGGTCTCGTCCACCAAGAACCACTGATCAGCTTGATCAGGACTCAGATGTACATCCAGGTAATACCTCACTCGACCGTTCTCTCCATCATCAGCGTCATGCGCAGTCACCTGTGTCACATACAAACATGCAACATTTCAATTTAACGTCACAAAATGAGGCGTTATCTCCTCTTGAACACCCATCATTCAGCTGCTAACATATTCCTCAGTAAAGTCCGTTTTTTTAAAGGTTAGATGTCATAGCATTCAGTTCACAAAAAAATAGTAGCTGTACTTGTGCTACTGACGCTCTCTGTTCGATAACACATGTAGATGGAAGCAAGTCAAATAAAGTAAAATAGATATATCACCCTGTAATATATATAAATGTAATTATTTAGAAGTGAGTTTAAAAATGTATTTTCAAGAGAGCAAGATGTAGCCAAAGAACCTTACATATCCCACTGGGTCACCTTGCGGGATTGTGGCTTTGACACGGTAATAGTAAGATGCGTTGTTGTCGTGGATTGGATTGTTATCATTGATGTCTGACAGCTTGATGATGACGTCAGAATGTCCACTTTCATATTTCTCCACTGTCAGACTTTCCTGTGCATATACCTGTGAACATGGTGAACACGAATTACATATTGTTACTTCTGTATAAAATAATAAAATAATGGTGAAATTGCAATTGTTACCTTCAAAGGAATGAAGTGGGACCCATGGGATCCTACTGCAAAGTGGCGGGTTGACGGTAGCAGGGGCTATCCTTGTAACCTACTAGCATACATTTACCCTTTGGAAACCTGCCATACACTATATACTACAGACCAAAGCAAATCTAGTCTATCCATGTCACCGGTGCTGTGTGGTGTTGAACCGCAGTATTGAAAGTGTATGTAGTTAGAGAATAGTAACCACCTGATTTATTTTACCGTTTCATATGCATTGGCAGCAAACACAAGTCATTGATTGATTCAATGTTGGCTTCATGTTGGTCCACCATCTACGACGCTGGCCCAATATCAAACCAACATTGGCTCAATACCTCGTGTTTGCAGGGACAGTAGCCCTTCGATTTGTCCATGTTGTCTGGCGCTGCAAATTACTGTAATCGATTTGTCTGACGCTACAAATTACTGGTGGACTGTATGTAATCACTGATGGTTCGACTTCGCAACAGTAGCCTATACACAACTCCAAAACTGTGTTTTTGTTATATTACCTGTACTGTAAACTGCTCATGTTTTTCTCTGTCTAAACCATCTGAATCCAGAACACTTATCACGCCTGTATCTGGATCAATCCACAGTAACCCCAAACTGTCTATCAGATGGTAAGCCAGCTCAGCATTGACACCCTTGAACACAAACCATTCATTATGCATGTATCACGGCGTGTTACAAACAATTACAGACATTCTGCTGATCATTATATTTAGTGAATAACACCACAGGTGGCACCACTCCCTGTGATTGAGTATACAACACGGTACAATGAAGGTATGAAAGCGACACTTAGGCTATTTAGCAAAGAATGACAATGTTGACTGCGATAATATAAATATGTCATACCTGTGTCATATATTAGTATTTATCGTTATGGTTTATTCCAGTCTTTTATGTATGATTATGAATGATTGAAACTTGAACATGTTGCATAGAAAAGATATAGACCTACTGGTACGATGGTTATTCCATCATCAGTATTCAATTCTTGAGAATGTTTACGTTTCTACGTGATAGAAAACTTAATTAAAGTAAGTATCATGTTCCTATAATACATCACCAAGTAATAAATTATTAAAATATAAAAATGACAAAAAATCCTACGCTCCCATAAAAAATATTACAATTGGGTAAAATTAAGTTAATATTACGTTGCAAAGCAATCATGCAAATGGTATTATAATAATAATTATCATGATAAAATAAAAAAAACAATATTAATTGCATTGTTACGTAATAACATAAACGAAATTATCATGTGGGATTTGAAAATAATATAAGATCCAATACATACATTTTAAAAGTGTCATATTAATCTGTAATTATTTAGAATACAAAATAAAAGGATGTGTGTGATAAACGAAACATTACACATTGTTGAAGTAGAAAAGTTATACTCTATAAAGTGGCAATTATGTACCTCGTCCGCATCAGTGGCCGTAACAGTAAGCACAGGTGATCCAGAAGCCAGATGTTCCTGTACAGTGGTCGTGTATGAGGTGTCCGACATGACCGGCACGTTGTCGTTCACGTCCTCCACAGTCACCTGGATCATGGCAGAGGACGTTCTCAAAACAGGATTATTCTGCTGGTAGGCCTGAAACGGTGGTTCATATTACGACTCCTCGTCTGTGAGCAGGCTCTATGTAAACAACTATGTGATCATCTATCAAGAATTAATTTACTTGAGAAAACACAGTCTGCGCACAAGAAACAGCACATAACAATGATCTTCTAATGGCAATGGACAACAACAGGTTGCCATCCTAATTTACTGGAATTATCGGCTGCGTTCGTGGGAATGTGCGTGGGAATGTTCAAAAAGGTTTCGATCGTATCTGACTGACACAATCAGTTAAGATTAAAGACATGTAAAATATTGTGTGCCAAAAGGCTCGGTGCTCGGACCCAGGCTGTTCTCTTCGTAGTCTTCTCCGGTGGCTGACATTATCATATTAGAGGGACATGCCCATGTCTAAAATCATCAAAAAATCGGTAATTTTATTGTGGCTTTAATATGACCATAAGATGTAAACATGTCCATAGACTAGAACTGCAAAAGTTTTTAAATTTTTGTGCTGCGCACTCACCAGTTAGACTAGACATAGATACGAAATTCCCGTATTTCTTATTTTTGACATGGTTGTCAATAATTAGAAATCAGGAATTTCGTCTCTATATCTAGCCTAACTGGTGAATACGCGGCACAAAAATTAAAAAACTTTTGCAGTTCTAGTCTATGGACATGTTTACATCATATGGTCATATTATTAAGCTAAAATAAAATTACCGATTTTTTTATGATTTTAGACCTGGGCATGTCCCTTTAATATAACGTGGAGTGTATGTACACTTATCAGCTTATATGCTCACTCGACATTACATTTAAAGTGAGAGATGCACAATATGCTGTTGCTCGGATTGAGGCATGTGTTGCGGAGATTAAAGCATGGATGGTGGAAAACAGACTAATGATCAACGGGGATAAAACTTCTTGGAACCCCTCAGCAGAGCATCAGTTGCGACACAGGCACAACAGCTGATCCATGTTTTAGTGTAGACAAAACTAGATTATTGCAATTGACTTCTCTATGGACTGCTTTCAACATCTCTATCACGTCTTCAGAGAGTGCAGAATATCGCCGCCCGCATACTAACAAGAACCAAGGATACTAGGGGTTGTAGTATTTTTGCAAGAACGAAGAAATATGATGATAGATCACTCTCTCCTGTACTACATTGGCTTCCATGTCCAAGTCATATTATCTTCAAACTCTTGCGTTTTACTTTGTACGTCATGAGTTCCACCATATATCAACAACGTCATAACTCCCGTCATAACTCCCACATGTTCCCTACGCTCTGAAGACACGTGTAGGCTTGGATTCCAGATGACTAGACTGAACGGTTTTAGTGAGTTTCGCTAAAGCAGCACCCACCATCTGGAACAACTTGCCAGAAGACTTAAGTCAGTGTTCATATCTCTTTGTATTCAAGTGTCGCCATAAAAAAACATTTATCTTCACCAAGTAGTAAAACTCTTAAGTGCATCGAATTGCTATGCTAGATGAACTGCGCAATATAAGTTTCTTCGTTCATTCATTCATTTTGTGGAATATATTCAGACGATGCCAGCGACTCTTGTCAGGAGTTCTCTCGTGTAAAAATAAATTGTGTCGACGCAACTGTGGTGATGCAAAGTTTTGGCTTTCACTTTAGAATATACACCATGTGCTTCAACACGTTAAAACAATAAACGAAAAATTCAACCAGGAAATGTAATTATGCTTTGATCTTCTTGTTTTCTAATTAGACGTATTGTACGCCATGGTAATATTACGAGACATTTTGAGTAGCTATACTTATACATGTATAGTAAAACATAATAAATTTTAAATTACTAGCTTGTTGAAATACATTTTAACTATAGTGAATGTGTGGGTACTTTATAATTTAAAAAATACCAACTGAACAGTCTAGGAGTAAATTAAACTTGGCACATACGATCTCGTGTGATAATAATTATCATGTAAACCATACCTGAATAAGTATGTTATAACTGGACACGAGTTCTCTATCCAGCCTGAAATGAGGAATCACCTCACCAGTACTACCATCTATTGTGAACACCTCATCAGCCGCATACCCTGATGTCAATGTAGCAGTGATAACTGTAAAATATATGAAATGGAAATTAAGCAATCTTTACAAAATCGTTTTACACTACTTGTAGCTCTTTGCGTATATATCTAAATCTGAGAACAAATATAAACAAATGAAAATTATATAACCAAAAATACTTTGAATCATACATTTTAATGTTATCCTGCCTGATTTTGGCCTACGTCTATGACAAGGATAGTTGAATTTAAAAGTGAATAATTATTTAAAAAAAAACGTCCTGAGAGCGTTCATTTGAGATATCATACGTATAGTACAGCGGCGTAGCAAAACAATTTGTAGAATATTACACTCATTGGGAACATTTTCAGATATGGAGCACTTGAATTTTATAAGTAAAGTAAAGTAATATTACTCTATTCACGGTTTGATTGTGATATCTAGATATACACGTTAGGTCAACAAAATTGATTTACTGAATAATCTATTGAGCAGATCTCACCGGACACACACTGCTTAATATATTAAACACGCTGCCGAGTTGTTGTATTTTTTATATAGCAGCAAATCTATGAACTCTTGCTGGCCCTACTACTGGGAAATTTGTTTGATAACATTTTGATCCTTACATAATATAATCAACCCTATAATTATTAGAAGAATTATGGAAGAAACACAAACCTGAAAGTGATGTGTAATTGATAGTGGTATTTATCCCATAGTCCTGGTCATATCCATACACAGGTGGAGTAGTGGCTATGGGAACATCCACAATGGTGTCATCCTGTCGAACAAAGTATGGTATTTACTCACCATCGTCTTAATCATCATCATCATCATCATCATCATCATCATCATCATCATCATCATCATCATCATCATCATCATCATCATCATCATCATCATCATCATCGTCGTCGTCGTCGTCGTCGTCGTCATCATCATAATAATAATAATTAAAAAAATATATAAAAAAAATTATGATAAAAAACGTTTGCATTGGGATTCTTAGCCACCTCAGCACACAGCTATTCACTTTATTTTCATTCACTTTGGGAGGTGAATTGCTGTCGCAATTCCCAGCTCAGGGTTAATTTTAAATGTATGGATTTTATAAAATACCTCAAAATAAAAAAAATACCTCAAAATAAAAACGTCCTTAATATTACGACGTATTATACTATTTTTCAATCAATGAAATAAATCAAATTTGCCTAGTGTTACCTAAGGTGACAAGAGATCGTAACGGGTTATTATATTATTTGTGAATATCATTGTAGGATCAATGTTGGGCCAGCTTCGTAGACGGTGGACCAACATTGACCCAGCATTGTTATATTGGTTATATTGGTGACGTACCTCTTCAGGTAGAGATAGTGTGTAGATTGGCTGTGTAAAGGCTGGGTCCTGATCGTCGCCGTCACTCAGGTTGAGATGTAGGTAGACCCAGCCTGTAAGTGACGGATCACCTATATCCTGCAGAAATAAACGGAGGGGGGGGGGGGAATATGTACACAAGTACACTAAACAATTTGAGTCTGTTTTATTCATGATTAGGACGCTGTTTTTTTAATACTATCCAACTTGTTTATGTTCACTGTTATTCACGAGGTGGCGCTTATCCTAGCTATATCTACACGATGCCGCAATTACCCAGCTAACAGAAGACGTTGAGCCAATGCTGGATTAATGTTGGCCCGACGTCGTAGACGGCGGGCCGACATTACGCCAGCATTAGCTCAACGTCTTCTGTTTGCTGGGTAGTAGGCATACAGGTCTACACAGTGGGGGTCTGGAGCACTGATTAAATACTATCTTGTACCGACTTATTTATCTGTTTATCTGATCGAATTTTTCACTCACACGATCCATAACTTTAATGGATACTATTTTTATGATTTGTCAAACCTGAGAACAAATATTTTACAATTGTTCAGGGGCTCGTTTCACTAAGAAAATCTCATCTTAACTTTCAGTCATTTATCATTAAAAAGTTAAGATGATCTTAAGATGATCTTAACTTTTTTTAAATGATAAATTACCTGAACTAGGTCAAAGTTAAGTGAAACCAGCCCCAGGGTTATTTAACCCTTTCAGTCCTCACGATACATTAAAGCATCATTTCACATCCCTGAAAACAGACTGGGGGTTTAAGAATGAAAATTTCCATGAAACTGGTTTACCAATACATGTTATTTTTTTAAATTTCTCACCCACATCAAGTCATCTTCGTTCACTACAAGTAGAGAATTGCGACAGCATTTCGCGGCTTGGAGTGGATGAAGATGACATTGGTAAATTCAGGCCTGAAAGGGTTAAAGCTGCATAACTGTTTTGTTTATTTCGACCGAAATATCCTAAAATGTTAAACACAATCATTCATATATTTTTTAAGGCTTTATAAATGCACAAAATCGATGCAAATGTAGCTGGATTAGATCACGACGCGATACACCATCAAGTTATATGGTGTGGTAAATCGGTCCGTCTGTGTACAATATGAACGTAATACTAATAATGGTTAATTGTGGGCCAATTTAATGTTACATTAGACCAACATCAAACCCATTAATAACAAATACGAGACGTTGACCCGCATCATTGTAAAAAACGAGCTGAATAAAATGGCCTTTTAATCTCTAGAGCACATAAATCGGCAAACATACCCGCCTATATTTATAAGGCTGTATGATTGTAAATATGATTAGAATCATATTTACAATCATACAGCCTTATAAATATAGGCGGGTATGTTTGCCGATTTATGTGCTCTAGAGATTATAAGGCCATTTTATTCAGCTCGTTTTTTTACAATGTTTTCAATTAGTTTATAACAAGCAGAGTCTGGAAATTTCCTATGACTTTCCTAGTCACCAGTTTATCTGTGATATAACTAATGTATTTATTGAAAGTATAAAATAACTTGCTCTTGTCGCCGCCACTCTGGAACAGCATATAAAGACCACTGCGGAAATAAGTGACCCGCACCAGGATACTTTGTTTTTATCCCTGGTGTTCCAGAATGGTGGTCACATTGTATTTTGAATAAATAATGTATTTATCATACTGATTGTTAACCCTATTTTTATGTGAATGCTGAATAAATCTATCTATGTATCTATGTATCTATGTATCTATGTATCTATGTACATGTATCTATCTATCTATCTATCTATCTATCTATCTATCTATCTATCTATCTATCTATCTATCTATCTATCTATCTATCTATCTATCTATCTATCTATCTATCTATCTATCTATCTATCTATCTATCAATCTATCTATCTATCTATCTATCTATCTATCTATCTATCTATCTATCTATCTATCTATCTATCTATCTATCTATCTATCTATCTATCTATCTATCAGTCTAACGTTGGGCCAGAGCCGTAGACAATGGCCCCGGATTAGTTTGACATCGGACCAATGCCTCGTGTTGGCTGAGATGCCAAGCTCACACAAACCACAGGTTGGTGTCCTAAGACTAGGTCAACACCTATAATAACTCAGCAAGCACGAGTCACTGACCCATTGATAGCTCAAAGTTGGTCCGGCTTCTACGACGCAGGTACAACATTGGCCCATCAATGGTTGAATGCCTCTTTTTTGCTGTGAACTCAGCTACCAGTACCGTAAAAGCTGTTTTTTTTACAATTATTTTATTTTACCGCTTTTCGCTATTGATATAACTGTATGTGATAACTAGCGATGAAATAAAATAGTCTGATATTTTCGAATAGCATTATCACTATATTTTGAAATGCCCGTGAGGTATCAAATAAGAGACTGCGCGAAAAAAAGCTGATTTACATCACTGAATTTGGTGTCGGGGGAGAGCGTCTTAATGGCCGACCAAAGGCTCAGATGCTGGCCCACACTCGAAAGCCCCATACTAAAACAGGGTCCTATTTTTCTAGTGAGTGACATTCTCTATACCGGTACCGAAATTAAACATGACATTATATGCAGATATGACTCATATCACACAAAGTAATAATTTCTAGATATGTCTAATTGACATGAGACAATACACTTTGTACTGTGAAATGTATCTATGATCACTTAAAAAATAAGAATAATTTTAAAAGTCTTCCACTCTTTTTTCAATGGTGACCGTTATCTGCGACTTGGTACTTTTAATGTTCTGACTAATACAGACAGTGTGTCTTACTCCGCTGTGATCAGGTCTGTTTTGGTGGGGCAACAATATTAAAAAACAACAAACTTAAATCCTTAATAACTCAATAACCGGAGCAGTAAAATAAAAAAAAATAAAACACCATTCTCCATGGATTAATCTTTTGATTCAAATAAACAAAGCAGTTATGCAGCTTTAACCCTTGTGCTGTTGGGGCCGTCATACGGTTTCAAAAATAAAAGGACAATGAACTTGGTGAAATATTGTGTGGTGGATTCGCATTCGATCAAATAACTAAACTGAAGAAAAATAGTAAAACCATGCAGCAGGACCCGGGTTAAGGTTTTGATAAAGTGCATTAAAAACAATTATAGTCGTCATTGGGGGCTAAAGGGTTCAAAGTCGAATAACTAGAATCAGATACTAATGAGAGACGGTACAACAACTCATTACATACTAGAAAATAGTAGCATAGTTCGTCACCTCGGGACTAATGGGTGGTAAGTGTTACTTTACAAAGTGGCACTTAGCACCCTTTAATCACAAGGAGACACTTCTCACTCACGGTAACAGTGACATTCAGGTCGTACTGGCGCTGTCCGTGGTCGTAATCCAGCTCGCCAATGACGCTGATGTAGCCGTCCGTCTTACGACCCACCATGTCAAACTTACCGTCACCACCGCCCTGCAGGGAAAAAGACACAAGGCAACGATAATCTGTCACTGACACATCATTTTGTCTGTCATAGCTCTTTGTCAGGTTTACATAAAACTAATATATGTCTCAAATATGATATTAGGTGTATAGTATGTAGACATTTTATTGGCGTCATATACGTCATCAATGCACGCCGGTGTTCACATAAAACTTTTTTTAAATTTAATATTTTGAAAAGTAAATATAAATTAAACATTATGAACAGTAGCCTATTATATAACACACTAATACTAATATTCATCTCCTTTCGTGTTACAGTACATATAGTATGACAAACTTTATAATTTAATATATAATATAATTTTAATATAATAATATAAAGATCATTTTCAATTTAGCAAAACAATCAAAGTATATATCACAATGAGCTGTTCTCTAAATTCTCTGATTAGTCTAACTCACTAATTATCAGAATATATTGTCAAATATAAAACTGAAAACGAACACTTTCTTTGGGCTGGGAGGGTCTAACAACTCATGACTTTACACGTAAAAGCCGCCCATTTTTGGATCTGGATTAACATTGAAACAGCATTGGATCAATGTTTCATATTTGTGTGATTTCGATAGGCCCGACTAGAAAGGGTGAATCAATGCTAGACGCTGGACAGGAGCGGTCGAGGTGATGGCCAGCATTTCTAGTGCTGTACCTGCATTCAGGCAGCGTTTCGTGTTGATTTTGGTCAGTTTATAAAATATATACAGAAACAGGTACATGCATATGTATTATAACCAGCCGGCCATGATAACATCAAAATGATGTCGTAAATAAGCTCCGCCCTCTACTTTTGCATTTGGAAAAATCGATCCCGGTGGTTTAAAGCTAGCATGCACGCCAAGCACTCATCTATAAAAATCATTTAAAACAGAATGAAGGATGACATTGTGCAGAATAGGTCTGGGGACTACAATATAATGTAAGATCAATGTGCGGTGACATCGGTCAATAATTTTACATGCTGAACCGCTATATGTAACATTTGTCTGCCAACTTATAGAATTCCAATTTTTACTGACTTGGAGCTGCCGCGACCCACAACTGAAAATTGTCCTTTAAGATACACCAACAGACAGGAGTTAAGCGTCGTAGTTGTGATAGACCATGTCATTAATACGTCTATCACTATCTATCTATCACATCATAAAAGGGTTCTGTATGTGTGGGATCGATAAAACACCCCTTGAAAAACTGTTACGGTAACGTGATTCATAATATGGCTGTGTACCGCAGCCGCATGACCAAAGCTTAGAAGCTCTATGTCTGTGGATCCTTGTTATGTCAACTGTGTGTTGTTGCTATGAGTAGCGGTCCGGAACGATATTGCAAACACATCGCTAATTGAATCAAGTTACAAGACAATTTTGGAGTCGTTGAATTCGTCCTAAATGTGAACATTTCTCATCCACATGAATCAAATTTCGCATTCAAAATGAAATGAAGGAAAAATTGTAAAATTCAACTTAAGATTTAAATGGTTAATACATACTCATAAACACGAGCAGTACAACCAAGATTGGTTTAATGGCCAGCGTCGCAGACGATGATCCAACAATAAACCAAACTTGGTTCAGCGTTTCAGGAATACTATGTTCGCTGTTACTTAGCAGCTGCAAGTTGTGAAATTTATTAGACGCGTCTTTCAAATGGATCGAGTTGTCAAGGTTTCACATTACAATAAATATCTACACAGCTGGTGGGTAAAATTAATCAGTCCGCAATTTATACCGTAGATACCGTCTGTTCACATGTATGTTAGACCTATTAGTAATATAGACAGATGGAAAAATTTCAAAAGGGGCCAAATAGGCAGTGCAGGCGGGACGGAATGTTAGGGGTTGGTAATCATATCAGCCAGTATCTACTACCTATGCTAAACACATTTTAAGTAGATGACAAATAATGAATAGTTTATTACAGAAATATAGAAAAAATAAAATGGCAGCCATTTTCAGCCTTAGCAACTTATCCCTATAGTTAGGTCGCCGAGGGTGGGGCATTGTAAATGAGTATACATACAAAAAACAATTGTGGATTATTGATGCATGATATGTGTTAAATAAAAAGATCAAGCATGTCAGACTAGCACTTTTGATCACTTTTATTTATCATTTAAAATTCAAAATGGCCGCCGTCAACTCATGAAAAATCGAAGTATAGACTGAGTAAAGGGTAGACATTTGTGTGTCAGAGCTGAAAATTTGCCTTCTCAAAATTTGCTCTTCTAAAATTTCCCATGAATTCTATGTCGAGTTTGGCCGACAACGGCAAAACTCCAAGTTGGCCGCCAGCGGATATTTTGAATTCTAATATTCTGATTCTGATTCTATAGTAAAATACCATTTTAACTAGTAGTTGAATAGTCACATGTGACGTGACCAACTCTGTGGCGCTTGTATCAATAATGTCATTCAAGGCATTCGTTATCTGATAACCATTAGCTGTAATGTGTCATTTTAGGTGAATTTGATGACTGTGAATCTATTTGAGGGCATACAAGTAGGCTACAAAGGGAGCCATCAGGATCTCTCAAATCCAAAATTGATCTAGATAAAATTTAAACTTGGACAGTGGATTGAATGAAAGTATGAATACAATCGTCTCAGTGTTTCATCTAGCCATTTCTAACAGAGCGCTGTTCCATGCTGCCCTTCATTAGCGCCATGTAGCCGGGCAATGAACGCCATGTTGTCCATTTCCAATTGAAAAGGCGCCATGCCCCTTTCATCTTCTGTCACGTCCAACTCAACCCCACCCTTGTCACCGTGACTGATTAAACACCTTGATAACGCGTATACTCTTTGCATTCACACCTATGATGTAACGACTGATGGAGTGAAGGTGTGTTCACAGTGGTCGTCACTGGCGATGTTTACACTGTAACTAATTACCTTCTAGGTGGTGCTTATAATTTTAACTTGCGTGCAAGTAAGTAAGTAAGTAAGTAAGTAAGTAATTGTTTATTAAAGTGACCAGTACATACATATATTTCACATAGTATAATAATACACGAAAATAAATACCCAGCCCTCTAGGGCTTATTAGTCACTGTGTTATAACATTTATAACAACTTATTTATAATAACTATGACAATATATATCTATATATATATATTTGAAACATGGATGAACAACCCTACTAGCAGATGAAAAATAAGTAATATAAAAATAGTAATATTAAAAAAGCAAAAGAAATATGTATTTTAATTAAACATAACGTTCTGGCTAATTTGCCAAGCTCCATATATAAAATTTATTGTCAGTTTTACAAATCTGTCGTCCATCAAAATTCTAAATTTCTCAGTATCCATATATTGAGGGAAAAGGCAGTCTAAAGATAGAACATTCTGATATAGTTCAGTTCTCAATTCCTGATACCTAGGGCAAAAACATAGGAAGTGAATTTCATCTTCTACTAGATTCAAATTACATATTTCACACAACCGTTCATCTGCAGGTACATTGCGATACCTGCCCGTCTCTATTGCTAAAGTTAGAATACCGCTTCTAAATTGACAAAAAATAGATCGTTTACACTTTGGGATTAATAAACTAACATACAATTCTGTTTTGAGATTTATTTTAAATAGAGCATATGTTCGTAACTTTGGTTTAGATGCCACGCTTAGTTTCCATTGATGGGTATCTTTTTTGACGAGATGTTCTTTAACAGTTTGCAACGGTATATGTGAAATGTCATTTGAGGTTATATCTAAATCTAGCTCTAGAAATATAGACTCCACTCTTTTTACCCAACCCAAATTATTGTTTCTCATGTACTTTAACACTTTTAAAGGTAACCTCTGCTCATTCATCATTATTGTTCTGTTCCATAATTTTGTAATACATGCGACATGTCTCGAGAAGGGGGAAACCCAATTTACTTCACCATGTAGTGCTGGGATTGGAGTTTCGGTCCAACTCCTAAAAAATACCTCAACGCACGGTTTTGTAATTTAGAGCAATCATCATGCTTAGTATGACCCCAGACACCAGCAAAATAGTCAATAATGGGTACAACAGTACAATCAAACAATTTGTTATATGTAATGTATCCTACATCTTGATACTTGCTTTGAAATCCAGGTGTTCCTCTAAAATTAAACCCAAATATTTATATTTCTGTACAATATCAACAGTTTTATTTTGAAAAGTGAATGAAAAATCTGTAATTGACACGCGCACTTTGCGAAAGTGTACAATTTTAGATTTAAGATGATTTACACTCATGCGCCATTTATTGCACCAATTTTCAACACAGTTTATTAAAGTCTGAAGGTCATTTTCATTTTCTGCCATCAGAGTTAAATCATCAGCGTACAACAGATGCAAAAATTTTATCATCACCAAGGGTAATACCTATTCTCTGCGAATTTAATTCTGTGGACAAATCGTTTATAAAGATATTAAAAAGCGTCGGAGAAAGCAAGACTACGTGCCTCCAAAGATATGTGCCCCTTCTGAATCCTAGATGGGACACTGGTCTTCTTATGCTCGGAATGCAATACCAATAGTATTTTTTACATTAAAACTTCATGGTGAATATATATTGCCTTAAACCTGTATTAATAATGTTGGTGTGAAAAATGCAGTTCCTCATATCAATATATATCATATGTAACCATTCAGCAATGGGAAATAACTTATTTGTTATGTGTAATTTGGAAGATTCGTTTCTGCTCAACTAGTTTTCAAATTGCATATGTTGCCTCCACATTGTATTGACTATTTGTTGTCTATTATACTCCATGGAACGGAACATAATATGTCATGGTTATGCAGACCACCTTGCCATTTATGAATAAACTCCATATTTGTTTGCACAAGCACAGGTCTTGACCAAAAAGAGCATTTAAATTTTAGTCAACCTATACTGGGAGCGCTTCTGAGAAACACACGAAGTTGAATCAATGTTGGTTTAATGCTGTCCCACAATGAATAAGTTTAATGACATAAAGAATAAATTAAATGATATAAATAGTAAGTTTAAGGATGTCCATAATGTGGTCTACAGGATCTCTGGTGGTGAGGTACGCAAGTAGTTATTATGTCAACTTTGAGACAACTTTTAAGATGTTGGCTCATAGTTAAACCCACGAATGGCCAGATCCACTTAATTCCGCCCCCTCCCCCCTCCCCCCTCCCCGGTAAATTGCAAAAAAATACTGACCACAAAGTCGTATCCCTCCACGCCCCCTTCCACGTCCGGATCGTAGCCGAGTCCTCCCAGGATAAATACAGTGGTGTGGAGAGGGGTCAGCTGTTGTAACAGAGCAATAGTACAGATCGAGTGATAAATGTTTACTTCTTTTAACCCTTGTACTGCTGAAATGAAAAGTTTGTAGTTTGCGTCAATTGAAGCTAGAATTGCATTTACAAATTATTTAATCAAAATAATGAGCATCTACCACAAATAATTTAATGAATTTGTGAGGCATTTTATTGTAATTTAACCTTGTAATTTAACCTTGACGCATCACGAGATGGGATCCATCAAAGAAAAAAAAATACAGCACAACAAAATTACATCTAATTATAAAGATATTAAGTAATAAAATAAAAAAATGTTGTCACTTTTGATAAGGTTGAGTTGAACATGTTAAGCCGCCCTTACACTTACAGATACGTTATATATATATGTGTCTTCCTTAGTTCTACCATTCTTTATTCATACAGTTGAGATTAGGCCTTCCTAAAATTGATAATGTGGCTTACAGACTTTTTTAGTCAGATTTTCGACCAGGTGACAGGGAAAAATTAAAAATAAAAACACGTCAAAATATAATTTTTGTCGATATTCTGGCCAGGCGGCAGGATTAAACATTAACAAATCATGAAAAAAAAATCAGTTTTGGTCAACTTTTAGGGCAGGCGGAAAAATAAAAAAACTTCCCTTTTTGAAAACGTTTTTTTTATAGTTAGTCTAATGGTTATTTTTAAACCATGTGGAAGGTGAATTTAAAAGGTGAAATCGTGTGTAATTTTCAGCCACTTTGGCCAGTGTCTAAAGCACTAGTATGTACCATATTTATTCTAATAATCGCCTATATTCCAATGAACGCACCCCCACTTCTGAGTCATTCACCAGTCAGTTTTAGTTTGGCCAAAATTTCGTGATTGTTTTTGACTGTTACTAAAACACAGGGACATGTGTGAAAATTATGGGTCAACGGTATCTGAATAATGTGCAAACTTAATTGCGAAAATATTTTGTGTTCATATGATTAGACTACCATGGCATCAACTGTCTGGCTGGCGCTAGTCGCTGCAAAGCTGTATCATTATCTTCAACCTTTAGCTGGGCCCATGTAGGCTACCCAAACAGGCCGATATAGCATCAACGAATTCGGCCAATTCGGCCCTAATGGTTTAACGTTTATGGCCTTTCCGCGTTTGACACAGATTTTAGATGCGCGCCTATCTTTATGCGCATGTGCAGTGTTTACTTCCTAGTTATGTATGCTGCCTTCTGAGTGCTTAGACTGACTGCCAAGATGGTGTGTCTATCGCTATTTTTTTTAGACCATTGCAGACGATCGTGACGTCCAATCTAGCGAATGGCGTGAGGGTACCACGATTTCACACGCCATTTAAAAAAACTACTCTAATAAAGACCCCTGAAGCATCGCGGGGTTACCCCGCCCGGGTATTTTAATTAACGCTCTGAATGATTATTATAATAAATACGATACTTTAGTACCATAATATTAAGATGGCAGCAAAAATTTGAAAAAAATGTCTGCTGATTTTTCTTTTTTTTCCATTTGTCAAAGATGTAAGCACGGCGGGTCCACAAACCACATTATCATTTAAGAGGGGCCTTAGGTATTCTAACAAATGTAGAAATTGAGACACGGAGATTTCGTAATATTACTAGTGAAAATAGAATGTGTCACTTCAGTAAAAATGTAGTTGAAGAGGAACTGCATTTTGTTTATGACCTGTTTACAGTATTCAGAGAGATTTCTTATATAAATAAATTACTTCAACTTAAAAAAAATCTAATTAAATCTGGATATAACTGAAAAACAATGTTTTATTGTGGCAACAGGATCAAAAAATGCACTGTAGGCTATTGCGTAGAAAATTTTCTATTGTATGTATAATATCATTATTAGTTTGATTGTTGAACAATTCTAAAATGTATAGTGTCCGATTGAGGCTATGGGTCCCATTCTCCCCTTCGGATGCGTGTTTTATTTTCAACTCTGCTTTTTTTGCCTGGCGAGCAAGATGCGCTAGACCTTTGTTGAGGGAATGCTCGACTATAGCGTCGCATGGACTCCAGCGTTGACCCATCATTTGGTCTCGTGTTTGCTGTGTTTATGCAATCAAGGAAAATAGAATCAGATTCTATTTTCCTTGATGCAATGTATGTTAACACGGGCCTTTGTTCAGCTACGTTGACCCGGCATTGGCCCGGACTGGGTGAATGCCAAGTTTTTTTAAGATAATTTCTATTTCAGAACGGGCCATGTTGGCCTGAATTGTGGTGATGTAACCGATGTCATTAATCTTGTACACTATATTTTAAAAAATGAGGGGTTCAAAGTGATTTATAAGCCCCAAGTCGGTTTGGGATGGGTGCTTGAATGGTAAAATTCAGAATTTATGTATAGGATAAAGCCCGAGGAACTCAGTCTACATTCTTAGCTGTGGAAAAGCTAAGAATGTAGAGCTCCGAGGGTTTTGACTGACTTAAAACACATCCGCCCATAATGAGGATCCTCATAATCAACAGCTCGGTCACACCTGAATGATTATAGCACCATAGGCCTACAATGATAATTGGTCTGTTTTAAGCAAAGTGAATGTACATGACTTGTATATATGCACAAATCAGTATAATAAACGATTAATACTGTAGTAACCCGCCGCTTAAAAACAGCAAAACAGCCTCCTGAAAGGAAAGGCCAAAGCACCGTCAGATATAGAAAGAAACAATGAAATGTCTCACAACATTAATCTTCTTAGAAAACCAATTCGTACCTCTCGAAGTGATTATAAATATCTACCAAGGGCGGGGGGGGGGGGGGTTACACTACCACACTGTAGGTTCTATAAATCAGGCAACAGGGAATTACACACAGCTCTGTCTCAGGCTTGGTATGAAACAGAGTAAACGTAAATCTACCAGGAAAAATACTATCGGATTATTAGTTCCATAGGTATGGACAACAGGGTATAATGATATGCATTTATCACACAACCTCATACAC
This sequence comes from Flabesymbios commensalis, assembly GCA_964017125.1. Taxonomy (NCBI): domain Eukaryota; kingdom Metazoa; phylum Annelida; class Polychaeta; order Terebellida; family Flabelligeridae; genus Flabesymbios; species Flabesymbios commensalis. The sequence goes on along the minus strand of OZ024904.1, from coordinate 33,432,432 downwards.
GGTAGATTATCAACGGTAATCTAGCTATATATTACAGTTAATGAGCATAATTATACCGGGTGACATAAACTACCGGTCTTCCTATATTATAAGAAGATGAAAATATACCGGGTTACAGACATTATATTTTAAATAAACTGCTTAAATCTACCGGAGATGATAAAAAGTCAACCAAGGCCCTCACTTCACTTACAGCAATAAAGGGCGGTATTAATATTCTATAAAACTGTAACTTTAATTGCATTACATTATCCAGCTATTCAGGGGTGAAATAGTTATATTACCGGTTTCAGGGTAAACTCTCGGTAGAATCTACCGATATGGTAAATGAGAGGGCAAGCAACACATGATAAAGAAAACAGGTTACCTTTATTATTACAAAACATAACATATCAACAAGCTTCCAATCCAATAAATATGGATCAAAGTGGCACTATGAGATATCAGTACATCTACACTCGCTATTTACAATTTATTCAGATTCACCGGGTTTATTGCCAGTTTCGGTATTATATATAAAATTATATGCAGATGGTTCACATGAGACAGACTGTGGGTTAAATCACCGGTGAGACTAGGGTGGTGTAAAAGGTAGAGAGAGAGAGGTGCAGCCCATTAAACAGTGCATGACAAGTGTTAATCGGTACATCATAATGAGCAGGTTGAGGTATAAACAGGTGAGGTATCAGCAGGATGAGGGATCAGCAAGGTGAGGGATAAGCAGGATGAGAGATCAGCAAGGTGAGGGATAAGCAGGATGAGGGATCAGCAAGGTGAGGGATAAGCAGATGAGGGATTAGCAAGGTGAGGGATAAGCAGGATGAGGGATTAGCAAGGTGAGGGATAAGCAAGATGAGGGATAAGCAGGCGAGGTTAGGGAAATGGTCAGCTACAACAGGGGGGAAACTACTAGTAACTCCTGTATACTACCGGACAAGGAGACAGTCTCAGCTACACCGCTCTCTACAAACTACCTAGACGGGCACCTGTCTGGCACTCCGTTTCCAGACGGGGAGCTGGATGTTGTTTATAGACTCCAGAAAATCAAACAAAATGGCCGCCTTTTATACTGTTCATACCAGCTCGTTTCGAATTTTCAATTGTTCATATTTTCCTGACGTGACCTTAAAAACCTACTAACGGTGGCGGTTATACACTTTTTCGGCGTCACAAATTGATTGTACACCACTAGACAGTCAGAGATGAGGGTGTGCAGACATCACACTGGTGTGAGCTTGTCAACCGGGGGCGGGACCGGTTGACAATGTTGACTACAAACTACCGAGCAGAAAGAGGTAAGGGGGCCACCATTAGATTCCCAGGGGGGGGGGGCAGGAGTATTTGTCGCAGGCAAATTATTTATTTCAACCGGGCTCGGCGGCGCGCTGAAAATTTCACATTTTGTTACATGTTTATATGTAACAGTTCTTGAAGTAAATTATTTATTTCACGCAGAGTCCGCCCGAAATTATTTATTTCAAAAATACTCCTGCCCCCCTGGGAATCTAATGGTGGCCCCCTAAGCTCTACAAACCGAAGACGGTAATATTAAGATGAAAAATATATATCCGGTAATATCCGGTAATAGACAAGAAAACAGACTTTTTCCACCGGAAATTCAGGTGAATTACCGAAGAATACATACAGGGCCTTCCAGATTTAAATTTCAGCTAGGAATGGTACATTCCGTGAACATTACTGGCACTGTGATATGGGGGGGGGGGGCGTAAGGCATAAGCCTAAATGGCCTATGCTCCAGTAAAAGAGCTTTTTCTACCGGACATTCCGGAAAATTCCCGGTAGAAAAAGAGTTTACAAACAGGGCTTTATTACATGAAGAATCAATGATCTATATTACAGGAAAAATGGTATGATTCTACTGGTGTCCCTGCCTACAAGGTCTAATATGACTTATCTAAAAATCTACCGAAGAGGTAGTCACCAATAGGTCTGGCTGACGCCAGCTAGTACATCATAACATAATCAAATCAAACTCAAGGAATGCCCATTCTGACACAAGACTACAACTAGTTACAATGCCAATGAAAGAAATCAACCAAAGTTCGATATTGCTTATTAAAGGTCAAAACTGTCAGTAACCAATCATAATCCTAAATTAAAGGTACCGGATTCCACATGGCCACATAGTAAAATCTACCGGCAAGCCCGGTAGAATAAATCCACCAGACTTGCTTGTAGCCACAGAAAGATGACATAGAAAGATAATAAGTTGCAATCACAACTCCAATATAGAGGAGTTAACTACTGAAATATTTTGCCCAGCAAAAATCAACCGTAACCGGACTACCGGTTCGGTAGAGAAATATTTAAATTACATCATCACTCACTGAGTGTCAGATCAGACTAACAACCAAACTCAGGCCTTTCTTTTATTGACTTGGACACAGGCCTTGACCAATCAGCGATCAGCAATTACCATAGTCTGGCAGACTTGCTTTGACACAAAGAAAGTAGCAAAAGCAAGAAGTAAAACCACCCATTAAAACTATGAATCCCCCGTACCCCAGATTAAAAATAGATAAACACATACTATTCACTTATCCATCCAACATTTGATACAGGGTTCATACTACCATGAAGAAACAAAATTTCAGGATTTTTCAAAGACCTAATAAGATTTTTCAAGGACCGCTCACGTGTACACAATAACTCGTATACATTTATTTCCCTAAAACAACTTGAATCTACATTTTACATATCTTTCAAAATTGAAAATAAAATTGGGCAGCTAGATCTATTTCAACTTGTTCTAAAAAGGGTAACTTAATTATTAGACTCGAGCAAATACTATTTTTGCAATCTCTTTTCTCATTATTTAAAATTCCAGGACTTTCAAGCACTTTTAACAAAATTCCAGGACTTTCAAGGCCTGGATTTCTATTTTTTAAATTCAAGGACTTTCCAGGATTTCCAGGACCAGTGCGAACCCTGTAGATATGAATAACATGTGAATTTAAAGCATAACACGTGTATATTGACAGTTTAAAAGGGGGCAAATTCCCCGCTCATTTGGCGGTAATTTCAGGCAACCTGCGGATGCCAAGACTATGGTAAATTCAAAGCAGACGATTGTTGCCGACAACATACACAGTAATTCTGCTTCCAAACAGGATAATCATAACATTTCATAAGAAATAAAAATCATTTATAGACATCCATAAGAGCAGCTGGGGGTTTGGGGGGCGCTGTAACCCCCCCCCCCCCCCCTAGAAAACTTTGTTTGTTTATGATTTCTGAGAGCACCTGACATAAATTCTGGAGACATAATGGATTTGTTCATGCACATGATATTTTTGGCCTGACAAAAATAATCTAGTTTTGAAATTTTGTAGATCTATCCTGGTAAACCAAATATTACTCAAAGCCTTCGAGTCGACAAAGGGCTATTCAAAGAAAAATCAGATTATCACTAGGGGCCTATATCTATTTTTGAAATATAATTACAATCATTGGAAGGGTATTTGATTATTATTTTATTAGAGGCATAAATCAATAACATTTTTTACTGACAAGTACATAATCAAGTAGGCCTACATCCATAATACATACTTTAAACTTGATGAAAAAATACTAGCCATCATTACATAATAAGGCATGCAAGATTGTCGTATAATGCACATTTAATTCGGTGAAGTAATTTTAGTAATACATGTATGCTCTCGTTCCAGTAGGCTACTTCACTATATAAATAATATGATATGGCCAGAAGACAAATAGAAACAATTATTTGCCGAAAAAACTACATAATTATATGTGTAAACTAACAGTATTGATCACCGTATTAATAAGACTCGTCGTTATAATGTTTATTATAAAAGTGAATCTAGCTCAAGACGACTTGTATGTAGCTTTGGATACAGATCAATAATCTCGTCCAAAGCAAATAGTGTACCGGTATCATAATTAAATCTACTCCTTATCCGAGGATCTACCCCCCCCCCTTTCGTGATTATGTGAAGTGTCTTCTGATCCTTGAATATACCCCTTTCAAACATCTATGTGAGGCCCTCCCAGAATCTACCATCTCTTTTAGAATATGCCCCCTTTTGCAACATTTATATATGCGACCCTCCCAGAATTTACCCCTCCCTCCCAGAATATAGGCCTACCCTCCTTTTGAACATCTTAGATCTATTTGCGACCCTTCCAGAATCCACCCCTCTCTTCAAGAATATACCCACTTTTTATATAAAGCAACACTCCTAGAATCTACCCTACCCCTTTTTTCACAACTATATGCAACACTCCTATGATTTATCCCTCCCTCTCTCCCAGAATATACCCTCTCCCCTTTTAAAAATATATGTGACCCTCGCAGAATCTACCCCTCCTTCTCTGAATATACCCCCCATTTAAACATCTATATGCGACCCTCTCAGAATCTGCACATCCCTCCCAGAATAGATACCCCCCTTTTTTGACAACTATATGCGACACTCCCACAATCCACCCCTCCCTCCCAAAATATACCCAGTTTTATATAAAGTGACACTCCCAGAATCTACCTCTTCCTTCCAGAATATACCCACCTTTTCTACAACTTTTTGCGACGCTCCCACAATCTATCCCGCCCTTCAAGAATCTACCCTGCCCTCTCAGAATATAGGCCTAGCCCCTCCCATTAGATATGCAACCTTTCCAGTATCTACCCATCCCTCCAGAATATACCTCTTTCTTAGACACTATATGCGCTCTCCCATAATCTAACCCTCCCTCCCATAATATACCCACCCTGTAAACATCTATATGTGACACTCACGGAATCCAGCCTCCAACCCAGAATATACCCCCATTTTAAACATATATATGCGACCCTCCCAGAATCTACCCCTCCCTTCCAGAATATACCCTCTTTTATATCAAGTAGGGCTCCCAGAATCTACCCCATCTTTACATAATATACCCCCCCCCCTTTCTACAACTATATGCGACGCTCCCAGAATCTATCCCACCCTCCCAGAATCTACCCCGCCCTCCCAATATACCCTCTAAATATGTGACACTCCCAGAATCTACCCCTCCCTCCAGAATAATTGTATACCCCCTTTTTCCCCACCACATGCGACACTCCCATAATCTACCCCTCCCTCCCAGAATATACCCTCCTTTAAACATCTATATATGCGACTGTGGTCTGGGACACTCCCGGAATCCACCCCTCCCTCACAAAATTTACCAGGTAGGCCTACTCCCCTTTTAAACATCTATATGCGAGCCTCTCAGAATCTACTCCTCCCTCCAAGAATATACCCCCAGCCTTTTTCTACAATGTGATTCTCACAGACTCTACCCCTCTCTCCTGCCTGGAAAAGTGTGCATGCATGGTCTAGCATTAAGCATCCCTGGGGACTCAATGTGTTCAGTGTATTAGGACTGTGACAGTGCCGAACGCACCCAACGCACCCCCCCCCCCCCCAGCCTACGGCCCTGTACAGGAACCATTGGTAAAATGATAAAGTTCGGTACGTATGATACTTCAATACTACCACCATATACTTTCCGTTGGAAGGATAATAAAATAATGTCACTCAGCTTAGCACAAACAGACGAAAAGGTTCAAAACCTTTGTTTACACCGATTTTCTTAAATGGCTTTACCAGCCTTAAAAAAAATTCATTAATAATGTAACAATACAATACAATGTCATGCCGAATGTAAAATTGTAGTACATACTGACCTCGCTGATGACCTTGTGGTATGGGGAGCACAGAAACCTCGGCTTGAAATCGTTCACATGTTCAATCACCACAGTTACGTCAGACCGCAGCGGTGGCTACAACAGAATTATGTAAAGCAGAGATAAACATGCTATAAAAGAGCGCATAAATTAATGCTATTATATCACAGAGGTTTTTACCATTTGAATTTACAATTGAGATCTTCACCCACCACAATGCGCGAGTTTGCTGTTTCAATTCTCGACTTGTAGTACATTGTAGATGAAGATGACTTGAAGTTAATGACAATATGCAAAAAGTTGGCATGTATCTTGTTAAAACAGTTTCATAAAAAATGTCGTTCTTTAGGAAATAAGTCCGTTTTCAGTGATGCAAAATGATGCTCAAAGAGTTAGATATATTAATAAATATAATGTGTTTGTTGGGCGCTGTGTTAACGTGAGGCACATTTTGTGAAATTTCAACCCTAACTAGGGTCATTTAATCCCAAAGCAAAGCCGATGGATCAAATGACACTATGACCCAAAGTGTACAAGAATGCCCTTAAATTACCACCTAGACTATTTCATTATTTGTTTCTTTGCATGCCGGAGACGTTATATTCGCTCCATGTATATGGAACTTGTACTACTGAAATTACATTTGGTAAAAATTATTCATTTGTTCAAATGATGAAAAAATGTTTTAATTGTATTACCAAAAAAACATTGATATATAAAAAAATTAAATAACTTGACTATCCATAGATACTGGTAACACGGGTAAAGGGACAAGTAGGACGAGGGATTTTCTTTATAGTATTTTCATATTCAGAAATATCATTTCAGTTTTGACGTGTTAATAAAGGATCGTATTTGCTTTGAAAAACAAGTTGGCGATATAGACACTTAGGATAACATGATAACTTACCTGGCCATTGTCTGCAGTGCACTCAAGAATGTACAAGATCCTTGAATTCACATTCTGAATAAAATAAACGAAATAATACTTGACGTAAAGTGTGTGTGGGATATATTTTTACAGATTGTTTGAAAGTTAATGTATACATACATAATATGTTATAGATCTACTGACGACATCAATAACTATAGACCAATATCCATTCTGCCGGTTTCAAAGATACTAAAAAAACACGTCTCTTCTACATTTTACAATACATTTTACAATAATATTAAGACTGATGTTTACATGATGATGTTGGATGCGAGTAATACGACAGAGTAGATCATATCAAATTATTTAAAATACTTAGCAAGAAGGGCGTGTGCCCGACATTGCTAAAACTATTGTTTAATATGTATAGTCAACAGACAATGTCTGTTAGATGGGACAAAGTAGTATCCCAGCCTTTTAAAGCAGGTAACGGTGTCAAACAAGGTGGAGTTTTGTCTCCTATTCTATTTACTTTATTCTTAGATGTACTTATGGATATGTTAAAATCATCAGGATTTGGTTGTTATGTCGGTGATGTTTTTGTCGGTGCTTTAGCATACGCAGACGATATTGTGCTATTGGCGCCCTCACCGTTTGCATTAAGCATGTTGTTGAAACAGTGCTCTCTATTTTCTAAGTTATATCAGTTTGATTTTATTGCAAATAAAAGTTTATTATTCATAGCCATAACCATAAAATTCACCATGAGGAAATATACTTTATGAATAAAATAATCCAAAGCCAAATTAATTGCAGGCACATAGGTAACAAGGTTGGCAGTAAGCAGAGTGAAAAACGTGTAATTACAGCTGCTGCTGATTTTAATATTAAAACGAATGTTTTGTTGTCCACTTTCAGAAATGTAACCTCAAAAGTGAAATTAGAAATTTTTAAAGCAATTAGCATGTCATCATATGGATTTCCCTTATGGGACTTGTCTAGTTTATATATAGATCGTTTTTATGTATTTTGGCGTAAAGCTATAAGAAAAATATTTAATCTACCATATCGGACTCACTATAAACTGTTACATTTAATAACGCAGGTGCTCCCAGTTGATATGCAGTTTCATATAGGCACCGTCAAGTTTTTAAAATCTATTTCAATGAGTGGTGATGATATCGTAAAAATGTGTAAAAAACTGTGTTTAAATGATAGTGGTACCGCATCAGCTAATAGTATACATTTTATAAGTTTCAAATACAATGTATATAAACAAATGTTATGTTCACCAATACATAACGCTCGTGCCATGCTTACAAGCTAATGTAAAGATTCCGAGAGGGACAAACATACAGCCTCGTTTATCGGGGACGTATTAGGAAGCGATACGTCATTTTTTTCTAATGATGCACTTTGTACAATTTTAACGTTTTTGTGTTGCCATTAATAGCACTAATTATTACACATAACCTCATTTCTGAAACATTTGCACATTGTCTTTGTGATATGTTCTTTCTGTATTTATGATATGCCTTTTGTACTTCGAGTACGTTAATAAACATATTATTATTTATACATTTCTAAATTAACACAATTTCTTAAATCCAAAACAGTCAGGTTTTTGTACTCAACACAACACACTTGCCAAACAGCACTAACTCTTATGACTGAAGAATGGTTTATAACTATGCTATGCATAACGATGAGCTAACAGGTGTTTTAATGATAGATTTATGCAAAGCTTTTGATTTAGTTGATCATTCCCTTTTGCTTCGCAAACTAAAAATTCATCGATGCAGCAGCGAAGATACTCTCACTTGGTTCACATCTTATTTATCTGAACGTACTCACAGAGTTGACATAAATGGGCAAATAGCAAATCCTTCAGAATACAAATGCGGCGTTCCACAAGTTCAATTCTTGGGCCATTATTTTTATCGTCTTCATAAATGACATGTACCCTGATTTGCAGGATATATCTCTTTTTGCTGATGATGCTACAGCACATTACAGTAGTAAATGTACTCAAATTATCACACAAAAACTTCAAAATGTAGCTACATGTGCAAACAAGTGGTGTGAAAAAAAAATAAAAAAAATGAGTATTATCAAAACCAAAGTAGCATTAGTTGGTTCAAAACAAGGATTAAATAGTATAATTGATTTTGATAAACAAATTAAAATAATTATTAATGATATCAGAATTGAACAAGTTTCTCATAGCAAATTATTTAGTATTCACATTGATCAATCATTGACATGGAATTTGCAGGTAGCGAAAATAAAAAAATACTGTGGCTTATAAATTATTTCTTCTCAAGCGTATTTGCCAACCCAAAGTAGGATGTTGTTTTTTAACTATTATATAAAACCGTATTTAGAGTACTGTTGTAGTATATGGGGAAGTACATCACAAGAAAACATAAATATAGTTGTAAAACTTCAAAAAAGAGCCGTTCGATTGATCGTCGATGCTGACTTTTCAATTAGAAGTAAATTATTATTCAGTGAGCTGAAATGGGTTCCCTTTCCAAAAATCGTTAAATTTCACCAGCTTAGTCTAGTTTTTTAATGTATTAATAATATTGTTCCCTTTTACTTACACATTATATTTCGCTCCAAATCCAATAATCGTACTGGGACAGGCCAATTAGATGTACCAAAACAACACACCAAAAGTTTATCGCTTATTGGTCCTAAATTATGGAACAATTTAAAAAAAGAAATACGTAAATGTACCACCATATCTAGCTTTCAATCTAAGCTTAAACATTTGTTGTTATGTAATACTAAATAATCCTTATGCTAACAGCTACATTATTTATGTATATCTACAGCAATATGAATTGTCTCATTTTTACCATGTTTATAACATTCTAGCTTTTAATTTTAAATTTACATTGTTCTGCAAATAATGATATGTTCATATTCATGTATGTATTTATTATTACGTCTACATTTTGTATATATGATTTTTTCAGAGGGCCCCATGGCACATGAGCGAAAGCTCAATGGGTCACCGTCTATAAATAAAGATTATTATTATTATTTATTGTTTTACTTCCACTTGCTTAATAAACATGTAAAGGTGATGGCGTATCATGTACGAGTGCTTTGGGCCACATTTGTGCACACACAAGCTAAACTGGGCCAGAACCAGCACCGTACTCTGCAACCGTAACTGCCTCATTAATATAATTATAACAAAATGACCAGTGATGACCGTTTGAAGAGGGTATTTGGAATAGCAGTGCCACTTCAATAAAATTAATAGAGATGATTATTTTCATAACTATTCAATACTAGGATCTGCGACAAAAGTAACTGTTGGTGCAGTGGTGGGATTTTTAAAAGCGAGACTATAGAGTCTTTTTTTAAGTTTTCATCGTCACCATGGTTACATACTGTATCCATAGATAGAGATAGACCGAAAATGCAAAATGCACTGTATCATAACCTTTCATCTAAAACAGCACTTTAAAAGTATAAAGTTTTAAATTACTATTAACATTGCAATTTCAGTCACTATCGCCATTCGATAATTCAAATAGTTGAAAATCGCTTGGACTTATTAAAATTTGGGACATAAAACATAATATCAGTGTCTGGTGTTAATAACAACACATAATATCTGTTAGATATCAGTGTTCTAGCTGTTAATTAGTATGTTACACATAACACACGTTAAATCCACAGTTGTTTGCTCTGTTATCTATCCTCTCTACATCGTCTTCTTCACCACAATCCACGTTCTCTGGTGTCTGAGGAACCTAAGGCATAAAAACGTGCGTTGACAAATGCAACCCAGCCATCTTCAAAATATATCCAACGAACACGATCATTGCTGCAATATTTGCTAAAAGTTGGGACATCGTCGCAGACGGTAGCCCAACATTAACCCACCATTAAAATCAATGCTCAGTGTTTGCTGGAATAAGCTACACAACTTTTGAATACAATTGATATGATACTTGTGAGCTATATTCAAAATAATAAGTTATGATATTTTTTATTGTATTTTCATATTTGCTAATCGAGAAATATTTTTTTTAAATTTAGGTACACAGCATGATAGGTCTTTTTTAAATGTATTTAAAAACAAACTTGAATGCACATAATCTGCAACAGCATAAGACATTTAACTGTTTGCTGTAGTCCTTACTGGGTCTTGTAGAGGATTGACGTTGTTGAGGACATTGAGGTTGAGTGACTTATTCAGCTGAATGTAATGCTCATCAGTGTCGTCGATTCTGTTCAGGGTTAAGTAGCCTTCAGAATTCTCGTCGTTTGTTTCCAAAACCAAACTTGTCACTCCTTCCATGCTCATGGTAAAGTTGAACAACCAGTAGCCTAAAACACGGCGGTCACATGATCAACATAAACATCGTAGATAGTGTTTTACCTCCGCTCAATGTCGGATGAACGCGAATAATTAACCGTTTAGAATTCTTACGTCATAGGGTATTTTAAAAAAAAGATCAGAGAAAATAAAATAGCCAAAATAAAATAAGAAAGTCATATTTCCCATGTACTGGTATATTGAAATTTAATAATTTTTTGACATTGGATAATTTTAATTTTTGCAATCATGAATAGAATTGAATATCACAGATATTTATTTGCACATGTTTAACTTTGTAAACATGAACAAACAATTTAGATATTGTCTGAAATAAAATGTATGTCTTGATTTAGAAAACTAATATTTAAGCCTTCAATTTTTAGTCTCGTATGTGCCAATCGCTTGAGTGGCACTAGTATGCAACTTTAGTCCTATGTCCAGATAGGCCTAAACATAATAATGATATTCTTACCTACAGTGGTATCCTCTGGATATTCTGAATACAATGCGCCTGTGGGTATGTCAGTACACCGTTTCCCTTGACCACCTGCAAACCAAGGCAAATATATAACAGGTAGGCTACTAGTGTAGAGGCCTGTGCCCCTCACACAATACAACTTCTACTAAAAGTTTCACTTGCATGGCAAATATGAAAGTTTCCACCTTCCAAAATTAAACGTTTGTTGCCAATGCAGTAACGATCGGGCTATAGGCCTATAACAGAAGTGCCATGCCGGCCATCTTGAACATGTAAATTAGCGGATTTTCTAATTCAAACAGGGCAATCCATCAAAAGGTGTTCAGAACAAAATTGCAAAGATCGGATGAATATCGGCAACTGGAGAGCGTTTATTTCAATCTTAGTATGAAAATTAGCCTATGGAGGCCATCTTGGATACGCAAATTAGCTGATTTTCGAACTCAATCAGGATAATCCATCAAAGGATGTTGAGAAAAAAATTCGCGAAGATCTGATGAATATTGGCGACTGGAAAGCGTTTACGTGGATCTTGGATATGCAAATTAGCTCGTGGCGGACATCTTGAAAATGCAAATTAACTGATTTTCAAACTCAAACAAGATAATCCGTCAGAGGGAGTTCAGAAAAAAAACTGCGAAGATCTGATGAACTTGGATATGCAAATTAGGTGATTTTCAAACACAAGCAGGATAATCCATCAGAGGTTGTTCAGAAAAAAATCGCGAATATCGGATGAATATTGGCGACTTGAGAGCGTTTACGTCGTCAAATTGTTGAAGAAAAATAATAACAACGCTAGACAGCACTGAAATAATAAGTGTCCACCACATAGTGGGTGGATTGATGATTATTTAATCTTTTGTTCATCTTTTACCTGGATATTGACCCTTGTCCTATAACCTCGACCTTCGACAGAAAAAAATGCCGGAGGGGGTGAATGTTTGTGTGAATTATGAATTCAATCTGTTAGGCCATGTTGGGGCAGTAGCCAAATCAAAAGGCGGTGGTGATGGTGGCGAGAACGGCGGCGGAGACGGCGACGGCGGCGCATGGCATGCATAGCAATAAACTATAAAAAAACGAAAAAGGCCTACCTGGTATATTTAATAGCAGAACCGCTAAAGTGATATGTCCCCAAGCCATCATGCTTCTGAATTACAAGACCTCCACCTACAACATACATAGAACAATGCTGCTATAGTATACAAAGCTCAAATGCAGTAACGATGGTCTAAAACAAGTGCCAGGGTCAAGTCGACTTGACAGCAAAATAGTGTTACCTATTTGGGCAAATTGGTTAGAACTAAAGTCTGCCAAAGCCATGAATCACCATGTAGGCTTGGACTTATACTGATGAAACACACAATGATTGGAATTTGTAGATCAAGTAAAGTTATCGGAGTGTTTACGACATCTACCAAAATAACAAAAAAGAAATATTTAACGTGTTCATGTAGCCTGATATTATTCGTATGTGAATGTAGCTTAAATGACTTTGTCCTTCAACCATAGGCATGGTTTTGTTTATAACAAAACTGATGTTTGTTTCTGTTATGAAGCTAACATTATGTTTTGTCTGCTGCTTATTTAAAAAGTCCCGTAAATTGGCCTAAATATGCAAAAAAAAACGACCAGTCCCCTTCTTCAAATCCTGGATCCGCCCCTGACAACAGCTTAATACTAGCAGGTCAAGATGCGCTGACATAGTAAACCGTGCAATTGTTGTGTGTGGCTTCTCCTGGCAGCGCCCAAGATAAAAAAATGAATAGGACTGTATTAAACTCCCCACATTTATGGCATGATAGTATTCATTTGAAACATAATAAACGTAATCATTGTCTGGTTGTGCGCCCATAATGTTGTCAATTTCCGCGCTGGCTTGAATGTAAGGACAGAGGGCCTTTAATCTCCTATAGACCACTACCCTCCAGGGAATTATTATGACATCATAAGTTAATCTGATCTCAGAAGTGTACTACAGTTGCAAACTGCATTCATAGTGTAGGGGCTTGTGTAATGCCGTGTGATTTTGTTGTTTATTAATTGTTGACAACATACATCAAAATTATCAGAAGATTACGTAGAATCAGAAAAAATGTGTCAATGTTTCTTTTTAGCCTTAGTGACACGTTCAGTCCCATGGAAAAAGGGGAAAAACATCATTTTTATACTCTCGTAGCAGGCAAAATTATATTTGATGAACATCAGATATCAATGTAATAAAACAAATTACAGATAATATTACACACAACGTTCAGTAGAGTACGCAGTATTAAAAAACAAATATTTCTTGATACAGTGACACTTTAAGCCCAATAAGTAAAAAAACAAAAACAAATGATTTTCACACCATAAAAAACCCTTAAAACTGCATATTTTTTTCCAAACGAAATACAAAACAAATTGTTTGTAAAAATGGGTGGCGCTTATTCACGTAAATTTTTTTCAGTTTCAGTGACACTTTCAGTCCCATGGAAAAAAAGAGAAAAATATCATTTTTATACCAACGTAAGATACATAATTATATGTTATGCAGATCAGATAGTCATGTAATACACACAATATTCAGAAGAGCTTGCAGAACTAGAAACACAAATATGTTTAGATTTAGTGACACTTCAAGCTCAATAATTAACAAGAGCGCTGAAGCTAATGATATCCCTCGCCATTAATAATTGAAGTCAAAGGCACATCTACACCTCCTAAGGGATGTGTGTGGCAATATGAAAACAATCCAGCAAACACTTTCCGAGCTATCGTCCGGAAAATGAACTTATCGTCTGCCATCAATCAAAGTCAATAATGGCCTCAAAATCAAAGGTGAAAAAAATTAGGTCAAAGGCCATGACCCCTAAAAGGCACATCTACGCCCCCTGAGGGATGTGTGTGTGCAGTATGAAACAAGCCAGCAAACGCTTTGCGAGATATCGTCCGGAAACTGAACTTATCATCCACAATCAATCAAAGTCAATAATCGCCTCAAAATCAAATGTAAAGAATTAGGTCAAAGTTCATAAGCCCCAAAAGGCACATCTACGCCTCCTGAGGGATGTGTGTGTGCAGTATGAAAACAAGCCAGCAAACGCCTTGTGAGATATCGTCCGGAAACTGAACGTATCACCCACAATCAATTAAAGTCAATAATCGCCTCAAAATCAAAGGTAAAAAATTAGGTCAAAGGTCATAACCCCCAAAAGGCACATCTACACCCCCTAAGGGATGTGTGTATGCAATATGAAAGCAATCCGGCTGACAGTTTCAGAGATATCGTCCCCCGCCCCTACTTCATGGGCGGGGGATACAAAATGACAACACATGAATTTCACACCACCGTAACAACCTTACTAATATCTATTTTTCAAGTAAAATAGAAAACACAATGTTTGAAAGATCAGGTGGCGATTATTCATTTCGGTTTTAGTGACACTTTGAGTTCAATGAGTGACAAATTAAAATATCAAGTTTTTTAACAACAACGTACATGTAGGGGAGGTCGGGGTAAGATGAGCCAATTTTCTTCAAGGGGCTGCATCTATGCTATAGTTTTCATTAGAATCACCGAAATATTCATACACGAAATATTCATTGTACTCTATATTTTAGTAAAATTCGTTCATTATAGACCAAACTATAATATAAAATTGGTGGTTGCAAATTATTTTTCAAAATGGCTCAATTTACCTCTAACATGGGGTAAGTTGTTCCACAATCTGGGGTGAGTTGTGCCACTACATCGTAAGTTATTCACAACATTTTTCTGGGAGACTGTTTTATGTAAAGTGCTTAATCTCTTTACCCATTACCAAAAAAATTGCACACATGCACTAGGGCCAATAAAGCATATAACTAGAAGGGTGTTTGAGTAATATGTCTACCCTTTCTGAGCAATCTGGGGTGCTAGTGTACCATCACCATGGAGACGCGTACGTAATCCATCCCGTAAGTAAAGTGTTATATTATTCAAGCTCGCTTCTCTTGCACTACTCATTCCAAAAATAGTAAATAGCGGACTACAGTGCATCATTCAGGGGCGTCCGCAGCTTTCCGATATGGGGGGGGGGGGGGTCAAGAGATGAAATTTAGATAAATATGGGGGTTCCGGGGTTTCCCCTTCGAAAATCCACAGAAATTTTTGAAAATCTGCAGCTCAAGGGTGGGGGGGGGGTCAGGACCCCTCTGACCCCCCCCCCCCCCTGTGCACGCCTCTGTTATTGGTAAGACTAATAAAACTAAAATGCGCTCCAAATCACCATTTTCAAGTAGCCGACTTCGTCTAAGGGTCTGACGGTAGGGGGGGGGGGGGGGGGGGGTGAGGGGGGAGAAGAAGAAAGAGAAAGAAGATGAGAAGGTGGAAGAAAAGGAAGGAGAAGAGGAGAAGTTGACATAGGAGATACAGAGGAGAAATAAAGGGGAGAAATAGGAGAAGGGGAAGGAAATGGAGGATGAATCAATTGAGGAGGCAAAGAAAATCAAGAGAGAGATGAAGAAAAAGGAAGCAAAGACAGAGAGAGAAGAGGGAGGAAATGAAGAAGAGAATATAGAAAAAGTGGAAAAAGAGGAAGACGAGAAAACGGAGCGAGTAAGAGGAGGATACGGAGAATGAAGAAAATACTAGAAATATGCGAAAGAGAATGGTACGAAAAAGGAGAAGAGAGATGGAGGAGAATGAAGTAAGGACGAAGAGATGAAGGAGAAGGAATCAAAGACAGAGAGAGGATGAGGAAACGGGAAAAAATATAGAAAAAGTGAATGAAAAGGAAGGAAGAAAGAGGAAAAAGAGGAGAAGAATGAGGAGAAAGGAACAAGAGAAGAGGAAGAAGAGGAAGAGTTGAAAGCAGAAGAGAAAGAAGAAAAGGAAAATGAAAAGGGGGCGAATGAGAGGAGGATAGGGAGGAATGAACAAACTACTAGAAACATGCCAAAGAGAATGATGAGGAAAAGGAGATGGAGAATGAAGTAAGGATGGATGAGTAAGTAAAAGAAGGAGGATAAACTCAAAAAGAGAAGGAAGGAAGAAGTTAAAGACAGTGAGTGACGAAGAGGATGCGTGAAGAAAGGAGTAGGAAAAGGAGAATGGAGGATGATAAGTAAAAAGAAGGAGAAGTAATAGGAATCAGAAGGAATGAAGAAGAGCGAAGTGGAAGAGAATAAAGAGAAGAAGCAAGATGAGAAGGAAAGGAAAATAATAAAAAAAAGTAGGAGAAAATGGAAGAAGATGAGACGGAAGTGGAGAAAATAGAAGAAGAGGATAAAAAAAAATACTCAATAGGGGAATACTCAATAGGGGAAAAGGACACGAAGCAAGAGGAGAAGGAAGATGCCGATGAGAAAGAGGGTAGAAGAACACGGATAAAGCGAAGTTAGGGGAGGATAAGGGAGGAATGGGAGGAAAATAAATTGGAAGACAAAGAGGGGGAGTCATTTTTCTCCTTATACTGCTCTTTAATACTACCCCTACTATACCGTCAGAGGAGACGTCACATTTCTCCTCCTCAACTTCCTTTTTCTTCCCCTCCTATTCCTCTTTTATCCCCAACACTTCGTATTCCGCCCCCCTCTCCCTTCTCCCTCTTATCCATCCCATCTTCCTCGGCCTTCAGCACCTTCCCACACTATTACTTGGCTCTTCTTTTATTCATCCACTTCATTCTCCATCGTTTTCCTTTTCTCCTCCTTCTTCTCCTCTTCTCACTTTACTCTTCCCTGTATCTCCTTCGTTCTTTTCCTCCTCATCTTCTTCTTGCTCTCCCCTCTCTTCTACATTTGTCTTCTCTTTCTTCTTTTTCTTATTTTTCTCCTTCTCCCCATTCTCTTCCTCCTCCTCTTGTACCTTCTGCTCCTTTTCCCCTAACTCCTAACGTCCCTCAGCTCCAACAGATAAAGTCGACTGCGAGAAACTTAAAACGTTATGTGCTTTAAACCAGTTAACCAAGCCTAGATATGCACATATAAATATATATCTGGGGCAAGTTGATCCACGGTGGGGTAAGTTGAGACGAGACACGTCTTGCCCCAAGTTGTGCGGATCAACTTGCCCCATCATGACCCTGGCATGCCCACAGTGAATGTAAAAAAAAACTATGAATCCAATTTTAAAAAATAGTTTCACCTGCTTAAAGGCCAATTGGTAACCTGTGTGGTGTCAACGTTTTAGTGTTGAATATTGCCACAATCAAATGCTAAAGAGAAGATGTTGTCTGCTTGCTAATTTTTACTTTTAGAGGTGAAAAAACTATTTTTATCTGAATAAAATGTGTCTCCCTGCTGCTCTTCAAAACAACATGGCTGAATAAAATGTAGTGTTGTTGGTAGTCAGTAGGTGGCTGCGAAAAATAGAACTGACCATTTATTAATGGTGTGGGAGGGTTGGATCATTTTACCCCTATGATCAACTTACCCCGACCTCCCCTAATAACGGAAATAATTCTACTTTGTTCACATCGGATAGTAATTTATGATATAAGATACTATACAACGGAAATACAACAGGAAGTGTTCAGAAGAGGGCATACATGATCATAAAAAATAACGTGTCAGTAATTCTTCAGTTTTAGTGACACTTCACGTTCAATAAATATAAAATTAAAAGACAATCATTTTTACATCAAAGGTACACGATAATTACAGAAAAAATGCAATAGTTGCTATTTTTACTGTTGTTTCTGTATTAACAATTCATGTATCAGAGATATAAAACAAAATGTTCAGCAGTCCACAATATAAAAAAGTCTAATATTTTTTCTAGTTTCAGTGGAGCTTTCCGTTCAATAAATATAAAATTAAAATACCATTATTACTATATAAAGGACACATAAATGTCACGAAAAGCTGACACATAATCATAAAAATGTGTGCCGGCTACTGTTTTCGTTTAGAGTGACACTTCGAACCTAAAAAATAAATTAGTTAAAATAAAATAATTTTACCTTAACGTAACACCACATATTCGATTTAATGCACATCATAGAGTCACGCGGTATATTACATCATTTAAGAAAATCTAAACAATTAGTACTTTTACGGAATGAAAAATGCACCAACTGACCTGGAGACCTGTTCTTTACTAACGTAATTAGGTGACATCTTGTCCTTGATAAATTTGACTAGATCTACAATGTAATAGCACACACATGTGGCGAATAGTGATTATTATAATGCACACATCATAGAACATTATAGTGGACAAGCTAATTGAAAACTACGCTTTTTGTGCCGTTTGTGTATAGTCGATATCGCCATAACGCACTAAATGGATTAAGATGGTATTAAATGGATCAGGAAGTCATCGAAATTGTATGTGTCAACATCATATTAATATACATCTCAATGGGCGAGAAACCCTGTCCCCTGTATTTACATGTGCCACCCGTGTATCTGTTTACATCATATCCACACTGAACAAGCTATAGTGACACCATCGACTGGTAGTGTGCTTTCAACATAATTATGATATTAGAGCGCTTCTCTGGTTGGAGGCAGCTTTTCAGGGTCAGATTCGTTCTTCTTGAAAGGGCTTCTACAAGGCGGTAGGCCTATGCTCAGTCCCAAACTTTTCACATATTTTTTTACAAGACATATCCGCATCATTTCACCAAGATCAAGGTATTCCTGTGGACACCTTACTAATGGTATATCTGTTATTTACACGCCATTTGTCAGAATCTGCTGACCGCATGAGGGATTACAAAAACAGCTAACTGTCCTGTATTCATATGCTTCAGCCTTCCCCATGGCATATCATAGTAAGCATTCCTAAAACAAAAGTTCTAATCTGCAATGAGCGTTACACAACAGTATTATGGTGATAACATTATAGAAAAAGCTGAACAATATAAATACCTGGGTGTGGTGTATAGCAACAAGTCCTCTAATAACGTGTTAAAATAAACTTTTTCTCATCTTGCTTCCCAAGCTGGGAAAGGATGTTTCCCGTCCATTTTTCGGTAAATTATCACGCACTATTACGTTCAAGGTATGTGATTGTCAAATATTGCCCATACTAGAATATGGAAGTGATATATGATATACAGGCGATGATGTTAAAGCAGCCCCTTGGGATGACATAAATTTTCGTTTTTAATTCTGCACTGAAGTAGTGTATCCCATTGATACATCCGATTGAATTGAATGTTTTCCCAGTATTGGGCCACATGCTGATGGCATCGGCCCAGCGTTGGGTAGACAATCAGTGCTGCAGGTGTGTCCTCCCGTGTCCTGACTATGAGACACCAATTAGCGGCGACTGCTCTGATCTTACCGTCTGATACGTGGGAATATGTGATGTAAAGTGCTTAATATTGCTGACTTGTTTTGTTTACATGGCAATATACGACCTGGAAATACAATTTTTTCGCTCTTTTTCGGTACTTTAAATCGTTTTTTGACTTTTTCGTTTTTTTAGCTAAGATCAGTAGGCTATACAGCTTCATATAAATTAAATTTTCAAAATTGACAACATTGAAAATGTCTCATCCCAAGGGGTCCCTTTAACGATCTGGGAAAAATCCATCTAAAATTTTACCTGCAATATATGGGGACACGGGACGATTTCCACTGTCTGATCATCCGGTAACGCATAAAAGTTGTAAAATATTGGTGTAGAATTTTAAAACTCAGAGCCATCCAGTCAGAAATGCCTACAGTATGCTTCTTGAGCTAGATGGCATTGGCTTCACGAATTGGTAGTATTGTGGGGAGCCTCCGTGACCGAGAGGTAGCGTGCTCGGCCTCAGACCGCCAGGGCTCGAATTTCGAATCCTGTGTCTGGAGGACAGTGTCATCTCAATCATCTCACCATCCTCAGGAGGTTCTCCTGGCCCAGTTTAGCCTATATGTGCACAAAGGTGGCCTAAAGCCCGATTCATTCATTTTCACGAATTGGTGTTCCCGTATTCGCTCCAGGTGTCCTCCAACGAACCGGGCTTGATCAAACTTGCATGGGAATCGCAGAATATAGGGGATACAAATAAATTCATGATTTTATTTTAAGAATCAATTGTTAGAATATCTACACATCAGTGGAGAAAAGATATTTAGAGTTCGAGTAAGCTGCGCACATATTATGCATTAGTAAACAAATATTTCTGTGTTGAAGCATATATCTTACACATAAGAGGAAACCTCATAACAACAATGGCGAGATGAGCTCACATGATCTAATATAGAAAGAGGACTATACAATAATGCAATCACTCCAATAAACCAGCGAATATGCACAAGGTGTGAATTTATTAAACGAAATTGACGACGAAATGCATCTTCTTCTCCACTGTAGCGCTATGAATAATGAGCGTGAAATATTGTCTAATTATGTAGCCACAATTATCAATATAGGCCTACATCTGACCCATGATAGGCCTATGTTTCTACGAATTAGAGACATCTAGAGACATAACAGTGGTGAAGTCACTACATGTAGCACAAAGTTAAGATGATCTTAACTTTTCTAGTGCAAATAAGAGAAAGTTTTAAGATAATCTTAATTTTAAGATTTTTTGTGGGATGGGCCCCCAGCTGGGTCTACTCTAGTCCCCGCTCCCTACCGGGGACCCTACTATAAATAAACTATTGTATTCTATGCAACTACATGTTTTGAGATCTGCAATAAAAATGTGCCCGGTAGATGACAGCAACTGTTAAGTTTAGCACGAGTAAAGACGAGACAAGGACGTGAACTGTGCTGTCACCTACCGAGAGATGTTATGTTAAATAACTTGTTAGAGTTTGTTCTTTCCTTCTGATATTGCGATATCAGGAACTCGTACGCTGACAACCGACGAAAGTCATAATTTGTTAAGACGGTTCAACCAGAACACCGATCTTACACGATGTGTGTCTTATAGGCATATTGGCTCTCATCTCTTGCTTCCTATGCCTAATCCAAGTCGTTAGGTCACAACAATGGATATTTGTGCAGGGAATAATTAAACAAATCTGTATCAGATGTTATAATTAATGGTGTTTTTACCAGCAATTTAGAAAACATGTAGGGCATGGAAGATTAAAGGTAAGCCTACACACATTGCTAACAACAATTTTCAAGATGTAACCGATACAACAAGTGTCACCTGTCACCAATAGGGACGGCTCTCTAGTCCTACGGGCCATTGGTCCTACGGGTCATTGGTCCTACGGGCCATTGATCCTACTGCTTGTGACATAGCCCTAATTTTATCTGGTAAATCAGCTTTTGAAATAGCTCTAATTCCACCTGGCTATCTTGTTATAGGTGTCTATATATAATATATTTAGTGGATTTGGAAAAATGTCAATTACATATTATGAATTATTTTGTAAAGACAAAAATAATCCAGGATCAAGCAAACACCAACATTGAGAAAAATGAACATATCAGATATTGTTCAATATAATATATATTTACAGGACATATATGTGATGCGGGAAAGGTAGAAATAAGTTGTGTAATTAAATAAACTAAAATGTTTTACTTAGTGAGAACAGATAATTATATAATATATAGGGCCTAGCTACAACGTGACTAATATAAACTAGGTTGTTGTGAACGACGTAATGTTGTGTCTGTTTTATTACTAGTCATGCGTATAATTTAATTTGCTGTGTGTAACACGAACAACAACAATTTATTATTGACATTGTAAAAAACTGAATGGTTTACCCAATAAGTAATTTTAATATTCTGTAACCATTTTTAAAGTTATTTATGTTAGCAGAGTTAGGTGCCATCTAGTGTTGTGATTAAACCAACACTGATAAATGGTTGTCTCTCTAGATAGCCTGCTGCT
Organism: Flabesymbios commensalis; assembly: GCA_964017125.1. Classification (NCBI taxonomy): domain Eukaryota; kingdom Metazoa; phylum Annelida; class Polychaeta; order Terebellida; family Flabelligeridae; genus Flabesymbios; species Flabesymbios commensalis. Next base: position 33,410,271 of record OZ024904.1, on the reverse strand, counting down.
TACAATCTGCTCGCTCCTCTGGAGGCATGTGGCCATCATCACGCCCCCTTCGCATTTGCTGTATTGTTGAGTTTCGACGCTGGGCTAGCATTAAGCCAACATTGGTTCAACGTTTCGATTTATGACATTTTGCTTCCAGCTTTTCGATATGCATAACACTAATTAGCCAGCACAATATGCTGAGCCAGCGTTGTTCATGATGTTGGACAGGCGTCGCAGACGGCGGATCGGCATTAAGGTCAACCCCTTATGATTGCTGGGTGGGCCCCATTCTAATTTATCACAACAAGAATATCACTGCAAGCCAACTCCTCAAGACAAACTATTTTTTACAGAATATAATGTGATAGCCACTGAGGGAAAACTTGGGTGTCTTAATCAGGTTCGATACCATGTCAATAAATACTATCGCATTAAAAACTTTACCGAGTGTAAATCTTTATACGGCAAACTGACTTCCAGCGTATATATATTTTCACCCAGGTGTAAATATTAACCTGCTCTTTATGGTTAAATTTTACTTTTATTTTTCATATTATCAGCTTATTTATCATATTTAGCCTTGCCCGAATGTTCAGTAAGTTTAATCAGATCACAAGGAATGCTACAATAATTGTAAAATATTTAGAAACTATGTTTAAAAGGCTGTAGATCGCTACGAACTATTTTGTGTCTGTAGACCCCCTGTGTACTGATGACGATATGTTAAAATATATTGTACAAAGTGTAGGTATACAATGTGACCAGGCTGTAGCACATACGCGTCCGGTCAATCTCCATTAGTAAGAGGTGGATTGTATGTGTAGTTTTTTTTCTAGATGGCTTTGAATACAAATATTTGCCATCTTGAAAACGTGCACAGTTGAATGGTAATTCTGAGGTATGCTACACTTCAAAAGTATTACTAAGAACACAATTTAATGCTTATAAAAATAACATTTATTTTTAAGACAATAACATTTCATAACATATCTGAAATGTAGGATATTGTGCAAGATCATTATCATAGCTAGACGTTGAGTCTAGCAAAGTCAATATTGTTCCTCTGATGCAATATAGATACGCAGTATGATATATTGTGAATGTACTGCTTCGTTTCTTGATATGTCCATAATCCCGTTTCGTTATTGTGTAGGGCCTACGTGCATGTACTAAAATGTTGTATGTGCTATAAACTGGCCACATTGTATACCTACATAAGCAGGTAAATATATACATCCGGTGAAAATATTTATAGGTTTGCGTATGAAGATCTTCATCCCGTAAAGATATAAATGCGATAGTATTTATTGACATGGTATCGAACCTGTTAATAGCGATTATACGTCGCTGTATTGTAGGTTACAGTCCGCTTTTCCGAAGGTCCATTTTTCCGAAGGGTTATTGTTCCGAAGGTTTATTGTTCCGAAAAAAAGGTTTATTGTGCCGAAGGTTTATTGGTCCGAAGGGTCATTTATCCGAAATAGAGGTTCATTGCTCCGAGGGTTCATTGTTCCGAAGGTTCATTGTTCCGAAATAGAGGTTCATTGCTCCGAAGGGTCATTCATCCGAATTAGGGGTTCATTGCTCCGAAGGCTTATTATTCCGAAGGTTCAGTATTCCGAAATCTCACATCTCTCAGACAGGAAAATGTTAATTTGCTATGACAAATATGAAATGATTAGGATTTTCGGCCGGGCCACTGTTGTGCACATACAGGCTAAACTGGGCCAGGAGATGGTTCACGAGATGAATCAGATGACACTGTTCTCCAGACACAGGATTGGCACCCTGGCAGTCTTGAGGTCGAGCACGCTACCTCTCGGTCACGGAGGTTTCCCCCAATATTTAGTTTTACGAATGGATGGAGAAAAAAATGTTGCTATGACAATAAAAATATTATGATAGCCGTTGAGCCTCCTGCATTGAGAAACCTCTATGGAGGGGGGGGGGGTCAATATAACTGTAGATATTATGATTATCCCCTTTAAACTTAGTTAGTCAACAAGTGAATATTCGTGTCCATGACAATATTCAAACTCATCCTGTGTGATGGTAGTGATATATGGCAGGTTCCATGATAAGGCATGTGTACCACCAACCTACCGAGTGGACTTAAAAATAGAATAGTCTAAATGATTATTTTGACGTTGCAATATGTTTATAGAATGAGCAAACAACATGTTTTTGATAAATTCGATATAATTCGTGAATTTTATAATGGTAAAAATACATTTACTCGTGCAGTTTTGCAATGGGAAATAGAGAGAAAGTTTGTTGTTTTAATAACAGTCACTCACAAATAATTCACGTGTCACCGATACATGCAATTCACATACAAATTATCATATTATTACCTTTATTTTTCTTAATATGTTTTTGTTTAATGTTTATTTAGCAAAAAAACAAAATGCAAACGTGGCGTTTCAAGCTGTCTTCACATAATAGGGTCTAATAATAATATGATATATTTACATGGCGCACATATCCAGCTCATCATATGTCTACAGGCTACATGGCGACTTACATCATAGTATCTCTGGTGATTGGACCTGTTAGACCTAATTAATGTACCATTTCTACTCCCCGGGGAGCATACATCACTGCAAACGGTTTGCGGTAGTGATTTTATAATCGTATATAATTTCCATCTCTATCCCGCCAGGTAAGCCTACTCATTTACACCTGAGTGAAATGAAGCACGTGGGGGGCACAACATTGACATATAAATGTCCCAGCGTGGAGAGAGGAGAAATATGATATTTCTCTGAAAATTTTGCACCAAGCGAGCCTCTAACTCACAAGGCAGGCATGCAGCGGCTAAATGTAAAGTTCTACGCTTTATCCATTGCATCACGTCCCACACTTCCCTAAAACAGTTTGTTCTGGGTATGGCTATTGATCAATTTTGTTACTTTTCGTTTGAACGGTTATTTTCATAAATACAAAAAAATGATAAACTGTTTGCTTATATAAAGAGATTGGCCTTTCTGCAATTAACATGCATAGCTGCATAGCTGCATGCATGCATGCATAGCTGGAATGTCTGCTGGTGTGCCCCTGAAATAAATACAAACTACTTTAATTTAATCATGTTTATGAAGTAGAATATCACCAATATGCCTAAATCTTTTTTGTAACCCTAACAGTGAAAAAATCTAAATAGCATAACGTTCACAGTCAAAAACATCCACAAAACATAACGTTCACAGTGAAATATCCAATTACCATAACGTTCACAGTGTTAACCATCCAAATAACATAATGGAAGCTGTTCCGTGGCAGGTGTTTTCCTAATTTATCATGGACGATAAGGGGCGGACGAACCATTCCCCCCATTCCCCCTGTATGGGGTATGGTTTATCTTCATAAGCAAACTTTTTTTCTTTCAAACAAAAACATAACCTTTTTTCCTTCTAGGTCAAAAACACCCCCCCCCCCCCCCCGGTATTAAATTGCTCGCCCCTAATATAAACTGTCGGCTGAGCTGCCATTTTCACTGCTTATCCGTGGGACAGTATAAGCTTCATTTGGGCATCTGAGCAGAAGAGATGCTAGCCCAACTTATTTCCCTGTCAAAAGCCTTTAAATATGGTACACAATACATTTTGAAATGTAGGCTCTCTCTCACAATATCATGCCTGGCGATGTCATCCGTATGTTTACTGATCAGCTAATATACTGTTACAATATTGTTTGTTTTTCTTCGACACATGCGTCGAAGAGGGTACCAAGTTTGCCTGCATATCTGTTTAATGTTTTCTTTGCAAATTGCTTATGTTTTAATTTTGCATGGCGATAATAGGACCTATGCTTATTTCTAAACCTGTCATTTTAACGATTAAAGCTGGTTTGTCTACACACAACTTGTATTTTAATGTGGGCCTATTTATTGATTTTAGTTATTATCATCAACTAGGCTCGTTTGACATGTAATGGTACTGTCTCGTCGCTCCGACGATCATTTATCCGACGAGCATTGCTTAGCCCTGAATACAAGGCTCTTCCGCCCGAGCTACATACTCGGGCGGAATAGCCTTGTATTCAGGGCTAAGCATTGCTACGACGTGTATTTACTCATGTCATTTGACTTATAGTGCGACTACTGTCGTGGTGAGCGGCACGAGTTACCAGCCCCTTTAATGGATCGTTCATGTTGCTACACATGATTGTCCTTTTTTACAAATAAAATCTACTATCTAATTTATTGTCTCCCAGTGAATGACGGCGGCAACATGTTATTTTTTTAATTTGTCAAACTCCCTCGGGTTCTCACCACACAAATTCTCATCTCATCTCACATCGCACATCTCATTATAAAATTTGTCTGTTAAGAGTGCCTGTATATTTTTATTCATTGCGTCTAATTAAAGCAGTCTCGGAGGTAAATATTACAGATATATCATCTAAATACCAATTTCTTCATTTGTTGGAAGATTTTTCGTTCCAGAAACAACGTATCACAAAAATATAAATCTTGGGGAGTGATCACAAGTGCATCAACAAAGCGAGAAAAATGCATGTTTTTAATGAAGACGTGGTGTTATATATTAACAAAAATACCGACTTCTGAATGTACGAGAAAATGCACACATTTTGGTCATAGGAAGAACTAATGAGCGCTATCAAGAATATAATTATAATACAGTAAATTCTTGGCGCTATAGATCTACATCATGATAATTGCCACTGCTCCCACTATAAAATTGTATCTTGGATCCGCCCTCGACCTTCATGCAGATCTAAAAACATTAAAGAATTTAGCAGATTTGAAACCACAAAAAAACTATTATTTTCCAAGTAAATTCATTCTTTTTCGAATTATTGAACCTTGTTTTCGGAACAATGAACCTTAATTTCGGAGTAACGAACCTTCGGAACAATGAGCCTTCGGAACATCGAACCTTCGGAACAGCGGACCTTCGGAACAATGGACCTTCGGAAAAGCGAGCGGTCCCCGTATCGTATGGGGCTGTCACACTACATCGTATGGGGCAGCTGCGTATGCCGACGTGTAAAAAAATAGCCTTACACGTCAGCATAGGTCTACGTTGGCGTACGTTTTACCTTACCCGTAATTTGTGTGTAACGTTTCCAACGTATGACATAGCGTTTGTATAGCGTCAGTGTTGTGTATCAGTAACGTATACTAGCTATTGTATGATATTCCATTCTGTGTGTATAGTAGAAGTTGTGATTGATCATCATTTTGAAAACAATAGATTTAATCTGGTGTTTGCTAAAACAGTTCCTTGAGACAATGTCGGATCAACCTTCCTTTGCTATTTTAATACATTCATTGGCTTAATTCCCCCGTGAGATAAAGTTCATCAAGTGATGAACGTTGACCATATGAACATTCAAGAACATTCCTCAATGGTTTATCAAGCCAGTTCATGAACTGTGTTCATGAACTGTTCATCAATAACAGTTCATGACAAATCATGAATATTAATGAACACTTGATGAACTAACATGTTCATGATTTTGGAATGATTTCATGATTTTCATATGGAGAGTTTCACGAACAGTCATGAATTTTTATGAACTTGCCGTGATCAATTCAGTTCATAGCTTGTTCATGAAAGTTCATGAGAGAATTTATTGAATTTTGACGAATTATTATGAGCTTGATAAATCTTAATTCAGTTCATAGCTATTTCATGAAAATTCATGAAGACAGTCTCATGAACTGTGATAAATTTTTATGAGCATGAAATCTCAATTTAGTTCATGGTTTGTTCATGAAAGGTCATGAACTGTGGTGAATGACAGCCTAATTATCCTGGCGAGTACGGTGTCAACTACGCAATAGCTAACTAACTTTGATTAATTAGCAACAAAATGAAGCTTAATTAGCTTGCTGTGTTTAGGTAAGAAGTAACCTCAGAAAAACATAATTCCCAATCAAAATACGTATTTCACAGGTCAAAAGACTTAAAAGTTATTGGATTTTCATGAACAATTCATGAACATCAACAAACCTAGTTTGTAAACATCGTGAACTTAGTTTAAGTGTTGCTGGTTAATTATCTGGTTTATTATTGAACCACCTGAGTTCCTGGTCCTTAATGAATAACCTCAATTTCGTGAACGTCTCATGTGTTGTTCAGAAACATTCGAGAATAGTTCATGAACACATTTAATGAACGTTCATGATTGTTCATGGACTATCTGGTTCAGGAATTATTTTAGTTTGTGACCGTTCATGAACTAGGTGGACAGTTCATGAATTTCATGAATGTCTCATTTGTTGTCCAGGAATAATCATGAATAGTTTATGAACACATTTAATGAACGTTCATGAATGTTTATTAACTATCTGGTTGATGAATTATCTGAGTTTATGGTCGTTTATGACCTAGCCCTGGTTCATGAATTATTGAGTTTATGACCGTTTATGAACAAACCATGTTCATGAACAAAGTGAGAATTCATGAACAGAATAGGTTCATGATCTCATGAACTTTCATGAAAGTCTCATTTGTCGTTCAAGAATATTGATGAACCGTTTATGAACACGCTGATAAACGTTTATGAACGTTCATAGTTTTTTTGTTCACGAACATTCATGAACTATTCACGAATGTTTATGAATAGTGCATGATCATCTCACCGGGGATGGGATATTTAATTATGTTTAGTAGAATAAACACAATGGTTTATTGTCTTTTCGCAAGGAACATATAATCTGATTCTTATTTATGTGGTATTAGCGATGACACAAAATATATGACGTAGACCCTATAGAAAATTAATCCTAACGCTTTTACATGATTGTCCAGTAAATATGTCAGGAATTGTTTAATTTGCAAATAATTTTTTATACTGAGTGTTTCTACAATTTGACCTTGAGTGTTAGCTTGAAATAACTATAAAATAACCTTGATTATGAAGCACATTCAAGACTCCAGTCAGATTTTAGGTTTCAAAAATTTGCGCTTAGGGTTAATAAATATAATGAATAATTGACTAGATCATTAGGCTATACATTCTGGCTTCTGGTGGTTGTTTTTCAAGGGTGGGGATAGGTGAAAGAATGTTATGCTTGTCATTGTTTGCGACGTCGGCTCAACATCAACCAAACAGTAGGCCCATATGAGTGGCTATTTTCGTCGTCGACGTTTTTTCGTCAAAAAGGTCAAAGGTTATTCAACAAAAAATTGACGGTGACTTTTTCCGTCTCGTTTCGTCGACGACGGAAGAAAATAAAACAGCCAATCGAGTAGGATATAGCAAAACGTAAAAAACGTCGACGACGAAAACAGCCACTCGAATTGGCCTATTGATTCAACTGACCAGACAAATTATTCCCATCTTCCCACACAAGGCTCGCTTCTCTCGAGGTCATAGACCGAGGCCTTGCTGAATCAGTGTCAAAACCATCTATTGGAGTGGGGACTTTCAAGAAAGATTTTTTCTGTTTGACCCAAGTTTGACCTCTGGCATAAGTGCTGCTTTAATGCAGGGCCACTGTATACGACACCGGCCCTACATTAAGCAGCACATGTCTGGTGACCCAGAAGCCCACAGGAAGTATCACAGACGGCTCCCACCACATCTCACCAGACACGAGACGTTCCATGCGGCAGGGTTGGATTAATGTTGAGCCAATGTCGCAGACAGTGGGCCAACATTAGGTTGGCATTTGGTTGAAAAAATATTGAATATTCAATATCTATATCATCCTCCCTACCCCAATAGGTTGATGATAACACTGATTCAGCAAGGCTCGGTCTGCGACCTCGAGAGCAGCGAGTCTGGCTGTCAGGAAGATGATTATTCCCTGCCGTAGGACCAATGGCCCGTAGGACCAATGGCTCGTAGCATCATAGGCCTATGCATCATAACGTTGCTATATTTAACGTTATCATGGTTATATAATTATAATATCAAAGTCGCATTCATGATCAATTCGCTGAGTTTAAAATAATATAAATAAATAACATTAGACTACCTTATCATGCTTCAATATAATTTATATATAACATTTAGGCTACAACTTACTGTTAAAGTAATAAATAAAATGATTTCATTGATATCAATTAAAAGGCATAATAAGCCTATTTAACAATGCTTTACATTATCAAAGCTGTGGACAGACCTCTGGACGCGCCGGAACATTTCATTTCAGCTGTTTTTCATTTTAAAAATAAATACCACAGACATTGGTCCGTGGTAAATGTATACAGTTTTAATACTAGGCCTATATAGGCCTAAGCCTACATCATATATGTCTTGCTTAGGGGAGGCTTGGGAGAGTTGGGTCACAGGGAGAGTTGGGCCACCACCGATATCACAGTAACGTGAAGCATTATGACCAGGTGCTGCCATCTAACGAATCAACGATACATTACCTATTGTTTGATGTGTCCAGCTGATCGAACCCATGTTCAGTGACGATTTTGTGTCAAGAAATCGATTATATTGAAAAAATTGTAAAAAATTGACTCGAAGGTAAGCAATTTGTTAGCATATCAATAGTACATAGTAGAATGCTCTTTTGTGGTGTGTAATATACCTATGGTAGGCCTACGCCTCTGTCATCAAAGCATTTAAGGAATGAATATTATATCGTCAAATGCCATTCTTTTATTTTGGAGAGTTGGGTCATGGTCATGGAACATGGGTCATGGCCCAACTCTCCCACATAGGAAGAGTTGGGCCACTATGTGGGAGAGTTGGGCCATGCCACGATAATTTGTTTTATCCATGACTATAGTGATTAAGGTGTTCATAAATAAATTGTTCCTATTTTTTTCTTGTGTTGTGTATATTTTGACGTAATCTGTACCGACATTCTATATGTGACCCAACTCTCCCAGGCATGGCCCAAGTCTCCCCGAACATGGCCCAAGTCTCCCCACTCCTTGCGAGAGTTGGGTCAGGAGAAAATCTTTTTTTATTCGAATTTGTTTCCTATGCAACACAATGCATGTAAAAAAAATAAAGTTCACATTGTTTGGCATGCTCTGCACTTCACATATTATACAGGAAACAGTATAATATGACAAATGGGAAAAGCATATACGATGTCAAAATATAAAAAGTGACCCAACTCTCCAAAGCCTCCCCTACCTGAGCTTTAGTCTAAGATATATCACCAGAATGACTATCTATAAGCCTAAAATATACATGTAAGTAGGCCTACTATAAGCCTGAACCAACGGTGAACCTCGAGCACTATAAAATTTACAGAGTATAATATACGATAACTTACCTAGTCATTTTACTACTGTCTAGCCTACAATACATTATTTAGAGCCTACCCTGTGTCTGATGGTGATGCAGTGATGTATTTATAAATAGTGGTCTAGAGTCTAGACGTACTGTAATCATGGTTTTATTTCAGGGCTGGTTTTTAAATAGGCCCCTGACCCAGGCAGGGGTAGGCCTGCTTCTGTGACGTCACAATTCCAAAGGCCGGACCCTAGCTGGGCCAGACCAGACCAGTAGCTCATGTTTTTCGTTGATTTAATAATATAATTATCCCTCAATAATAATAACAGATTTTCATGAAATTTAGTAAAAATCATATTTTTACAGAATCAGAATATCCCTGAAATTTCGTACAATATAATTATTATAATAATGTGCAGTAGGCCATCTGACATGTAGACCTCCAGACCTAGACCAGTCACCTAGTAAATTGAAATTATGACGTCCCTCAAATAACCCATTAGGCCTATTCATTACACTAATTCTGGAATTTCATCACATGTCAAAAGGTCTAGCTTTTGAAATATGCAATATAATTTTGCGAATTTTTTACCGATATTAGGACATGAGTTGGAAATGTTGTTTAGACCACACAATTTCAAAGAAAAAATCCAAGGAAAAAAATATGGGCTAAAGCTTTACGTGAAGAAAATGTGTCCTTTTGATCTAGACTTATAGGCCTTGAAGCCTATGGTAGGCTATGTAGGCCTAATACATTAATACCATGACTTATCTATAGACTAGTAGGGCTATAGCAAAACTATAAGGTTATGTTTGCTAATAGTAATAGGATAAGCTAATTATAAGCATAAAATTAAGCATAGGGGCCCAGACTATATATTATAAAATGTTAGGCTAACTATACCCTTTTTAGTCGAATTTACATTAACCGTGGTGAATGATTTTCGCCGATTTCTCAGTCAATTCTCAACCAATTTGCATGAAATTTTACACACACTATTTTCCATTCCTGAATGTCGTAACTACCCTGACAGTTTCGCGAAGTTTTGGTAAATATTTTAGAAGTTAGACAATTTGACATGTAGCAAATAAATAAAAATGTCGCCCTCTATAAACCCATTAGCACATGAATGGAAAATGGTGTGTGTAAAATTTCATGAAAATTGTTTGAGAATTGACTGAGAAATCCGCGAATTCCATTAGGCCTAATCCTCGTTGATGAATTTAATGTGAATCTGACTAGACCCTATAAAATTTAATTATTTTTTAGTAATTGAAATTATATATGTAGGGCCTAGGCCCCTATTATTCTTTTTTTATATCTTTCCTTGAAAGAAAAAAATAGTCAGACAGCTATTTCAAGCACAACTAGACATCTTTACTCCTTGCATTCACGCAACATGGACAGGTAGGCCTAACCCATGTGTTTTACTCAAATGTAGGCCTACGCAGAAAGAAAAGGTTTGTTGGCGGAACTGATGACAATTATGATAATGTTGACCAGAATAAACCAGCAAATATGCCGAAATGGCACGATAGGCCTTTGAACGTAGGACCTACAGAATAAGGCTTGGACGCCACACGACAAATTGTGATGTTACCGTTCTTCAACAATAGGCCTACCTAAAAATAAGTTTCTCTGAAGAGCTATTTACACATAAATGTAGGCCTATTAAACATATATAAAAAAAAAAAAAAAAAATACATCTATAGTCTCGACTACATAGAAAACAAATATTTCTTATAGTATCATAGTAAGTTTCTTAGCAGATAACATCGCAATTTCTCAATGGACTTCAACAATTTCAAAATTTTAACTCGGACATTAGAGGCGTGAATATTATTGTGATAGACTTTGGATGGTGTGAAAAAACGTAGGGATTATTTTGTAGGTCTGTTTTTTTTAATCAATCAACAACTTATTGTCTGATTATATTAGGCCTACGGATTAGCTTACCATGACCTATGAGATTGCATGCCGGTCACCAGATCCACTTCAGACAATAAACTGTTTTTGCCCAAAGCTTCCCAGCAAACAAAAAACATTTGAATAACACTTTTACAACGTTGGCCCAACGTCTTCGCCGCTGGCCCAACATTGTACAAGTGTTATATCTATTTTATCTTTGCTGGGAAGCTAACTGTAGGCCTACATTTTTAATTGAGCACATCGTACCTTTACATGCTTTAGTCGGGAATCAACTTCCAAGCTCAATCCGGAAAAAAACCTACCATTTTTTGTGTTTATTTTATTAATTTCAGTTTTCAACAAAAATCTTTCATAACGTAACAGTTGAATGTCACCATAGGATAAGAAAATAATATCGGAGGAAATGATAGGCCTACACTGAACAAATAACGTTAGGCCTAAACCATTTTATTTTACCATTCTTTGTGTTTTTTTGATTATTTTTTCGTTGTTAGCAGTTTAATGTCACCTTAGGGTAAGAAAATGCAAGGATGTCTTAATATGATGTGTTAATTTGATAATATCAGAATAAATGACACAGTGAACACATGTTGTAAGGAGAAAGGTTGTTGTTCGACGTTATGGCATAAATCTAACATATTTAATATTAATATAAAATAATTAGGATTTCGGTAAATAAGCTGATATGCCTCTTGCAAATCAGTAAACATGATAAAGTGATAATCTTTCCAACAGATGACAGCTTCCATCTACATCCACTACGGGCATCATACCAGTCAATCGGCTGAGAAAATGGCCTTAACCTTGAACTAATTGCAACAGAATTTATTTTAACTGTTTTGAACTTAGAAAATGCCAATAATCATAATTGTCATATTAAAAATCTTAAGAAATCGGGAGTGCGGAAAAGTGCAAAATCCAAGACGGCGTCCAAGATGGCGTCTGGCCGATACAAGTTCCAAGGTCAAATATGATTTTTTAACAAATAAAGGTAGGAACAAGTGTAATACCTCAATTTGATGTGATTTTAACTGGCCAATCTATTTATCGTACTATTTTTATGATTCAAGGTCATTTTCAAGGTCAAAAGGTCAATTCAAAAGTCAAAAATAAAAAAAAATGTTTTTTTAGCAAATATAAATAGCAACAAGTTGAATACTTTTTTAGGTGTGATGTTGACTGGATAATCAATTTCTGAAAAAAAATTGATGATTAAAGGTCATCTTCAAGGTCGAAACATCAATGTTGGGGTCAAGGGACTGAAAATGTGATTTTTATTAAGTAAACCTAAAACAAGTAGGATACCTCGTTTTTGTATTAAAAGGTGTATCGGCCTGATCACTTAACCTACTAACTGAGGGTGAGTTCGGGAGTTCATATGTTTTTTATACACAAAATCGTAGTATTCCGTTATTCCCATCTTCTTGAGGTCATCCGGAAGTCATTTTCAAAATGGCCGATTGTAATGAGCAATAACTAAATGACCGGCATTAAATTGCAATTAGCTGTATCTAAGGACCCGCCTATCCGATTTTCTAAATGTTTTTCTGTCTAAACATTGGCAGATCACGAATCGCTTTCACTTATTTTGAAATGACAAAACTGACAGGGTCATGTTACAAGGGTCAAGGTCATGGTCATTTAATACCCCAAATTAGCTAAAATATCACTCAGATGCATATTTTTGTTTAATTATTCAAAAAAATATAATACGAAATGATTTATAATATCGCTAAATTAGTTGCTAATTAATTTTGTTATTGTTTACAGCTATTAAAATGTCCAGGTCATGTTGCACAGGTCAAGGTCAAGGCCATTTAATAATAAAAAATAGCTAAAATATTGGTCAAGTAAATACTTTGTGTTCAAATATTTAAACAAAAGACAAGATGATAACGAGTCCAACAGCTGTCAATTGGCTGTTGATTGTTTGATTGTTTTATTGTTAATATTCACGGGTGTATCAAGGTCATGTGACACAGGTCGTGGTCATTGCCATGTATGATTACAAATTATACCAAATATCGGTTTCCTGCATATTTTTCTGGTTGTTTAAATATAAAATATGCTGATAATGACCCTAATAGTTGTAAATCAGTTATTGATTGATTTATTTCTTATGAATAGTCATACTATTCCAAGTTCGTATTGTAGCCTAGGCCTACAGGTCAATGTTCGATATGATTTATTATATTCGGGTTTTCATTTTTTTATTACCACATTAAGTACCACATTTTAAATAAGTTAAAGATAAAATGTGACATCAACCAGCAAGATTTGAAAAGAGTTGACCTGCATTTTGTCAAATCTAAATAATTTTCACTCACTTGAAGTTGTGGATCGCGTCAGCGAGACACAACTTCAAATGGGTGAAAATTCAACTTGAATAATTTGGCGGCTAAAGGGTTAACTGGTTAACAAGAACGATATCAATTGCAAGCACTAAAACAGTGATAAGTGCAACTAGAACAATATAAGGACTAGATTATGAGCAGTTACATTGTAAGGCAAAAACGCTAAAGATGTGGGAATGAACAATATAGTCACGGTACATGTAGCCTTGTGTTTTACCATACACGATAGCAATATAACAGTAAACCATCATACATGTCCCTATTGAAATTACTCAATGCATTGCTAAAAACTACAATTTAGATAGCAATACTGCATAAACCACTAAACCATGACTACACAACTAGAAGGGACGTTAAAGGGCGCTATAGAGGCGATAAAGGGCGATGAAAATGTGTTAAAGGGTGACAGGAACAGGAATTAAATTAGGTCAAAGAGGCGCTAAAAGGCAACAAAGATGCAATAAAACGCGATGGTTCGAAGTTAAGGGGCGGCGAAAATGCGTGGAGGTAATGAATGGGCGGTGAAGGGCTACGATAAAGTTTTAAAGTGCACCGTAGAGGCGTTAGATGGTGACGAGAAGGCAATAAAATGCATTGTGATGGGTTAATTGGTGAATAAAAGGCGTCAAAGGCGACAGAGTGGCGTTTAATGGCAATGGGGAGGCATTAAAGAACGATAAATATTCGTTAAAGGGCAATAAAGATATATTCAAGGGCAACAGAAAGGCCTTCAATTGCAACAAAAAAGGCCTTAATGCGCCATGGAGACGCATAAAGGGCCACGAGAAAACGTTAAAATGCGACAAGAGCGTTAATAGGTGACAATTACATAGCAAAGGGCGATGTGGAGGCATTAGAGGGCTACCATAAGGCGTTAAAAGTCGATCGGGAGGTATTGAAGGGTGATGAAGTTGCCTTAAATGGTGATGGGAAGCCGTTAGTGGCCGGAGGAGAGGCGTTAAAATGCGCCAGTAAAGCATTCACGATCAATGAAGAGGAGTTAAATGGCGTTAAAAGGCCTAGGAGATGTGTTAAAGGGTGACGGGAAAGCAAATAGGTTCTAGAAAGTGACGTAGAGGTGTTAAAGGGTACTGGAGAGGTAATGAGGGCGATGCAGATGCATAAAGGGCGACGCAGTGCTTTAAAAAGTGACAGTTTTGCAAAATATAGTGATGTGGGTGAGCAAATGGGCGACCAGGAAGCGTCAAAGGGCATATATTTTGGTCACTTGGTCCTCAAATTGACCTTTGAACCTTGCGGGTGACTGTAAATCACTAAAATAATGGAAGAAATTGATTTTTCTGGTAAAAAATCACACAGAAAAGAGGTATTAAACTTGTTCGCAGTGTTATCTGTTACAAATCATGTGTTTCGCTTACTTGACCTTGAAATTGAGGTTTTCACCATGAAAATGACCTCTAATCATCAAAACAATAACAGATATGGACTATTTAGTCAAAATCACTTCAAACATATATATTACACTTCTTGCTATTTGTGTTTGTTGAAAATCATATTTTTAATACCTTTGACCTTGGAATTGACTTTTTGACCTTGTATATGACCTTGAAGATGACCTTTAATCACCAAAATAATAATATAAATGGATTTTCTAATAAAAAATCGTTGTGTTATCTGTTACAAATCATATTTTTCGCTTACTTGACCTTGAAGATGACCTTTAATCATCAAAATATTACGAGAAATGGATTATTAAATCTAAATCACATAAAACATAAATATTACACTTCTTGCTATTTGTGTTTGTTAAAATCATTTATTTTTTATACCTTTGACCTTGGAATTGACCTTTTGACCATGAAGATAACCTTGAAGATGACGTTCAATAACCAAAATAATATTATAAATGGATTTTCCAGTCAAAATTCCATGAAATGAGGTATTACACATGTTCCTAGCATTATTTGCTAGAAATCATATTTTCGTTTATTTAACCTTCGATTTCACCTTTGACCTTGAGGATGATCTTGAATCATAAAAATAATATAAGAAATGGATTCTCCATTCAAAATTACATGAAAAAGAGGTATTACACTTGTTCCTACCCTTATTTTCTGAAAAATCATATTTGACCTTGGAACTGACCTTTGACCTTGAATTTTGCCTTGTTCCGCATCGAATATTTCTTAGGATTTTTAGTATGTTAATCTGGATGTATTTGTGAAGCCAAAACACCTAAAATTATTCCTGTTGCAATTTGTTCAAGGTCAAACGAGTTTTTGACTGGACTATCAGTGGTATGGAGACATGCCGACAAAGCAATTAGGGCCTACTCAACAGCTGAGAGGATTCTGGAAAATTAGAATTGTCGGCCACAGATTGACGATACCATCTTAATAATAGGTCTTTGCATAATGTTGAAACTGCTCAGTACGAGATCTGTATTATAGCTATAGTATAGTTATGGTACAGTAGGACATAATGTTTGCTTACAACGAGGGTTTATTTAAAAAAAATATTGTCGAACATTTAGTTAGCATTGGAACGAGAGTATTTTTTTTTTCTTTGATAATATGATATGACTCTGGTATCTCAAGGGTTAAATATTCATATTTGTGTGTAGTATATTATATGTAAAATAAAAAGATCAGCACGTATATGGTATGTTTTGGAACTCCTATATTTATTGTATATTTAATCATATGTATAGTTTTGTCAGTAAGGATCTCTGAAAAGCAACATGGTTTTTTCTCGGGTAGGTCATGTAATACCCAGCTGCTAGAAGTGTACCATAATATAGGAGAATTTTTAGATAAAGGTTTTCAAACTGATGTAATTTATTTAGGTTTTAGTAAGGCCTTTGACAGTGTACCACACTCATTACTTATCCATAAGTTGAAAAAAATGGATTTAATGGTGACTTACTGAATTTGTTAAAATCCTACTTAACAGGTAGAAAACAGCAAGTAGTCATAGAGGTGCGAAATCTAGCTGGTTGTCTGTGACATCAAGAGTACCACAGGGCTTAATTTTAGGCCCACTTTTATTTTCACTATCATTAATGATATGCCAGATGTTGCTTCTAATAATAATAATAATAATGTTTGTTATCTGAAACACACATATTACATACATAATAGTATATAACAGAAAGTGAGTAGTGAAGCCGCATGGCTTATATTTCCTCTGATTATGTATACATTTTGTTTGTGTGTGCAAGTGCAGTAATATCTTCAGTGAGATACAATGTATATCACTAATAGCCTACTACCGTAAATTAAACTAGACATGAATTGTGACTTTTCAAGTAACAATAATATTTGGGCTAGGTTTTATGAGTTTTTGTGGTGGCCATTTTGAATTTAGTTGGGTTATTTTTATTATGACAGATTGATTGGAATTTCACGTTTGAGTGTTTTGGCAGCCATTCTGAACTGTAATTTTAGACTTCGGACTTCAGGCTGCAAATTTCAGAAGGCACCACTGAGCTTTTGCAGTTTTAAATAGATATATCTTTGTTTGTCAAATGGAATCGCATTCAGGTTGCACAGTAGACACATTGACTTGTCTCTCTGTTGATTTAATGTTGTATCACTATCCGCGACGCTAGCCCAACATTAAAACAACATTGATTCAACGTTTTGCATTTAAAAAGAATTGCAACTGTTATTTTATTTGTAGCATTTGAAAGGTTTCAACTGTCTATACCAAATACACAATATTGGTTTAATACTGGGCCACCGTCGAATTGAAACATTGGATAAATGTATTTTTATCATAAAATCTGGAGACTAAAGGGTGGAGTAGGTCTGGACATAAGGGCACCTTATTCACCCTCCTGGCAATGAATGGAGAATAACCCGACATAACCCGACATAACCCGCAAGCCAAAAAGCAGAATCAGCTCACTTTATAAGTGAGCAGATACTGCCTTTTGCATTTGAAGAGCAGCTTAGTGCGGTATCTGCTCACTTTACAAGCAAGCAGAAACTGCCTTTTGCCATTCAAGAGTATAGTGATCCAGAAAATCCTGGATTAATCCGGAAGAACACGATGAATGTCTTAGAAAAGTCATAGCAGACTACTCTGGGAATATGGTGTCCAAATGTCATAGTGATTGGATAAAAATTCAGGGAGAAATAGCGTCTTACAAAAACGTGCCAAGAATAAAAAGTTCAAAGTTCCGTTGTAAAATTAATATATTTGGGCAATACTGACAGATATTTTAATGACAGAAATAAATGTCATTACAGAGATATTTGTCATAGTAATAAGAGAGATATGTACATGTATATACAATAATGTTAGTTTGTTGAAATCATATGAGAATATGCATGGTATTACAAACAACTAAAATCATGTCAAGTGGCATTGCCATAATAAAAACTGGGTATTTCGGTACTATAAATGGCTACTTCTTAAAATAAAATTAAAATGCATTGCCAAGATAACATGGGGGTCTATCAGTTTGTTTCCGCACCAAAACACGAGATGTATGGCAACACAAATGAATTGTATAATGTTACACGTGTTGATCTATTCAACAAAGCCCTAGCTTTACAGATGATACCAAAACTTTTAGAGAGTTTGCCTTTGATATATTTAATATGTTCTGACCAATTTAATTTACTATCTATATATAAACCAAGGAATTTAGTTGAATGTACTCTGTCAATTGGTATATTAATAAGTCTAATGTCTTGATTTATTTCATTATATTCGAGTATGCTATGATTTCCTGGCGCAAATATCATGAAATGAGTCTTTTTTATGTTTAAAGATTTACTTCTAGCCACATTACAATTTTAGACAACTCTAAATTCATTTGTTTTACTAAATCGTCAATGTTGTTACCTTGTAGAAATATATTGGTATCATCTGCGAAGAGAATAGTAAATAGCGATGTAGATATGTTGGACAAATCATTTATGTAAATAAGAAAAAGTAGAGGTCCTAAGATATACCCTTGTGGTACTCCACATGTGATATTTGAGTAGTTAGAATTTCCATCATTAAAACACACAAATTGACTTCTATATTTTTAATAACTCTGTATCCAGTCTAAAGCCACTCCTCTGATACCGTAATGTTTTAATTTAGAAAATACAATTTTGTGGTTTATAGTATCAAAATCTTCACTGAAGTCCAAAAACACACCCAAAACAATTTCTTTGTCATCAATTGCCTTTGCAATTTTATCAACAAGGTATATTAACGCTAGGTTTGTAGAATGTTGAGAGCGGAAGCCAAACTGAAACTTATTTAATAATTTCTGTTGATTTATAAAACTTATTAACCTGTTATACATCAATCTTTCCAAAAGTTTAGAGAACACTGGCAAGATTAATATTGGACGATAGTTATTAACCATCATATTATGGTCGTTTTTATACAGAGGAATAACTTTTGCTATTTTCATTTCTTTAGGAAATATTCCTTTTGAAAATGACAGGCTAATTACATGCAATAAAACGTTTATACAATTAGAATATATATTTTTAACAATATTAATTGAAATACCATCCCATCTTTGAGCATTTGATGATTTAAAGGATGAAATTAATTTAACCAACTCATCTTATGTTACTGGATTAAGGAACAACGAATTTGTCACTGATTTATTAAGATAAGATATTGGATTTTTATTTTGAGTAGGAATTTTATTGGCCAGATTAGGACTAATATTAACAAAGAAGTTGTTAAAGTCATCTGCGATCTCTTTAGGGTCTTTAACCTGTTTATTGTTTATTACAAAGGTGCTTGCTTTGGCTACGTTTTTGTGCTTGTTAAAATTTAGCTTAATGGTCTTCCATGTTGTATTTAAATTATCTGTATGCGTTGCAAATACATTATCATGATGTTGTTTTTCAGCTTGTGAAATATTTGTCAATTTATTGCGATATTTTTTATAGACACATTCATTATAATTATTTTTATGTTTTATTTGTTTTAAAAATAACTTATTTTTGTGCTTTATAGACGACTTAAGTCCTATTGTGAGCCAAAATTTGCGATTGTTGTATCTCGATCTAACTTTCTTGGGGGGAAAACAATCACAATATAAATTTGTATCTCTACTGTAAAAAACTGAGAAGGCTTCTTGTGGGTCATCCATATTGAGAGTATCGTCCCAATTTGTACCTTGAAGTTTTGTATTGAAAAATCAATATTAGTTTGAGACATTTGTTGTTTAATAAATATATTTGGTTTCGTAGATTTATCGATACTGTTGTTTATATAAAACTCTGGGAAGGGGTCTGAAATGTCAGTATATAGAATGCCCTGGATAGATCTATCAGACACAATGTTATTATTTCGAAATATATTATCTATTAATGTAGCCTGATTGGTTAGTCACTCGTGTAGGTTTATTTATTAATGGTATAAAATAATTTGTGAACATATTATCAATAAAGCTCTGACTTGGTGGATGTAAACTACAGTTGAGGAGATCTATATTATAATCCCCAACACAAAAACAAGTTTTCTTCTCCGTGTTTATTTGAGTTAAAATATTGCTGAGCTGATCATTAAACATATCCATGTCGGTGTTAGACGGTCGGTAAACAACGCGCACTATTATGTTTTTATTAGAATTTAAAACGTTCTTATTAATTTCAATAAATAACATCTCTTAGCAATCTGTAATTATACTAAGGTCCTTTCTAATGCTAAACTGTATATTTTGTATTTACAAATAATGCCACACCTCCTTCTTTCTTATTAGTTCTAGAGTTATTTATAGACTTATACCCTTGAATTGTGTATAGATTAGATATAGATGAATTGAACCACGTTTCGGTTAATCCTATTATGGAAAATGACAAGTTTAATGTTTTATTGTATGATTGAAATTTAAGCTGAAGTTTTGGTAAGCATGGTAAGCTTCGAATGTTCATATGGAGAAGAGAGAAGGAATCTGAGGTCACTTGGTCTTTATCAATTCGTTTGTTAAACGTGTAGTATTCACAATTCACAATTAGAAATTGAATGAAATTGAATGGAAAATAATGTAGATCAGGGTCAATATTATTTAAATAAAGAACATTCTTATCATTATTGAAATCGGTGGACAAAACAGTTTGTTGCCAAGTGCTTTTAAAGAAATACATATTTTACATAACCACGTTTCTGATATAAAATCGAGAAACTCGCCATCATCATCTGTATTATTAAAAGGAAATGTTTCTTTGCAACATTCGATGCATAGCCAACTGTTCGAAGATCTATTTCGGTAGACACTATCATCACGATTTATATGTGGTAGACACCCTAAGTGTACACATTTTAAACATAGAGAACATTTCAATTGAAAAGAATGGAATAATACTTTCTTATTGCAAACTTTGCAGAAATTAATCATTATCCATAAGTAACACGACAATAATATAGCTGCATGTAAGATAATACAAGTAAGTGACTGAAATATGTGCTTACAAACTAGTAGGAAACATAGGTAATAATTATATAAAATACAATGGAGATTACTAAGGTTTATCTCATAGTATATTCGTTTTGCTCTATAAGTTTGTTTGCTGATGATGCAAAGTGGGGTTTTTAAATAAGGTTTTTAAATGATTGTGTTCTGCTACAGCAGGACATCAAAAGTATTTCAATGTGGAGTTATATCTGAGGAATGTGTTTTTAACATTGACAAATGCAATGTATTATCCATCACCAGAAATAATTTTTCATTTATTTTTTAATATAAAATTTTCGTCAAGCCTCTACAACGAGTACAACACATGCGATATTTGGGAGTATTGATAAACACCGATCTCACATGGGGCACACATTGTAGGGGATTAATTAATAAATGTAATAGAACGATGGGCATGATTAAACGAGCAGTTGGTTGTAATGCTCCTGTTAAGGTCACGTCCTCCCTGTACCGTACATTGCTACAAAGAGGGCGGGGGCCCTGGGGTAGTGGTTAGCACCGCTGCCTTTCACGCCAGAGTCCGGGGTTCGGTTCCCGGTCTCGGCGGTTTGAAAGAAACAAAATTGTTTCTTCCCCATCCACGTGTGAAAGTTAGTATTGTGGGGAGCCTCCGTGACCGAGAAGTAGCGTGCTCGGCCTCAGACCGCCAGGGCTCGAATTTCGAATCCTGTGTCTGGAGGACAGTGTCATCTCAATCATCTCACCATCCTCAGGAGGTTCTCCTGGCCCAGTTTAGCCTATATGTGCACAAAGGTGGCCTAAAGCCCGATTCATTTCATTTTGCTACAAAGTAATTTAGAATATTGTTCTAGTGCGTGGTCCCCCAGTACGGTTTCAGATACAAAGGCTATTGAGTCAATACAGAGTGCTGCTACTCGTTATATTCTTAATTATCCGGAAATTAAATACGACCAACGATGCATCATGCTTCATTTGCATCCATTATCTTACCGAGGCGAGATTACAGATTTGTTATATGTTGTTAAATGTATTAAAGGATACTATGACATATCCTGGCATAATAGTATAGAAGTACTTTCAAACTCCTCTCTGAGATCTGGCAATGCGGGCCTTGTTCCACGTATGAAAATTGTTAGAACAGAGTGTTTTAAAATAAGTTTCTTTAACAGAATTGTTCCACTGTGGAACGCCCTCCCGCGGCAATTGAGGGACGCCGATTCTATATATTCTTTTAAACGTAAACTTGTAATGCATTATGACAACCTTGTTACAGATTTCGATACAGATAATGTATGTACCTGGTCAGGGGCATATAGGTGTCACTCCTGTGTGTGTAATCGTGGTGATCTACGTTAAAACGCTCTTATTATTAGTTGTATAACTTTTAAACATAATTTCAACTTTTTTGACGATGTTTCTGAGCTTGTATAGGTATATTGCCTGTTCTCAGATAACCTGCCATATTGTACTATTTGTTTATGAACTTTAATGTATTCTCATGTACATGTGCTGTGTATGGCGAATAAATAAATGTTGAGCAGCATAAGAAGGGTATTCAGAAATTGAATTCCAAAGTAACAGTATCCACCTACAGAAATAGTGTTTATTCTTGTTTAGGATTGCTTTTAATATTTATTCGAATATGACATTAGTGTAAGAACGAATCATTAAAAGGTTTGTAATTATATGATATTGGTTCCTAAAATCGTAATCATTTTTTCTTTGTATAATACAAATAAAGACATCAGTGGATTTTTTTTTATTCGCTGTTACATTGAACAGCTTTAGGAAAAATGTATCCTCGAAATTCTAATTTTTATATCATGTTTGTACCTGAAGGGTTAAATAAGTATATTCTTGTATAAATCTTACAAAAATAAATAAATCATTACAGTAGCTAATTATTCTAAAGGATGCTCAGCCTACTAGTATATTAGAATAATTTATTATCGGTAATTATTATAATAATTCTACTTTCCCGACCCCTTGGCCACAAAATGTTAAGCTGTCAAATTTGTACAAAATGCCGTAACTTCATCTTTGTACAGGGGCATAATTATGTGGATATTTATGGTCATGTTTGCAAACTTTGTTAATTTATGTTGCACACTTTATTGGTGACCACAGGTGTATGCTGATATAGAAAAATCTTGGTGCCAATTTTTTAATACATTTTTTTGTGTTTTTGTCGTGGCAATTACGAAATGACTACAATGTAGTAGAAAGAAAAAATATGAATTTTCAAATTCGTGTTGAATTATGTCATATAGCACCTTAAAAAGACCAGTGACACACATGGAGTACTTCTTGCACAAAATTATCATGTTTATGAGCTTATATAAACTTTTATACTGAAAAATAATGAGATATTAGCATACCGAAAAATAATGAGATATTAGCATAATTTAAAGTTAATTGAGCGAAATTGTAATACGCACCTCGGTCAACATATTAATGTCCTCTATTTCAGGGTTTATTAGTACAGTGTACAGTGGATATGTGAATAAGAGTTTTCAGGTTGCTTTCACACTGACATCAATCGTTATGCGACGCCAACAGATAAGACTTAGTAGTATATGCACTCCTCAAAGGCCTAGTTCAATCTACACTTAATTTACTGCAAGTTTCACGCTTGTTATTGCAAAAGATAATGGTAACTGTCGATCCGAATGGATCGTTTTTGATATTTCAGTGACATAGTATTCGTGTGGCGGTTCAAACTTGTTAGTGATCGTAAGCAAAAGGCTTCCCACCTTACGCAGTCGGAAAACAAATATTAAAAAGGGTACTTTACTTGGGGTGTGGGAATTCATGTATTATACTTCAATAAATATAGTTTGCATACAAATTTGTTCCAGTTATCACTCCACTTCGGAGAAATTGCATAGTTTGTGGCAAGATTTTTGAAGGGCTCTATAAAATCAGTTCAGAAAGTGACCTATCATATAAAACCCAATGAATGCGTGAAAAGCCTGGCAAGGCAGTATAGTCCAGGGCTATTAGATAATAACCCGGAACAAATTCGTAACAAGCTGAAAATTTCAGCATATGTTCTTGAAACAACATAGAAAAACATATCAAAAATCCTCTAAAATCTGCTGCTATTAGTGCACGAAATTGGGGTATTAAGGGGTAAATAGGGGTAAACAATGGGTATTAACAATACATTTAAAAGTATTCAACCTAAATTCATAAAATTTGTATCTAAGAATATGTTTTAGCACCTGCGGAATACATTAGAATTATTTATAGTAATTTTTCGCCACCCTTTCATCCCCAAGAGTGGTAAATAGGAAAAATAGGGATAATATCCATAGCTTATGAGCTATTTGACCTAGATTCATAAAATTTGTATCTAGCATCGGCAAAAAAGCAAAAACACTTTTTTAAATTCGGCGACCTCCCTTTAATCGCCAGCAACAACTTTTTATATCTCAACATCATAATTGAAATGATGGAATTGGGTCAATATTTTCTTCAAGTGTCTCCATTTTTACTCCTGAGGAGAAAATCCTGCCATCATCTTGGATAGGCCTACTGATGCTAATCTCTCGGGGTATGGTGGACATTCTACTTGGCTTTTTTTACATTCGTCGGCTGAATAAGGGTTTTTAAGTATGTTATAAAAAAATGGCAACAAAGTTTTTTATTGTTTAGTGGGTCCCTCTGAGTGAGAAAAATGATGGTGCCACAAATTAAAATAATGTGCAAACATGAAGACATATGCCCCTGCACTATCAGCCATATAAATATTTCTGATATTATCACTTTTAATTTGGTGTATGATGCACTTCAGTATATTTTAGTTCAAATGCGGATCTGCTGATTTAATATTGCTGCTGGCTTATAAACGCCTTCAGAAGTTAATGCATTTTTTCATTGGACGGTCATTGTGCATCTTTTATATGGATGATACCTCAAAAGATGACAGTAACTGCATGAATAGCTTTATCAGGAACATTCATGTGAAAATGAGGTATTACACCACACTATGCTTCGAATATTTCAAAAGTTAAGATCTCACTATGTCGTTTCGTGGCCATTTTGTATTTTGGGCCGCCAATGATCCAAAATGGCCGCCATAAAAATGACAAGATGATTGTTTGGCAATTTCAGTTAATAATCCTCGCGAAAAATGACATTGCAAGAATTACGCAAAAAATCCCACAACAGTTTTTTTGTGACATAAGGGGGTGTACTATTCTCCGATATTGTTCGAAGGAGACCGACACTGCTCTACATGATCACACTTTTGGTGATCTGACAAAGGGTATTACCACATGGTAAAGATATTTTTCAAAATTATTTTATATTCTTCTGGTTTCATTTTTAGGTTTAGTGATCTTCCTGTCGCCTTTGTTATCAAATGAGGTAGGGCCTTACGGTGGGTTTCAGAAATGTTTAGTACATTAATTTCTGGACAGTTTTTCTTCCAATCTAATATTGCATATGTTGTACTAGTATCTTTCGTGGTTGAAATGGTGTGATCCAATTGATTATAAGTGTAGCTATGATTAGATTATGGATATTTGTATATATACCATTTACATAACAATATCAGACTTTTTTGAAGTGTATTGTATTATTGAATATACAACAGGGCACATATTTTATAAATAGCATCTTTGCTAATATGTATACACCCTAGATAACTACATTTTAATAACAACACAATTCAAAAAAATATTAATTTATATAATATTTCAACCCCAAAATGTTACTGCTATATAGCATACAAACCAAATGCTATTTGATAACACCCACTGAAATATGAAATATTTACCCGTTCAGTAGATAACTCGGGGACAACAAAGGTCATCCTCAGTAATATAAGGGCCACACGATATTTTTTTTAAAAAGCCGATCCAAAATCTGACGAAGATGGGCGCCGGCGCACGAAAAAACTCTGAGAGTATGACATTCTATAATTTGTTTGTGAAGTTCATTATTTTCTCCTCCATTTGACATATATATATTAAGAAATTAACGGAAGTGTGCCCCCCCCCCACCTTGGACGCGTCCTTCACGTCTTACCAGGATCACCGGACTGGGTTTGTTTTTATTGCTCAACTTTAATTGGAAAAATCGTTTTTTAAATGTAATTAAGTACACACGTTTAAACATATCTTTGTGATCGTTTCCTATCAAAGAAGGCATTATTAGGGAATATGTATTTGTTCTCTCATATGGAGTTCCATAGGGCTACATACTGGGATCATTACTTTTTGCCTTATATAGACTACAGCGATAAAATCAATATCCCCAAATTTGACATAAATCATCATATT